>JAEMOT010000017.1:77796-141811 GCA_019297695.1 Apostasia ramifera | reverse complement strand
ATAATTTCGAGTCAAATCGAATCATGTTTCGAGCGAGCTAGGGCCAACTCAAAATTGGCTCGAAATGAACTTCGAGCCAAAATCCTTAGCTCATGATTCGATTCAAAACTTTCGAACCGATTTCGAGTCAATTCAAAAATCGAACGAGTTTCGAGCGAATTTTGAGTTTCGGATATTTTTAACACCCCTGCCTTAGAGGCATGGATGCAATTTAACCTTGATACTTTAAATGCAATAAGAAATCTTAAATTTTGTATAAATAAATGAAAAATAAATATAATTCTTATTATTATTATTTTTCTATATATTCTAATATTATCTCCTATTACAAAAATTGCAACATAGAAAAATATATAAATTTATATTCTTTGTAGGCTTCTTGATTTTAAAAAAAAAAAGTGACAACTTATAAATGTTAGTAAAATTTTATATTTTTTTTGTAGAAAATAATTATATGCCTCCTTTAAACTTATTAAGTTTAGAATATCAGAGATGATTACTTATATTTTAATCTAATAAAGTGATAAATATGCAACATTTTTTGGAATAGATTATAGGTGTTCATCATTTTAAATATTACAAAAAATAAAATAAAAATTAAAAAAAAAACTCATTGTTTGAATATTCCTTCTCCTCAACTGAAATTTTTTTAAATATCTTCCTTCTTCGTAAAATTATCGAGTAGGTCTGGAATGTCACATAATTAAGAGATACTTATCAAATTTAATGACAATATAAGTGGTATAAGACGACAATTTTAGATATTTTTAGTATCAAATATCGATATTTTTAAAAGAAAAATGCTATGCAGCCTCGACATCTGATAAAAAATAACCTAAAAATGCTTTAGGTTAATCGATCCGTTGGAGTATTTTGTCGATTTGATTCTTAATTCATTGGATCATTCGGTGGATCGAATCTTTAATCTATTGAATAATTCGGTGAATTAAACTCGATATAACAACTTTTGGGCTATGTGAAGATTACCCCTCAGGAGAAAGTGAAACAAATCGAACATCATTCAAATTCCTTGTTCCCCAATCGCACTGCTGAGTCTTCTTGCAGTAGGCGATGGCTACCTGGATCGAGCTCTCCACGTCTGAATTTGCACTGCTGCTTCTCTTCAGCACCTGGAGGCCATTGGAGCTCGAAAAGGAAGAAGAGCTCGAAGAAGAGGAGGAAGAAGAGTGCGGTGGTGGGTTCCTCCTCTTTATAGCATCGGAAAACGACCTTCTGTGGCTCCACCCTGCGGCTGCCATCTCTGGGTTCTTCTTCTTTCGGCCATTAGAGCAGTCCTTCACCTTCAGAACTGCACAGGAATCCTGAGAACATGTGGATTTGGAGAACAGGGATTTGAAATAAGCCTTCGAAGCTCTGAGCTTCTTCATGAACCAGAGCTTCTTGGCCCATGGCTTCTTTGATTGGGTTGGGCAGTCGAAGAAGATGTGTTCTGGGTTGAGTTCTTGGCTGACATGGCAGGAGGTGAAAGGGGTGGAGGAAGAGGAAGGAGGAGAGGGGTTAATGGAGGAAGGGAGGAGGAAAGGGGCGTCAAGGAGGGATTTTGGCGAAGTTTGGAGGAGAGATTGGAGCATTAGGAGGCGGGGAGGGAGGAGGAGGGGGAGGAGGTTGCCTCTGTAGAAGAGCTCGTCGGCAGGAGAGGAGATGGGCTGCCTTTGAGGGGCTGTGGGAGGAGGAGTTTGGAATTCAAAGTCTTTGGAGGGCAACGGAGGGGCGAAGGAGGAGATGGAGGGAAGTGAGATGTCCATGGAGATGTAGTCTTCCTCTTCCTCTTCTTCTCCTCCTCCTCCTCCCATGTCGATGTAGTCTTCTTCCTCTTCTTCTTCTGCCATGTCGATGTAGTCATCTTCTTCTTCTTCCATCCTCTCTCTCTCTCTCTCTCTCTCTCTCTCTCTCTCTACATACTTCTCCTACCTCTCCGAGTTCAGCTAATTGGCATGAGTTCAAACTCGAATTTATTGAATTTGAATCGAGTTAATTTCAAATTTGAAGTCGACTTTGGAATCAAATCGAGCTAAATTAAGTATCAAATTTATTTTTGAAGGGATATTTACATATATAACATAAAATTTTATTAATACATGTTTCACTTAAAATCTTTAAAAAATTACATATTTATATTATCGAGTATTTATATTTGGGTGAATTAGATTGAAACACGTCTAATGTTATAAATTATCGAGTATGATAACTTTACGTTTTGAAAAATTTAGATAAAATACATAAATTCATCGCAATTATACATCGATCAACATTCATTATAGGTATTCATTATATCATGTGCATTACATATGCATAATACTTAAACATAAACTCAACTAAATTTTTTTAAATTCAAAGTAAGTTTAATTTGATTTGATTAAAATTGATTTGATTTTGAGTTAATTTTCGAGTAAATTCATGAAAAATTATTCGGCTGACATACTTTTTAATCTAGATATCCATTATATATTATGTTAATTATATCCGAACTTATAAGTTCGTAAATCGATCCATTAAATATGTTTAATTTCGAGTCAATTTTTCGATAGAATAAAATCTAATTATTATTTTTATCTTAAAGCAAAATTTCCAAATTTAGTAACATATTTTAACTTATAAGAAATCAAAATGATATTTTATATTTTATTAAATTGCTTTCTGATATAAAAAAATTCACTAAAAATTCTAGCACTCCAACTATCCACATTTCTGGCTGTTGAATTCCCAATTTTTTTCTATTAATTCTTATTAGGATTAATAGTAATTAGATCACTCTAATTTAGACTTATATATTACTAATTTTTTCTAATTAAAAAAAAAATTAAATTAATTCTGCAATTTAAAATAAATTCTTTGATATTAATTAAGAGATATAATAGAGAATATTTTTTATGATTACTAAACTAATTCAGATGCTATTTTCACCTAAAATTTTAGAATAATTTTCAAATTAATTAAATTAATTCATTACTATAAAAAATATCTTTTATTGCCATTTTTTTAATGGCAAAAAATTTATTTGTATTTATCTCAAATTTAAGTACTAATTTAATTAATTTGAAAATTTAAAGGACTTAGTTGAATATGATTTTAAATTAGAGGGACTTATTTGCTATTTATCTTTTATTTTATTTAAAGTTTCATAAAAGGGATGCTTTTATTCATATAAAAATAAAAAAAATTTAAAAGGAGTATTAATCATAATATTTCTTTAAAGAGAGAACCAATGATAACTACTTCTAAGGGTGTTAATATGGATCAAAGATCGAAAATCGATTGAAAATTGAATCGATTTTAGATCGAATCGAAATTCAGTCAATCTAAATGAGCAGACTAACGAACCAAAAGTTCAGTTCGGTAATAATTTCGAGCTGATTTTGAGCCGGATAAGCTCGGCTCGATCCAGCTCGAAATTGGCTCGAATTAAAATATATTTTATATTATAATACGTATATATAATATATTAAATATAATGTACATACATATATATATATATATGTTATAATATATATATATATATATATATATATATATATATATATATATTATAATCGAGCTGATCTCGAGTTGGATCGAGTAGAGCTTACCCGGCTTGAGATCAGCTTAAAAAAATTGAGATTTGATTCGTTTTCGAGCCGGCTCAAAAATGAATCGAAATCGGCTCGAAGTCGTCGAACCCAATCGAACTCGAGTCGATTGAAATATAATCAATCCGATTTCGAGCCGGTATTACCTCGACTCGAAATCGGATCGGTAACAGCCCTAGCTACTTCTCTATAGTAAATTCATGTGTAATTCCTCAAAAGCCCATATATCTTTATTTCTTAAATATAATTTTTCTTTTTCATTTTTCTATCCCGAATACACCGTTAATTTTTTATTTTAAATTATAATAATACGACTTAAATTTGGGACCTTTCATCAGTTAAGCTATAAGCTTCTTCCTCGCTTTACTAGAAAAGCACCACACCATACAACTAAACATCGTAAATCGAAAACAATGACACAAAATTGCAAACCTTAAAAAACCCTAATACCAAAATGAGTTTCATCACATTGTAAATCTGTTCGTTGTATGCCTTATATTATATACAGACGTAAAGTCACGAGCAATACAAACTTATAAGAAAGATTTGAAGTCAAATTAGTTCATAATAGGGTTGTTATTAGACTGATTTCGAGCAAGCCAAAGGCAACTCGAATATGTCCGAAATCAAAATAAGACATAATTCGAGCCGACTCAAATCATGATTAAAATTGCCTCATAATTGTAAAAAAAAATACAAAAATATTTATATATTCAAGTGAATTTTAGGCAGAAGAAGCCTTAGACTTCTTCTACTCTACCACTAAACCGCTAGCTAAATGAAATTTGAACCAAAGTCGATCTCTAGCTTATAATTCGATTTCAGATCGATTCAAAAATCAAATGAGTTTTGGGAGAGTTTCGAGTTTCGTATATTTTTAATATCCCTAATTCATCATAAAATATAGTTAATTTCAAATTGACTAAAGTTTTAGCACAGTAAGTTTCAAAATTTCCCTGTTGTTTATGTAGATAAACTCTCTAGGCTTCATCTTCAAGGGCTTTTTTTTTATAGCTATTTGAATTTCAATGGGGCCCACAGCCCCAAAAACCAGGAGTGGTGTGCTTCAAAAAGCACCAACATAAATCAGCAATTAATATACTAATTGCTAGAAATCATATGGAAACTAAACTGTGGAGCTCAAGCTCCACTAATGCCAACTTAATCAATGTTAATTCAATAAGAATAAATTACACCTTGGCCCTAGGGGTGAATACGTGGCCCGACTCATGAACCCGACTCGAATTCGATCCATAAATTTTAGGTATGGGTTATGAATTTTGACCCGTTTATTAAAGGGGTTGGGTTTGGGTTGGACATGGTCGGGTCAGGTAGGGTTCAGGTTTGGCATTTATCAAAAAAGTACTCTATAAATGGGTTGGGTCGACCTGCCAACCCGATCCATTTATTAATCGGGTCGTTTGAGTTCTTCCAAGAGAACACTTATCCCAATACTACTCCAGCAAAAGAAGCCTCTAATTACTATTTGAGATCACATTATTCACTTATACAAGTCAAGAATTCCTTCATTTTGAATGTAATATCATTCATTACTCATGCATCATCCACCTTTGAAGCCTGCCATGATTCGCACTTTGTTCTAGTAATTCTCTTCTTTTAGAATATTACGCGACGATGACTTCCCACTCTCTTCAGCCATGAGTTGTCACAAATTTAGTTCAATGCGGTTATTTATTTGAACAATTTTCATCTACTAGGTAACAATTTAAAATGAGTAATTTACCAAAATGCATCTATATATTCTTCCTTTAATCTTCATCGCGACGTTCTCTTCGATAAAGTAGGAGGAAGGTGGAGAAAGGGGAGACGTATCAATTTTGATATTAAATTTAAGGATAATTTTGACATCAAGAACTCAAACTCGAGTAAAGTTATTTAGTGAAATTTAAATTTAAATAAAAGATGAGCTAACTCGCACGAGATATAAATTTCCCTAGTTTATTTACTTTTGGACACACAAAATTTAACTTACATCACTACACGGTCACATCTACTTGTTAGGAACTTAAGTCAAACATAGTCCTTTATCATTAGCCTTATTTGGTTTCAAAACTATTTTAGTCAAGTTCAAAATTAAAATATTTCATTTATTAAGTATGCAAAATAAAGTGAATAATTTTATTGAAAATAATTGACTATGTGAAATAAAATAATTTTTTAAATTAAAAATTATATCGNTATATATATATGTGTGTGTGTGTGTGTGAGGCTCATGGCCAAGGAGGATGTGGAGTAATCACAATGTCTTAAGAGAAAGAAATCACTGACGTAAAGTTCGGCTCCTGATAATCTTCTAAGCCAAAAAATAGTAGTGAAAGAGGTATATAGTAATAAATTATTCCACATCAAAAATGTAGGAAGATCTTAAACTGTATAAGTAGATGACATGATTTCAAATAATAGATGTGTATTTTGGGGCAAAACTTTTAAGGCTAATGATAAAAAATTTTGAATTAAATGTGACCGGATAGGTGATCTACTGAGAAGTGTTCAAGTTAAATAATTTTTTAAAGACAAAGTGAATAATATCTCTATATTTAGATCAATATATATATATATATATATATGTATATAAAATATTATTTAATGTTTACTAAGTTTGATAGTATTAAATTAGCATGTTTTCTCACATTTGGTAATTTGACCAAACTAGATCTGTGTGCTTCAACAGGAACCCAACACATTTATGAAGAGAGTTAGATAATATTTTTGGATAGAAGATCAACCCATACCAAGTGTTGGTGAATTCTTAAAATAGACAAATAATTCAATTCCGGGGTAAGGGTGTTAACATGGATCGAAGATCGAAAATTAAATTGATTTTAGATCGAATTAAAATTGAGTCAATCTAAATGAGCCGACTAACGAGCTAACAGTTCGGCTCTGTAATAATTTCGAGCTGATTTTGAGCCGGGGTAGGCTCAGCTCTATCCAACGCGAAATCGGCTCGAATTAAAATATATTTTATATTATAATACATATATAATATATATATATATATATAATATATATATTATAAACTTAGCCGATCTCGAGTTGAGCTTACCTGTCTCGAGATCGGCTAAAAAAAAATTGAGATTTAATTCATTTTCGAGCTGGCTCGAAAATGAATCGAAGTCGGCTCGAAGTCGATTGGAATCGACTTGAGCCGGCTCGAAGTTGAACCCAATCGAGCTCGAGTTGATTTTGAGTCGATCGAAATGTAATCGATCCGATTTCAAGCCGGTATTGGCTCGGCTCGAAATCGGATCGGTAACAGTCCTATTCCGGGGTACTCGTACCCAAAATTAACCCATTTAATCAACTAGTCAAAATTATGATACAAAAGTGGCATTCATCCCTGTTTGATGAATTGCTATTTTTGTGATTATTCATAGCTGAAGAGGGTAAGAAGTGATCGTCGGGTTAAGTTCCAAGGAGGGAACCATGGGAGAAAAGTTTGGCTCCTGACAAATTTTTAGGCTAAATGATAAGTGCTAAGAGAGGCACATAAATGAATTGCTCTACATCGAAAAGGAAGGAAAATTCTTGAATTGTATAAGTAAATAACGTGATCGTAAATAGTAAATATATTTTTTTGAGGTAAAACCGTGAAGTTAATAATAGAAAACGCTGTAGTTAAATGTGATTGAGCTGAATTAGTGTTAGGATTGGTGAATTAGAGTTAATAATGGAAAACCTGATCTAATTTTAAACAATCATATTATATCATACATAAAATTTTATATTAACTTTATTTCACATCTTACACATATTATGAAAATAATAACTAACTTATATAACATTACTCAAATATCTAAATATAATAACTAAATTTATTTCACATTATTCATAATTTTTAATAAAAAATATCTTCATTTAAATTTAATTTTAACCTTATTAAAATTAAATCTTGCAAACAAATAGATTGATTATTATTTTTTGGAGAAAGATAAGTTTTGACAGTTTCGATAGTTTTGGTTGAGTTTTGATAGAGATATTGAAGTTGCCAAAACTTTCAAATATCAGCTAAATATAAAACTAAGTAGCTTTTTCGGATCAGTTTCTACCAAAGCCGATTCGAAACTACTGAAACTCTGCAGTTTCAGTTGAGTTTTAAAGTGACTAATTAATAAATTAATTAATAATAAGTGTAGTTAAATATCAAAAATATATAGGGTAAATTATACTTAGGACTTTGAATTTAGGGTATAATAATATTAAGATATGGGTCCCTTATTTAAAAATTTAAACATTTGAGTTATTTTTTGAATTTTTATTATTAAATACAACTCTCTCTCTCTCTCCTCCATCTCTCTCTGCGCCGGCGGCTACGAAAATCCTAACTTAGGGCCATGGCGACTGGCAGTCAAGGGCACTCCCCTTCTCGAAGTCCCTGGCCTAAAATCCTAACTTAGCGCCATGGCGACTGGCAGTCAAGGGCACTCCCCTTCTCGAAATTACAACCAATCAAACCAAGCAAAGTTCAAACAGAAATCTTGTGCAAAAACAAACTTTTTCATTACAAAAACGGCACCTGGAGTCCGCGACACGTCTTGCAGTGGATCCCGCGAGCGGAGTGGAGAAACGACTAAGGGTCCTTCCGAAGTCCTTTCTGAAATCCCTTCCCCATGTGAAGCTGGACCCTCCTCCGGAGCTGGAACCCCCTCGGCGGCCCCCGCCATTTCGGCTTCAGTGGGAGGGATGACCGCCTTTATGTTTGAAACAAAGGCGAACATCTGCTCCATCCTCTCAGCGGACATATCAAAAAAGTTGCAATGATATGAACAGCTCCTGGAAAGAATACATTCATTCATATCCAACCCTTCGAGATCCTCGCGGCTAACCAGCCCCCGATCGAGGAGAACGGAGCCGAACATGTCCACCGAGCTCTCCAACGCCCCTTTTATGAATGCCTTAAATTCAAGAGATCGGCGGAAATCGAAGACCCCCTGCTCACGATTCCGCTCAGATTCATCAAGCGCCCCCTCCAGAAGTTTCTGAAGTTCGGTCTCACGACGGCTGGACTCCTCCAGGCCCCGCATCGCCGAACGGAGACGTTTCTCAGCCCGAAGACGCTGACGTTCCGACTCCAGGTACCGAAGCTCATTCTCTTTCGCCTTCCTCTCCTGTGCCATAGCCTCCCTAGTAAGCTGCTCCACCAGGTCGGCAGCCCTGGCACCCAACCTGGTCACCGAGTCCGGTCTCCCTTCAGGGACAATTCGTGGAGGTCCTCTCCGAACACCTCCCATGGGCTCTTCAACACTTTGGCCGGCAGAATCCGACGCTTCAACATCTGACCCTGTCTCGCCTTGACGTCTCTCAAGCAAGTCTTCGGGATCATCGCTGACCTGTATCTCGTCGATATACACCAGGTCATCCGCCCCCTCTCCGAAAGATCAAGGCGCTGCCGAACTCCCTTCACCCGGGGCTTCGGGTGCGGCGCGCCTCCTCTTCGCCGGAAGACGAGAAGGCCCCAGATGATCGTGGGGAACCCGTTTGTTCCCTATCTGCCGAAGTCGGAACCACTCCAGTTCAAGCTCCGATTGGCCTGAAGCACAAATCGAAAAACAGAATTAGCATCCTCACCGAAAAGAAAAGAAAAGCGCACGAGCTGCCAAGACTCACCCGTATACTCCTCACGTCAACCTCGAGGTCACGAAGGTAGTCTTCGGCATCATGCACACATTTCCGGATCTCATCCACCTCCCGAAAGCGAGGGTCCTCGAAACCGATCCCCTCTCCTAGGAACCTCGCCTCACCTACTCTTCGCGGCTCACCAAACCTCACTCCGCGAAGTTCGACAAAGAAAAAACGCTTGTACCAATCTGCAATCCCGGTATCCCTCACCTTGAAAACCTGACAATACATACCCTTCAGAACGAAACATCCGTACAGCCGAGGATTCACCTCCCACCGAAAAATCGCCTTGAAGATCTCGACGTCCTAAAGAATCTGCCGACGCCGCAACTCCTTGGCAAGGCAGTAGATCATGGTGACGGCGTTCGGCGGGAGCTGCATGGGAACGACGCCGAAGTAATTAAAAACATTCATAAACTCAGGCTGGAAAGGAAGGAACAGCCCTCCACGCAGGAGGTGGAGGCACACTGCCACCTTCCCTTCCGGCGGCGTCGTGAGTTCCCCGTCTCTGACGGATACTCCAAACCTACGTCCGGGTCCACCCCCCATACTTGCAGCACCTCTTTCTCAAAAGTATGCGACGGTAAGATACATAGCTCACCTCGAAGAGCGTGGTAATCAGCCCACATGTCCTTCGCTCTGCTGCGCGATTTCTTAAGCATTTTTTCTTCTTAAAGAAGAGGGGCAACGAGCGAAAGAGGCAAATAGAGAGTCGGTCCTCGACCCCTCATCTTTTTCTATATATATAGTCCCTAGAACCGACGGTTCTGATCCACGAGGACTGACACTTGGCCGCCCAAAATTTCAAAACATGTATATTTTGGCGCGAACTTCACCTCGTTTTTCCCAAAACAATCACATCATAAGAAAAGCATAAAAAACAAGGCACATGTCACGAACATTCCATTTTGAATGAACTTTTACATAGTCAAAAAAAAAAAAGAGAAGAAGAGGGAAGAGAGGGCTATAAAGAAAATCCCGGCTCTGACTCTGCAAGCAGATCCCGAACGGTCCGGGCAAACTCTCTTCGACGACGGTTCTCTTCCTCCAGCTCTTCGACTCGGTACATCAACGTCCTCCTCTCCCTCATCAACTCCTCAACTTGGGCGGTCACCATCTCCAGGTCGCCCTCAAGACGAACGCATTTCGACTCTAAATCAGCGATCGTCTTTTCCGCCTCAGACAGTTCCAGTCTCCGAAGAAGAGAAAGAATTTCCTCCATCTTCTGCTCAGAGATCGCTGCCTTCTGTTCGAGGGCTGTTGCCTGATCCCTGCTCGCTACATACTCCTTGATCTTGTCAAGATGAGAACAGACGTTTCGCACAAAATACTGCGCGGTCGAACTGACAGACCCAGGGCCTCTCTGACTTGACGAAGGCCCCGGACTGCCAGATGGGCCCGAAGAGGAAGTCACAGGGGCCACATTGCCCTGCTTCGATGAAGTCGCCTCCCGAACCCCCAGAGACGGCGCAGAGGGCAAATTCCCCGCACTTTCCTTAATTGGCTGCACTTCGTCGTCAGCCACCATGATCGCGCCTCCACCAAAGGAGCTGCTCGTGCATCATTCACTGAGAACCTAGACGTCATGCGTGTGCCTTCCCCTGCGCTGGAAAGACGGATCCTCGGCTTCTTTGACGCCTCTTCTCGAACGGACGGGCGCCTTGCGTCGGCTTGGTCTGGCTTACCCGGAACCTTAGTCCCAGGGTTCCCACCTTCAAGACTGTCAGCTATTCCTGAGAAGAGATTCATCACACCAGTTTCTCCTCTGATCAACAGAAGACCCATCCGGCATTTCATAAATATTTATAGGCCACTCCGGTACACGTGGCAACCTGGCACGCGCATCAATGCGCCTCACGACTATCGGGGGGACATGTTGCAATTGGATCCACGCTTTCTCATCGGGACCGTCCACATGGAAAGTCACACAAAGGCCACGTAGGCAAGGCCTCCGAGTCGAACAAGAAAGGTATCAGCCCGAACAGCAGACGCCGAAAAGGTAGCATCTCAAAGAACAAAGACCCGACGTGACATCTGACTGTTGGGAATCGTACTGCTCTGAGGGAAGATGCGGTTTTCCCGCCGATGGACCGTAACCGCTGACACGCCGTACAGCAGGAGTCACATACTAGCCGTCCGCAGGCATTAATTAAGCTGTCACTAGGGCTGTAGATTATTCGGCTGAAAGCAACTAGACATAACAGGCCCAGGGTATATATACTTCCTATACACAGCCTTCAAAGGGGCTGCAATCCAAAAAATCCTTTGAATACTCTGTAACCCTTAGAAAGGCATTTCTAGTGACATTTGAAGCCTCCTCGAAAAGGAGCCGTGGTTTTTCCTCCAGTCGGTTTCCACGTAAAAACTCTTTGATTGTTTCCCGTCTTAACACATTATTTATTTTTACCATAATAAAAAACTCATTATTCATTTTTTTACTTGGATTACCACATATTTACATTTGTAATAATTTTAAAAGAACAAATTACTGATAGATCTTTATTATTTATTGATAAGTACACTTTAATTCATTCTATTTAAATCTTGTAATTTTCAATTTTAAATTCTAAAGACGTATGAGCTAAACAAGAATATATGAGTAATTTGTTTATTTTAAAAACATAAACTTAAGTTTACTTGCACATAAAAAAACTTTGATACAAATATTAACTTTAGCATAAAATAGCATGAAATAAGAAAAGCTGAGTATCAAAAGAAAAACGACGACAGATAAGTATAAAAGACTTTTCCTGAGGAAAAGAGAAAGGAGAGAGTGCTATTCCATTAATAGCCTTGGCTCATCTTTTACCCTTATTTATAGCTTAAAAATTAGGGAATATAATGAGTAAATTAAACTAGTACATAACAATTACTCCATAAAAACTATTAGAAAAGAGTTGTTCGACAATTACTCCATAACAATTACTTTATATAGAGTCACCAATTTCCGTGTTCGAAAAGAGATTACTTTATATAGAGTCACCAGCTTGTCATAGTTGAACTGCTCGAGAGCTGTTCAACTAAAGGTGTTAAAAAAATTCTAATAGACAGAATTAAAATTAATTTTATAAATTATTTTATGTATAATTTTTAATATTAAACTAATAATATCTTTTTAATTTCACATAAACTCTAATATTAAGCCCCCTTAGTTTAATCATTTTATTTGAGATAACGTGAAAATAAATTTTTTAATATTAATAAATATTAATAAAGACAACTAATAAAATAAATTTTCTCAAATTAGTAGTAGGGATGCTCATATGCAATTGAACATCTATAGATTTCAAATTAACTAAATTAATTATTTTATTTGAGATAACGTGAAAATAAATATTTCAATATTAATAAATATTAATAAAGATAATTAATAAAATAAATTTTCTCAAATTAGTAGCAGGGATGCCCATATACAATTGAATTTCTATAATTTTCAAATTAATTATTTTATTTGAGATAACGTGGAAATAAATTTTTTAATATTAATAAAAATAACTAATAAAATAAATTTTCTCAAATTAATAATAAGGATGAGAACAATGTTTGAGCCAAGCTAATGTTAGCTTGAGCTTAGATAAAAAACATTCATTAACTCGAAATCGACTCATGACTCAAATCGAAATTATTCGAGCCAGCTCAAGCCAAATTTGTTTGAGCACGAGTCAACTTGAGCCTATTTTAAACTATCTAGTTCTTCTTTTTATTAAAATTTTAATTTAATTTAGTAATATCACCTTTCATTTTTATAAACCTCCCTTCTTCTATTTCTCTTTAAACTTTCAACGTGGGACTAAATTATACTAATTTTTTAAAAAAAATATTAAAAAAAAAAAGAAAAAAGTTTTTTAAAATATGTGTATTATTTCTAAGTGATAAAACAAAATGAATTAAAACTACAAATCTCTCGAAGAAAGCCAAACCATTCTTCCACTGAGCTAAGTTATTTTTGTTTCTTAAATAAGAATTATTATTTTTTTGTTTAAATTTAATCCGAGTTGGCTCAAACTTTGCTAAAAAAAAATCCTCGAGTTAAAAAATTGGCTGATGGATTTGCCCGAGAAGTTCAGTTCGAGCTAAAAATCAAATAACTTTCAATTTGAGCTAAAAATCGAACAATTTTCAATCTTAGAGGTAAACTCTCACCCCTAATTACTAAATCAAGTCGGAAACGATATCATCTAAAATATTAATGTAGTTTTTAAATTAATCAAACTACTCTATTAACAAGAGAAGAAATCGTTCATTAAGTTACTTTATTAATATCAATGAAACTATTTGCACGCCATCTCAAATTTAAAAACCAACTTCATTTACTTGAGAATTAAAGAAACCTAATTGCACGTAAGCCTGAACTACAAAACTCAATTGCTATTAATCCTGAATTTTAAAATAAATAATTAGCTTTATTTCAAATCTAATATTGTGACGCCCATGGCTGAAGAGGGCGGGGAGTGATCGCCGGATGATGTCTTAAGAGAAAAGAATCACTAAAGTAAAGTACGACTCATGACAGATTTTTACGCTAAATAATAAGTGGTGAGAGGGACACATGAATGAATTGTCCTACATCGTAAAGAAAGGAAGATACTGAGCCATATAAGTAAATAACATAAACCTTTTGGGACAAAACTGTGAGACTAATGATGAAAAACTCCATAATTGAGCGTGCTTAAGCTTGAGTAGCACTGAGATGAATAACCTCCTGGAAAGCACTCAAATCACACAATTTTTCTAAAGCCAAAACGGACAATACCTCTATATTGAGATCACGGAATGTTACAAATATACACCCAAAATAAAATCGATATTATTTTAAATTTTTTATAAATCTCAAAAAAAAAAAAATATTCGATCAAAAATAATCTTTTTATCTCAATTAAAAATAACCTATCAAACAACATAACCATACCTTTTAAACACAGAAATGCTTCACAAAAATCCGCAGACTTCACTAAAAAGAAGCCTCTCCCGACACAAGGAAGTGGGGAGGCATTTGAGCTGAATAAAATGATAAAAAGAATAGAAATAGAATGCAGTGTTGGAGGCAACTTTTGCCCTCATCCAACTAATCAAATCCAACCTTGCTCATCTTGTAACAACTTACATGATTAACAGTTACGATCTTCCAAACCGAAAACTCGCTCGACAAATGCTCGAGCATTAACCGTTTCAAAAAAAAAAAATGAAACGCGTTCTTCCAACAAGAATCCTTCACTTTCTAGAAATCGTATAAAGACAACATGATACACACAAATTTGCTTGAACCTTAGAAACTGATACTAGCAGACGGACGTATCTATATCAAAGAAACCCAAAACTCGACAACAAGCAATTATGAATTGAACTCGATTCGATGCAAACATGTCGGGTGAGAATCTCAAGTTGATAGCAAAATTCTTAGTGGCAGGAAAATGTGAACGGCTGGAGTGGGACTACCTGTTGTTAAACAGCTGAAGTGGTGGTTTGCATGATTGCTGAGAAGCCTTTAAAAAGAACCTGATACTTGAGGAGAAGGACCGCAGTTTGCTTGAAAAATACAGGGGAAGCCTCCAGTCATACCTGCATTTAAGTGATTGTAGCCTGTGATGCTTACTTAATTTGACGACATTTTTGTCTGGGTGCAAGAATTTACAACTAAATGAACAGGAAGAAACATGTTTAACACAAACAAACAACTCGAATTACAACAACAACAACAACAACAACAAATGTCAATTTGGAACCAGTTGAGGTCAGTTATACGGATTTCTCTTCGCCAGTCAGCTCTAACAAACACAATGTTCTCCGTAAAAGCATGATGATATCCGAACGCAGTTTGTGTCTTCTCCTCCTGGTTACATCATGACTTTTCAATCCCTCATATTTAACTGCAAAATATTACGGAGGCATTTGGTTCGATGTTATTGTGATATTAAGAGAAACTGAGTGTTTAATTTGAAGACATACATAGATAATATTTAAAAAATTACAAGAATAGCACTCTAAAATGACATTTATATGTCAATAAAAAAATGTGCGTTGTCTAAATATCACCTGAATTGTAATGGAGAGATGTGAGCTTAGATTAGTTTCTAATTTCTTTTAATATAATGACAATGAACCAAACAAATAACAATTTAAATATAATCTAGACATTTAGATAATATTGATATTTAAATCAGGCGAAAATCTCAATAGCATTGAACCAAATACCTTCTCAATATCATCTTTCCCTCTCTATCTTCTATAGGCTGGCTTCCTGATACAATCATTTCTAATACGATCTATTGCAACATGGTTATCAGAAAATCCGCATCTCAGCTACACTAGTTATTTTTGCCACTAAACTGTCCAATGCCAACTAACATATAACATAATTGGTTGGATAATATTCTTTAAAATTTTTTGTTCCATTTTTGTAGCATTCCTACCCAACTCTTTCATTTCAACCACCTTGAATTAATTCTAAAGAGATTTGAGCAAACAGCAATTATATAGGAATAAAAACATTAAACAACCAATATTAAAGGAGACAAGGATATAGGCATGACACAAAAAGCACCTGTAGAAGAAGATACCAAAAATTATTTTGTATGTTCATGTATTTATTACTCATTGATGAATGACAGAATAAAAGGCAAAAGGCATCTTGCACTTTGGAACATACTTTATGTTAAGCAAGCTTTAGCATGTAAATTTACAAATATCTAGCTTTATGACTTGAAAGAAATACAATCCTACTTGGGTGCTCCATTCTCTATTCTAAGGATAAAATAAAAATTTGTGGCATTGACATTCCCATCCTTAATTCTGTTTGAAGAACTCATGCTGCTTCAATTGTTTAAAATCTCATAAACACAACAAATCAAACCCCTAAAAAAGGTAAATATAAAGGTAGATTTGTGGTGGTTGTGTTTATAAGATCATTTTTATGCATCAGAGTTCCCAGCCACTAATATCTTCACTGGAGTAACCTCTACTGGTGCTGCCAAATTCTGAATCCAGTTTTGCAAGTTCTGCTGCTGAATACATATTTGGTCTGGTTGTCGATGAAGTAGATTCGGGAGACTCTGTATTATGACCATTAGCCTGCATAACAGTTCTTTGATTTCAGGATCAATCCAAACTCTTCTCTTATTTTCTCAATAGCATCAAATAGATCTTTGATTTCAGGATCATCTCGCCTGCATGTCCATGCCACTTTAAAATGTTAAATATGGGCAACTACATTAAGTAAAATTTGTAACATTTATGTACAATTGTAGAAATGTACCACAGAAATTTGTGTTATACACATATAGAGTAGGATAAAATAGGTAATTTTATCTTTATTATTATTTTTATGCAATTAACCACAATATTTAAAAGAGTGGTACTTGCACATAAGTGACCGGCCAAATTAACTGTATGAACACTTCATGTAAGAGAGATGAGAACTCATCACACCTGGAGAAATCAGCTCGTCCGGCAAAGAACTGCTCCTTCGTATGGTCAACAACAATCAATGCAGTTATAATCTAAGCAGATCAAGAAGAATAATCAGGAATAATATGTTGAAATGCAACTGCAAAATCCGAAAAAATGTTTTGGACAAGAATGATGGCGCGAGGATGTTGACAAAATGATACAACGAAAAACCAAAGTGCAGTTAATTATAATGCAATAAATATATTGAGCAGCAGAAGATCAGAAGTCTCGAGTGAAGATCTAAGCAAAGAATCATTGTTTACATGATGAAGATGATAAAACCATTTGGAAAAAATGATTTAAGTTTGGTCGTCTTTGCAAAAATAGAAAGCTTTACTTTATTAAAAGCCCTTTGGATCAAGTAGAATATTGAAAATTTGGATTAACTCTACCTTTGGGAGCAAGCTCAATCACAATTCAGAGTAAGGATCGTATGGTGAGAAAAAAGACATCACAAGTAAACAATATTCTCTTTACAAAAATGACAACCAAATAAACAATAACAAGATAGATACAATGACCTAAGATGGATATTTCAAGCATTTTTAACGAAAGCTAATCAATGTGCTATTTTTATAGCACTTCAAGAGCTTGACTTAGAAGAAACACATCACGGAAGTTCATATGTTCACCATCCAGCTCAGCATCAAAATACAAAATCTACCCCAGATCACATACTAAACATAAATAACAAAGATTTAGAAAAGGTAAGTTAGACTGTAATAATTCCACTTTAGATAACATTAAGTGGACAAAAGAAGCATATATTGGATAACTAAACCAATGCAATATAAACATGAACAAACTTGAAAAAATACAAAGGAAGTTGCAGCTTCAGAATGATGTAGCAATTTGTCAATGTAAACAAAAAATTGACATCATGCAGAAAGAATCAAGTCAAGCACATAAAAATTTCATTTACAAATTTTAGGTAAAAACATAGAAAATGTATTTACATAATATTTGGCATATATATATATATGTATGTATGTATAAACATATATACACATACATTATACAACATTCTGCAGAATCAACTTAAACGAAATTCACATCGTCCAATCAATAAGTATTCATGAAAAGATTATTTTTGCATGCAAACAAATTTGAAGTCTGAGGCCCAACAAGCTTATTTATATTCTAGAAAGATTGTTGATGAAATTTTGATCTTAGCTTGCCTTCAACTACATATAGATGGGCTAAAATCAATATTCAAAGATTTAAATTTCAATATTTTTTCATTTATCCAAGAGTATGATGCTCTCTGTCTCCTATTTGGACAGTGAGTCAAAATATTATTCAAGTATCTGCTACAACAAAATAATGGAGTAAGCACGTATCTAAGAAGGCCAGTACACTTCATAGAAAACAACATTATAACAGTCCATTCCCACAGTTGGGGTACCACAGGGGCTATTTGGTAGGAGAAGGATTTTGGGATTTTGGCACATAGAGAGAAATAAAGTTATGTTCATGTTATGATGTGAAATAATATTATTTTAATATTGAGATTTGTGTTGTATGTGAAATAAAGTTGATTTATTTATTGAATTACGTGTAAGCTATGAAATAAAGATAATTTTTAAAGTTAAAAGTGGTGTAGAATATGAAATAAAATTGATTTTTAATGTTGAAATTTGTAGATGATATGAAATAAATATAAACATTTAGTTGTGTAATTAAGATGAGTTGAGTGTGGGGAACCCAAGCAAATAGGGCTATAGAGGCTCCAAAAACCAACCTCCCATCTCAAGATCCACTTGACATTCTACATTGAACTTGAGTCAAGGCAGAACCCCAAGCTAATGCATATTGTAGAGTTCAAGTAATTTCAGTCTTTATGAGTCTGTGAAACCTAGAATTGAATTCAGTAGTTTGCAAAATAGTAAGTATGATGACTGCTTCAATTTTCATCGAGAGGAGGATTTGTCAGTCACTGGTATGTTTAGACTTGTCTTATATGGAGAGTGTCTCTAATCGACATTTAGAATTGTTTGGCACAAAGAATCAAAACTATATGCATTAGGAAAAAAGATGAATATCATTAGAACATGTGATCAACCTTTCAATGACTTTTTTGGATAGACAAAGAATCAAAGTTATCTGCATTAGGGGGAAAAATTCAATGTCATTAAAAGCATGCGATCAACCTGTGAATGATTTTTATTAGCACTATGATGAATGGTCTCCATAATATTTATTAGCACTATCTTAAAAACATGAAATATACAACACCACAAGCGTTGAAGTAGCCAAGGATTTGATATATAATCTTTACATTAAAGCTGGCTAACTCAAAAGAGATGATGAAAGACAGTGATTCTCCATCAAGGAAGAGAAAGCCCATCCTATATATGGCACAAAGCAACCTTGAACCAATTATGAACCACATGTTCCATGTTCTAAACTCCATGATAGAACGACAATAACTTCCATCAAAGTAATCAAATTGACTCGATTTCATTTTGACCCGCAACTCAAAAAGGATTCACTTCAATTAGAAAATGGACTCCAGATAAAGAAACACACATTAAATCATCATGAAAAACAAGTCAAAATCAAAGCATTCTATTCAGATTGAGCTCGACTCGCTAGAAATTGACTTGATACTAACTCTGCTCATGCTGAACTAGCAACAGATGAAGGAAATCACAAAGAATTGGAAATTTTATTGCCTTCTGCATTATTACAAAGAAAAAACATTTATCAGACTAACTATACCCCAATGATTATTGATCAATTTACAAATAAAAATATAACCTCTTCATTGGACAAGAAAGAATTAATATACATGCCCAAATCCTGAAACCGCTTCCTCCTATAGTAAAAAACTCATAGAAGCTATATATTACGCTGATCTCTCTTATGCTACTAGACAATGATATTGGAAGAAAAATTACAAGTCAATGCTGGGTAAAGGCATCCTCCAAAAATTCCAGGAGTTGTAGTCTTCCTGCAAAGAATATTCAAAAAAATAAATAAAACGAAAAAGAAAGAAAGAAAAAAATTGTTGAATGCTGCATAGAAGAGGAGGAAAGTAATGCAACAAATGGGGAGTATGACGGAATTCAAATAAGCAGACTTGATATAGCCAATCTCAAACAAGAAGCTAAATGCGAGGAATCGGTTAAAAAATAATGATTAGCACGGCTAACATTTCATTATACTTGCAACAAAAGCTTCAGTATGATTTTTCTAGTAGCCAAATAGTTCTTTAAAAAAAGCTCATTAATGATTGAGACTACAACAATAACAACAACAACAACAACAACCAAGCCTTAATCCCACTAGGTGGGGTCGGCTGCATGAATCTTTTGTTTCCATTGCGCTCTATCAGTTACCAAATTATTATCTAAATCTAAGTAACTAAGATCACTCCTTATAATTTCTTGTCATATCTTCTTTGGTCTCCCTCTTCCTCTTTGTACATAGACAAAATCTAATAACTCAATTTTTCTAACTGGAGCTTCAATCGGCCTACGATTTATATGTCCAAATCATCTAAGCCGACTTTCTCTAAGTTTATCCTCAATTGGTACAACACCAACTTTCTTTCGAATATACTCATTTCTCATTCTATCCTTTCGTGTATATCCACACATCCACCTTAGCATTCTCATTTCTGCAATATTTATTTTATTTGTATGTTTCCTCTTTGCAGGCCAGCATTCGGCACCATATATCATCGCTAGTCTTACTACAGTTTTATAAAATTTATTCTTGATTCTGGATGGGATTTTTCTATCGCACAACACACCAGAAGCATTTCTCCATTTTACCCATCCTTCTTGAATCCTGCTAATAACGTCATCATCTATTTCACCATCATTTTGTATGATTGATCCAAGGTGTTTAAAGAGCTCACTCTTCTTGACAAATAGACCACCAATTGTCACATCTCTAATATAAGTATCTCTTTCTTGACTAAATGTGCACTCCATATATTCAATTTTTGATCCACTGAGATAAAAACCTTTAGATTCTAGAACATTCCTCTAAGGCTCTAGTTTCGCTTTAACTCCCTCTTTAGTTTTCTCAATAAGGACAATATCATCTGCGAAGAGCATACAGCAAGACACTTCATCTTGGATATGTCCAGTTATGACTTCCATAATCAAAGCAAAAAGATACGGACTTAAAGTCGAGCCTTAGTGTAATCCAACTGTAACAAAAAAATTCTTAGTCAAACCTCCTTGTGTCCGAACACAGGTAACAACTCCTTCATACATGTCTATAACTTGAATATAAGCAGTGCAAATCCCTTTTTTTTTAAAACTCTCCAAAGTACTTCTCTTGAGACTTTATCATAAGCTTTTTTCAAATCAATAAAAATCAAATGTAGGTTTTCCTTTCTCTCCTTAAATTTCTCCATTAAATTTCTTAATGAATGAATGACTTCTATAGTAGATCAACCTGACATAAATGAAAAGGCTAGGAGGGGCTTGGTTAGGTATGTTATTTCTACTGAGTTGTCATTCACACATTACAATAAACACGACTATTTAGATTTCATATGAAATTATTTGTAACTAGTAATACCAAAAACTTTCTCACCGAACACTAAAAAAAAGTGTGTGAAGATGTACAAAAAATATCAAAAAACTTCGATTGATAAATCGTAGGCCCTATGGAAAAAATTTTTATCACTAAGTTCATTTGAAGAGTCACACATTGGTTAACCAATTGCTCAATCTATTTTCATTATTGATTGATTTTTTGGTATATAACATAAAATACTTCAATTACTTTCGATGACACCGCTAACAACACTTCTGCAATTAATTATTTAAAATCATCGTTATCACTTATTTTAAATAGAGAAACTTTTCATGTTAGATGTGCAAATATGTGTTTCTTCTACTCTTTTGATACATTCCAATTTAAAAAATTAAAATTTTTATAAATTAATAAAAAATTATAACCATAGAAGGAAATGAAAATAATTTTGTGTAGCGAGTGATATAAATTTTGTTATGTTCCCATTGTCCGTTGATGCACGATGGAAATCTTTCCATCATCTTCTCACTTGGGCTTTACATGGATAGATAATTATATTTTTCAACAAAATCATTTTAATTGGGATTTTATTTATGCAACTAAGGATTTATTAAATATATTTAAAAATATAACTAAAACTTTTTTCTTGTTATTCTCTTACGTCTTTTATATTTTTACCTTATAATTCTTAAACATTTGAAAGTTTTTTAGAATTTAGATGTTATCATAATTTACATAATTTTGTTGTAGAAATAGAAATTAAAGTTTAAAAAAAATAGAAAACTTTTCTTCCTATTTATCTTTTAGGATCCTTATTAGATCTTAATCATAAGAAAAAATCAGCGAAGCATTTTTCTTTGAATATGCTAACTTCTTCGAGGCAGAAAAAACTACCAACTCTTAAAAAGAGTTAGGTTCTCGTCTTCTCCAAAGAATGTTCTCTGTCTTACACAGAAATAGGTGGCAGGAGAGAGATGCAAGATATATCTGCAAATTAAAATAAGTGGGTTCGAGAGCTCCTTAAGGCCTTGTTTAGTTGGAGACCAAAAATCTCCCAAACTCCTCAAAAAATATTTTCATTGATATTTTATATTTATTTCACATCATACATACAATCAAATATTAAAAATTAACTTTAATTCATATCTTACACAAATCCCATCATTAAAAATTAACTTAATCTCATATCCTACACATGTTTCAATAAAAAAAAACACTTTATTTCACATCCAACACAATATTCATCAACAAAATTACTTTATTTCACATTATAATATTAAAATAATTTTTTCTCTCTATTTTAAAAAAACTTAACATCCCAAAAATATACTCCAACCAAATGAGGACTAAATGTAGCACCTAAAAGGCTTAAAGAACCATCTTCAATTGGCTCTGGATCATTCGCCAATCAAAATACACAATCTCCTACAACAAACCCAAATGAACTTTAGTTTCATTTAGGTTTGCAGCTCAATTCGATAAAGACTATAGTTTGCTAGATTAGTGAAAGATATACTCCAGACAATTCCCCACTTTGGCTTCCACGGGATGTGATGTGTTAGCAGCGCAAGCATCCACATTTGCATCAATTTCAACATTTTCCCTAACAAGGAGAATTATCAGAGATTACCAAATTAGCCTTTTGCCTCCCACTTTGTGTATGTTTACTTGCCTAAAGGATTGGTTCAAAGTCAAACATTGAAACTAAATAATGAAGACTAAGGGGCCTACCACAATTAAGGTTGTCACCACACAGGGAACTAAATAATATGAAGGACAAAGAAAAGTATATATACCAGCCAAAATAATCAAAAATACCATAGATGGTTCTGATGACAAAAAGACTGAAAAGGAAATTTAAATACCGATTTTAAGCAAGCTAAACAAACAAAAAAAAACTTATTTATCAATTAAGAAATCACCAAATCAATCATAATAAATTCAACATATGCAGCAATGCAGGGATATCTTATTTTTTCCTTAAAATAAATGAGTCTAGAACTTGAAGTACCAACCTGCTCTACGAGTGAGGTAGGTGGGAACATGTCATTGACCAAGGTATGCAATGATGTATAGGACTTCACATCAATGCAGTGATTGATTGCAACTTCACCCTGCCAATTTTCCAAATAGATTACAGTCAATTGATATCACAACATGGACAATAGAACAATATGGATCTTGTGCTAAAATATAACAGAGTACCGAAGAGGTTACCTTTGGGTTGATAATAAATATTTTCCCTTTCGCAATTCCTATCTTCCTGTAGCTAAGTTCGTCAGTGTCTCGGTTCCCAAAGCCAGCATAGAATGGATTGTAATCAGAAGGAAAAAGAGCTCTGATATCCTGCCACATCATAATAGAAAGAATAAATGGATAAAACAAGATTTCCAGAGAACATACATAAAGGGTCAAATGGGAGTCTGAAAAGTAAATAAAGAACTGAAAAATGGTTTACATGAAAATCTTAATTTTAAAACAAAAATAAAATCTAGTAGCAAAACTGTTCATATCCACAAGGCCCTTGATAACCTTATTTTATGCATATTTAAAAACAATTAAAGCACTAGTATCAAAAAAAAAAAACTATTAAAGCAAAAATATCAAGCAAACCTTTAATTCTCTGGAAAATCATAGCAACATGCACACCAGTAGGAAGGCATGGCTTACCTAACAAAGGATAATGGAACAAAAGGACGCTTTGTCTACAAGTTTAACAGCTAAAGTTTCCAAACACTCAGAAAATGTGTCAAAAATAACATAGAAGAATAGCTTATATATACATTAATTCAAAAACAAGTGAGAAATGTAGTAATGATAAATAAATTGGTAGGAAGCTTCCGTAGGTATATAAATCGTGGTCTACTAACCTCAACATACCGATACTAGAAAGGCCAAACCTAAAGGGCTCTATACTCTTAAATCAATTTGACTGGCTCGTAGGGCCGAAAATTTGGTTCTACACACAAGCACTCGAGCAGCAAGCGGAGTAAAACACATTAGCAGTTTTTAGCATTATGTCACATCAACTAAGTTGCATAATGCTATGAGAAAGAAAATCAGTGACAGTCGTAGAAAAATTACAAGCTAAGAAGTCACCTCCAAACATGCAATCTTGAACTCATGTGGTGCGCGTCGTATAACTGAAATAAGAAAGAAACCATATAGGATAAAAGCCTTCATCAGTACTACTGATGAAAAATCTCATCTAACAAAACAAATCAAATGGTGCGGACTAATAAGAAAAGAAAAGAAAAGTAGAAGCATAATATTTTTATGTGGTAACATGTTGATGTAGGAAAACCACGACATCGTCTTAGCGATTTTAAAAATCCATTGTACGAAGAACACAATAAAAACTTAAGAGAAAAATACATGTAAAGTCTTATGCCCCCCTTGCTCATCATTCTTGTTGTTATTTATAGCCTTTGATTTTTATAATTGCTTCTAATAGTTGTTGCCCCACGCATAAATAAAATAATCTAGCTTAGGGAATTTCCTAAGTGAATTAGCCATATTCGGGAGGTGCAAGTGGAACCTTTATTGGGATGGTTGATCTTGCGTGGATCATGAAGTCTAACTGTTTGATCAAGCGGTTGTACTTTTCAAGAAGATGATGTGATAATAAAGTTGTTTCAATAGGGCCACTAGTAGATAGTTAATTCAACCTTAGTTTCCAAGCTATGTGTCCATTGGTTGCTTTTCATTCATGCTTGACTTGCATATAAAACAAAGCCTTCTCATGTTCCATTCAAATATCATTGTTCTATTAAAGACCCTTGATTCTTCCCATCCTTTAGCCTTGCTCTTTAGTCTTTCCGCGTGCACGACTAAGATACATGTCCGAATCTTGGAGTAACAAATTCCCCCTAACCTCAAAGCATCGCGCGCATTAATGAACAAGGTTTTCCTTTAACGGGAGTGGTTCTGGCACTGCCACATGTCAGGATCCCTAGCTTATAAATAAGTGGGATTCAAAAACAATAGGGCATACTATTTGTCACAATATCGTTTTTTAACCAAACATGTGTCTTTCATAAAGAAGGGCCCAAAGTTGATGAGGACGCATTGAATTAGAAAAAAGGCAAGGCCCCTCCAACCGAAGATTTGACTGTTCGAGTAAGGCCTAAGCAAAGAGGGGAGACTCCCCTACTGCATTGTCTTTGAATCCAGACAATAAATCTCCCCCTTCTAAGGATATGCTTCTTGGTACTGAACCCAAGCGGCAGAAGGTGAAGGCGACAATCCCTAGTACTTCAATGATAGTCAAGAGATAGAGGAGAAGCAGGTCAGAGAGCGATTAGTCACCTTATCGAAGGGAGCTTTAGCCAAAAATATTCCGGTCGATCTCAAACAAGATCTTGATGTTGAGCCCCTAGCAACCAAGTTTTCGAATCCGGTTACCTTGGATTTTTAAATAGTGTCGAGCAATGATATCGAAGGGAGGCCCATGAACATCCATAGAGCGGTAGTTAACTCTTCCTCCACTGCATCAAAGTGCTTCCTTTTCATCTGGTCCTCTTCAATTTCAAGATGAAGGTGTAGAGTATGACTTGGTCTCGGTTGATTGGATAGAGGTAAACAAGGAGGAAGTCGAGAACAAAGAAGTTGTAGGTGTAGAGATGGTTCCTGAGATCCAAACCTCCCGAGTGCCTCTAACAGGGCAAGTCCTCAGGATAAGGAAGTCCCCTTTGGCTTGTACAATTGAAGAAGAAGAAGTCCTAGTTTGTCCAATGCACAAGGCCAATGGCGGTCCAAATGAGTTTTTAATCAAAGATTGTTTGGAGTTTCTAGCTAAAGTTGCTGCTTTGGTAGGTAGCCAATAGATGGAAGAGTCCACCATGCTGCTACCCAAGTAATAAAGGTGATAAGAAGCGGATGATGAAAAAGGCAATGGGGAAGGTTGTCAACGTCAAATTGGCCTATCAAAAGAAATAAACTGTAACATCCCAAAATTGATCAGAGGATTTAAAAATTAGATTTGATTTGGATTCAAAAAGTATGATTTTGGACCCAAAAAGAATAATTTTGGACCTATTTATGAGAGAAGAGAATTAGAGGGACCAAAATGCAATTGTGCCATGGAGATAAGGATAGCCGCAAAACTCCCTTTCTCTGCTTTGTCCGCGTGTCACGTGACACACGCGTGGCTGCCCGCCCTTCTCTCTCTCTCTCTCTCCCTTTTTTTCGGTTTTTCCTCACGCCGCGCCCCTCTGTTCGCTTTTGCCCGTTCCGCCGAGCCCAACAGAAGTAGCGACAGCAGCTGCCGCAAACTCCAGCAGAGGAAGAAGAAGAAGAAGAAGGAGGAGAAGAAGAAAGAAAAGAAAAGGAAAAAGGAAAAGGAAGAAGAGGAAAGCTAGTGAGGAATTTCCAAGCTTTGTTTAACGATAAATCGGTAGGTAATTCTTTCTTTAAGTTGATGTTGGCTTATTATGTTTATGAAATTAAATTATGATGCCGTGTATTTTTTTATTTACACGAAGAAATGCGTATGATTTGTTGATCTGTGAGGTGATGTGGTGTTGATGAATTTTGTATACCAAGAACCGATGAGGGCGAAAAGTCTCCTATATGTGTTATTGCGATAAGGGCGGGGAGTGTATGCTGGGTGATGTCCTTATGTGGAATCACCGATGTAAAGTGCAGCTCCTGTCAAGGTTTCTAGAATAACAAGCTGTAGGAACTTTTGTCAGACTTCTAGGTAAAAGGATATGAAAATGATAAGTCCACATCACTAAATAAAGTAATGTATGAGTTTATGTATTTTTGTGAGAATACTGATGTGGGGATTATGATGATACTTTGAATGTAGGTATGTTGCATAATGTGTTTTATGTTTAATTATTGTTCATGCGATGATAATATTTGTATTCATCTTATGTTGAATACTGTTTTACTTACTAAGTTTGTATTAACAAACTCTTACCATTTTTGGTGGCAGGTACTGCATAAGAAAGATCACGGGACATGGTGTGAGGTACCTTAAGTTGCTGCAAGGAAATGGATGATACAAGGTTATGTGGAGGTTATTTGTTGTTGGTTTTGTTCTAGTTCTGACGCCTCGATTGCTGGTGCTCGGTCAAGTATAATGAGAGGGGTCGGGTACCGGCAGCCGGGACGTCACATAAACATTGCCTATTAGAAAATTTTTCATTGGTTTGTTTTGGGGGAAAGGACATACTTTATTTGAAAGAGTGTGCACCTGAGTTGAGGTGAAGTTTTGTTTTCATTTAGGTCACAAAGTACATACAATAAGCTGTGTACATGATTTAGGGGTAAAATTTCTTAAAATCATTGTTGCATCATGTTTTGCAAATGGGCATGTCATCATGCCTTATTAGCTTTTATGTGTTAGGGATGACCACTTTACGAACCCTCCTAGTTCGAGTCCAACATGTCAGGGGTCTCATCCCTTCTAGATGTATTTTTGATTTTGAAGACTAGGAGGCCTTGTCGAAATTGCCTTTGACAGATGCTTTTGTTATAATATCTTACAATCTGTTACTTGTGTCCTATTTGCTTGAGTGTAGTTATTTCTCTTAGTTCCTTGAGTAGGTCTAGTTCAAATCACCTACTTTAGTTAGTCAGTTTTGTCACTGTTGGATGTTCTTGGGCTCATAGCTTTCAGCTAGTTCAACTCTTGGAGAATAGACAATGAGTTCCATTAATATGACTGGCTCAACCCCATAAACAAGGAAGTATGACATTTCACTTGTAGCTATGTTTGTAGTCGTGTTGCGACCCCAAATAATTGAAGGAAGCTTGATCGCCCAAATGAGCCCAATGACTTTGAGTCACTTTTTCAAGGTGTTATGGAAATTCTTGTTGGATGCCCTAGCTTGCTCGTTCGTTCGGGATGTTGCACTGAGACAAACTAAAGGTTAATTTAGTATGATTAAAGCACAAATTTCGAACTGCGCTGCAGCTAAAGGACATGTCATTATCGCAGACAAAGTTTAGAGGGACGTCGAAGCGGCATATGATTTGGTTTCAAGTGAAGTTTTTGACTTGGCTTCTTGTAAGGTAAGCTATTGTCTTGACTTTTATTCACTTCGAGAAGTAGTCAGTGGCTAGAAGTAGGAAACATTAGTTGTTAGATTTTAAGAAAGGGTTTATGAAGTCTAGTCCCTAGACAACAAATGGCCAGGATATGTTGATGGATTGCGGGTTACTTGCCGAATAGAAGATATTTTCGAGTAGAGTTAGCTAACTGAGGACAACACTTTGCGAAGTTTTGAGCATCTTGGCGTAAGTTGGGCTAGAAATACCTTGTCAAATAACCCTAAATGCAAGACTCCACCCTCCTAAGTGAGTTCCTCATTCGCTAGCAAGGACTTTTCTCAGTACCTATTAAACATCCTCCAATCGAGGACACCTAGGCAGAAGCATTGAGTAGTAATGTCAGTAAAGCTTGTCTTCATATATGATGTACTTGAAGGAATTTCAGAATTCTCCCATTGTTAACTATTTTATGTCTTCCATCCAACTCAAAGAGACGTTGATTTACATTGCCTTAGGTATGTCATAGCTAGGATATGGTATGACATAGCTTAGGACATAGATGATATCTATTTTTTGAAGCATTAGAGGAGAGTTTTCAACTTCAGTAGATATTTCTTGAGAACCACATCATTCGTTTGATAGATTCATTTGACTTGATTGACTATCAGCAAAGAACCTATATATATATATATAGGTATTTTATTCAAAGTTAGTTTGCAAAATTCAAGCAAGCAATGAGGACCCTCTTTACTTGCCTTAGTCATTCATGGCAGGGAACAAGAGTCAAAAAGGTTAGTGGAATTTCCCAAATGCTACACTAAAGATGCACTTTTGGTTTACATATAAAAAAAGCCTTCTTATAACTTCTCATGCCCTGTTCGAAAAATGTTGTTTGACTAAAGACATCATGTCACCTAAACTCAAATTTTTTCATGTATGAGATTTACGCCTAAATTTCGATGTAATAAGTACTTTTGAACAAGCACAAATTGTTAGTAAAACATATCTAGGAAAGGTCTCATAGAGTTTACTGAAGTTCTCTCTCGCAATAGATGAATAGATATGGAGATTTATCCTGAAGATGAATTGATAACATACTGTTTTCAAAGAAATGCACAAAAGTTAAAAAGACAACTTGATTTGCAAATACCATCACGATATGGAGATTTATCCTCTGGATGAATTGATGACATACTCTTTTCAAAGAATGCACAACAGTTAAAAAGACAGCTTGATTTGCAAATACCTTCACGGTACAGAGAAGGGAATAACCCATCAGGTGATATCACAACTGGTCCAGTTGGTAGTGCTTTCCCATCCTGTACAAAAATTAGGCACATAGTAAGAAAATCAAACTAGGGACTGGGAAAGATTTTTTGGGGAATGCTTAGGACAACTAATTGTCTGGAAAACACAAAGAAAAAGAAAATCCATTAAGGTTTCTCAAAAAGGGAAGTCGTGCAAATATCTCAATTCAAAGATGAATGGTCTATTTTGTGGAGACATTGTCCAAAACAAAGTATGGCTATCAATATTTGGATGGTTCACAAAATCAAACATCAACACTAGGAACAGCTCGAAATCTGTTCCAGGGTGGATATAGCTAAATCACTAGGCAACTCAAATTGTGAAAGAACTTTTCACCAGTATCTTGAAGTTTGAGAAGAGAGTTTTTTATCAATATCAAATTGTCCAGAAGAAATTATGATGTGGAAAAACCCCAAACTACATCCTACCTGTTTAAGATTCAGGAGAAAGCTTCTAGTTAGATAAGCCTGCACAATGGCTCGAGCACTTAGGAACAGAAGCTGATAACCATTTTCCTGGCCATCAACACGAGAATAACCATAACATTAGTAAAACTCCCTCATGTGGAATTTTTAAATAACTAGAAAAACTATTTAATTCCGAAAACCTAAACTTCTAGCTGGTCATTCATAAGAAAAAGCATAGCCATAATTCGGCTCAAATAAAGAGAAATAGATATATTTATATGTATATATGTACATGAATCAGGCAACAGTTAGAATGGACATATGAAGGTACAAGTTCATAAAAGTCAATATATATATATATCAGGCAACAGTTGGAAGGTATGCGTGAAGGTACAAAAGTTCATACATGTCAAATCACTACGCCATTCAGCAAATATTGTTGCCTATTGTAAGCGATGCCAGATAACAAAAATATCATTACTGTCCACATGTACTAATTCCTTAATTACTTATCATGTTATTAATATCGTGACTCTTTATTTCAAGTGACTAAACGTTCTTAAAAAGTACTAATGAGGGAAACTATCTTCAACCAGAGTTATTTTGACAGTCAGAAGAAGAAAAGAATGCAGCACAAAACACAATTTGTAAATTTCTATACCCAAAAATAATTTAAGAAAGATACAAGAGAAAAACAACATGCAACGCTGGAAAGATTATACTGATTGAAAATAAAAAGTGCTGATGGACTATTGAACTTCACTAATGCACACCTTTATTGCTGAAAAGAGTCGTGCAACCCCAGATTGCGTCCAATCTTTTCCAACCAAAGGCATAACCTGGCCAAGAACATCAGACCTAAAACAGAGGAAAAAGAACCAGAACACTGAGAAATCTTCATTTCAATAAGATGCAAACGGTTATAAGCATAAAGGCTAAAATTCACTTCAAAAACTTTCAAAAAAAATCCACTTCAAAGATTGCAGCAGATTGACAAGAGAATCTAGTCAGTTACCATGTAATGCTTTTAGATTACATGAATTAAAAGCCTAAATAGTAATCAGCTGCAAAGATGGTAGAACCAGACAAACATATATTAACTGAAGTTTGCATCTAAGCGACAGAATAATTTAGGAAACAGTAGAATAATTAACAATATGGAAGTTTCGCCTACATGACATAAAGTAAGAATCTACAGATTAAACACTCACATTTACCTTCAAGACATGACAAAACATTAAGTAGAACACAACTAACATTTACCACATTTTGTGAATCTATAGAATATTCCATTTGAGCTTAACTAGAGTTAGGTCATTTTGAAAAGAAACGTGGTGGAAGATTGAGTGATAGTTGAAACTAGTGCATTATTGATCCAGTGGCGCCAGCAATGGTGGTCATCATCCTTTTGTGTCAGCTTCCAAGGGAGTAAAACTATACGGGATATTCCTTCCACTACAACCTAGCAGCAGCAGCATCCCTAGCCATATCCCCCATGGCTATCATGTCCCAGCACCCATCACACTCCCACAGCAACACCTTTCCCACTTTCCCACTTTCACCACATCCTCCCTAAATCTCTCCTTCATCAACCTCCAGTTTCTCCCTCCATGTCTATCTTTCACTGCGATCACACCTCACCACATCATCTAACAACTGCACTACTGCCCATCTACTAAACTCCTCTCTCGCACTCTCTCCCATTGAACAATACTGGGCTTGTAAAATCCAGAAACCTCCAAAGCACCTTTGTCTTCCCTCCAAACCCCATGCAAATGCAATCCTCTCTTCCGCCTTCCATCTTTCTCCAATTTGCTCAGCACAATCCATTTCCACCTCTCTTGCCCCTTCCCAATTCCTCCTTAAACTAGTTTCTTGCACGCTAATCATTGCTACAACTGGATGTGACAAATGAGTCTTCTATATGAGGCAAAGGCACGTTTTACAAGGATTATCAATGAAACATACTTAGCATATTCTCATAGAGATTAATCACGGCCAATCTTTTGTTGTATTCAAGAGTGTTTGTGTTATGTATGCATGCAAAAATTCAAGCATTTTATATATGAAATCCAATGTATTTTATGGTTTATAACTAAACTTCCCAATATTTGATTCTTATTTTAAGCCATAGGGCATTGCATCATCTCAAGTGTCAAAAACATGAGTAATCAAATCAACTATTTAAATGATAATATGCTACTTTGGTTAGATAAAAGTAAAACTTTTAATATCATATGCGTATAGTGAAGCATCAAGTGTATGACATAATTAGGGATATTCCCTGGCAAACAAATTGAGCAACAGAGCAACTTAAACTGCCTTATAACTCACTTGGTAATTGTACCATCAACATCAGATATGACTATCCGTGCATTCCACTTCCACAAGTAAATATGTGCATCAACCTGTTCTACAAGCATAGTCAGAAAAGAACACATTTGACCTTTAGAGAAAAGGAAACATTCAGATATAAGAATTTAAATGTCAATCCAATATTCATCACAACCTGTTGTTTCCCGAGGACTCTGGTGGAGAAACTAAATGCTACCATGTTTTGGCCATCTTTCAAATTTAAGGATGCAATCTGCTCGGTTGTTGGAATGTACGTACGAAAGTACTGTTTGCGAGGAGAGCTGTTACTAGGGTTTTGCTCAGTATTTGTAGTTTGCACGTCAGATTCCGTGTCAACAAAAAGGTCTTCATTTGACGAGTCATTGTTACTATGCTTAAGGGTTCTATCCCTCCTGAATGGATTTGGCCACAATCTCCATCTACGACTAGAAGAAAAAGAAGAAGGTGAAGCTATTTGGGCATCTACTCTAGTTGTCATTTCCTCAGAGTTGATAAGGATTGAATCCATAATTTCGCATGAGAAGTGTGGACCATATACAGCCTTCCCAAGAACTACCTGTGTAGCTTTATCCCAAGGTAAATACATCTCTTTATATCGGACTATGAGATTCCCACTCTTGATAATGGATTGTCCAGATGCCTTAAATTCATCTTCAGAGATGCGATGAGCAGCAAAGGTTTCTGCAGCAGCACTTGTACCCATTCCTGGGCATAGTATGTTTCCGCAAAGCGAAATTTCAAATCCTGCTAGTTCATGATGGGAAGCAAAAAAATAAATTACATTAGGTACAATATGGCACACTGGATGCATATAACTAAGAAAATAAAAGCATGGACACACCCAATAGGGAAATGTTGCTTTCTACTCTTTGATGATTTATTGGAAAATTATTTGCTTCAGTCGATGACAGCTCTTGCTTTTCATTCAAATGTTCCAGATTATCACTCATATGATCGGCTAAATTTCCATTGACACTTGTTTGTAACATATTAACAGCCAAAATGTCTCCACATGCCTCAGCTATATTGTCCAATGTAGTTAAACTCTCGGCCTGTGGCTGATCAGAGATACAAAGGTTGTCATCTGAGCAAATTTGGATTTCACTCTGCTTGAAATCAGCAGAAAAAATGTTCTCCATATCTTTCATTTCTACACTTCTAGAATTTAAAGTCTCTACTTCATCATTTGTAGTTGATGTTTCACTGCCAACTATGGCAGTGCAAGATGAATTAGGTGACAGCTTTGTGTTTTCTTTTAAAGTTGAATCCTGAGACTGATCAACTAAAAAAGGAATATCTCTTTCATGCAAATGCAAGGTCAAATCCAAGCAGCTTTTGAACATATCTCCATTATCGATAATGGCAGCAATTTCCTCTGAACTGTTACGACCCTCATGGTTACTGAAGCTCTCAGCCTGCTCACCATGAAATGACACTCTTTTGCAATCAGTAGGACCTTCTAAAAGATTCTCTGAACCATCTTCCTCCTTTGCTGAACACGCATCCATAGGGACATAGAGGCCATCTTCCCAAATATCACCACCAGAACTGAACTCCTGACCAGTACCTTCCCCTGGTCCCAGATGGAATTGCGGGTTATCAAGTTGAAGGTCACCTGTGTTCTTTTCATTTGCAGAAATAGGAGCAGTAAGAACATGTCCATCCACACTGACTATAACCATTTCAGAATTGATTTCATCAGATGACTTCACTACATCCTCCACCTCTTCTAAATTCCCGTAATGGTAGCTATTGAATCTGCTTGATGAGGATGCTTCCTCATCATCCTGAACATGTTCCCCATGACCATCAATAGAATGGTCAAAGTTTTCATCTTGGCCAGATTCTAAATGGCTGTGCTTATTTTCTTGATCATCCCTCCCGCTGACCTCTCTCATGAAATATGCCTGTCCAGAGGAATCAAGAAACATGTGGAAATTGGCATCTACTCCATTAACGGTTATAGTAACAATCTTCTCAGCACCCTTAATAATACCCTGGAACTTTCCAAAACGCACATACCACGGTGTACTCCGGTAGGTTCCATCCTCTTGCTCAACAACAATAATGTCAACTGCACCACCAAAAGGATGAAAAGGTGTTGCAACAGAATAGACACCTTGAGAGATTAGAGTCCCAACTTTACCAACCACATTCATCTTCAAGGTTAAAACAACAACCCCACAAAACCCTAGCTGATAATTCTCCTTCCTCAACAAAGAACGTCAGATCAAGCTTTCAATATTGCTCCAAACCTTCCCTAAGTCAAATAGATGCAAGAAACGCAAACAAAAAATCTTTCACCCGTTATTCTGCAAAATAAACAACAATTTGAACAATTTAAGAATGTCTAAAACTACCTTCGGATCATTACCCCATGAGCATAAACTACAAACCATAACGGTACTAGGCAATTAAATCATGAAAGAATGTGCTTTCCAAGCAGTACAAAATCAAGAAGATACTATATCCTACGAAATAGTAGCGCCCACGTTTTCTCGTAACTAAAATTTGGCAACAACATTCCTCCACTGAGCGAGGAAGAGAAATAAGCATGACGTAGCAAGAAAATTAAATGAAACCCTAGCAGAAGCTCAGCTGCTGACCTCACAACAAAATTTTCCAGGGCTCCCAAAAAATTGAACAACACAACGAAAACACAACCCAAGAAAACGTCCCCAAACATCTCTCGCGCATGAATTAACAGAACAAGAATATCTCAATTTTAGAGCCGCCGCCAAGAACCCAGGGTCCCCTTCGATATATTTCAACGTAAACAAGGCGAGAGAGGGAAAGTGAGGAGAAACAACAGAGAAAAGCTGTACCCCGTAGCTAAAGAAGAGCTAGAGCATGGAGAAGATGAGTGCCAGGTGATGCAAATGGATCCCTTGGCTACCTAGTCTTCCTCAGGTACCGACGATGGCGCCGGCGATTCGATTCCGGCGAGTTCCGAGTTCCGGAAATTAGACGGCCTTTCACACCTTCACGGCCTTTCAATTAACGGCAGCAAACACCATTGCGGAACTTGGAATTACGTAAATGCCCTTTCATCCGATTTCATTTACACGCTGAGATTGGAAATCCAAATTTTCTGAAATAAAAAGGGTAAATTACACCCAGGTCCCTGCATTTAAGGCTTAATAACAAACAGATCCGGATTTTTAAAACTAACATTGGGGTCCCTGAGTTTTAATAAATTATCAAATGGGATTTTTTTTTAATTTTTATTATTAAAATTTTTTAAAATTATAATTATACCCCTGCTTCTCTCTCTTCTCCCGATCCCCGCGCACGCGCGCGACATATGCGACCCACCGGCAACTGCGCGACCCGCCACCTCTCTCTCTCCTCTCGATCCCCGCGCAAGCGCGAGACTGCGCGGCCTGATCGGGAGGAGAAAGAGGGGAGGGGTATAATAATAATTTTAAAAAAATTAATAATAGAAAATAAAAAGGACCATTTGATAATTTGTTAAAACTCAGAGACTCCGATGTTATAACATGGATCTGTGTGTTATTAAGCCTTAAACTCAAGGACCTGAGTGTAATTTATCAAAAAAATCCAAATTTATTCCACTAATCAATGATTTTTTATAACTATATTTAGGAATAATCATCTATCTATAACTGATCTTCCAATATCTAATTTTGCTACATAGAACATAAAAAAAACAAATTACTACATAGAAATTTAATTATTATCAAATAAAAATCTCTATCTATACTAGCTGTTGAGGGATATTCGTAGCAATAATGATCGAGTTTAAATTTATGATGCGATCATCTTATTGACTCAGAAATAATGCTAGGTTTTAGCAATTTGAAGAATTCACTATAAAAGAGTTTGAGTACGGAATGTGAAGTTCCGAGTTTGAGTATTGTAAAATTTTATTTGCAGCTAAAAACAAATCGAAAAAGAAAATAATATTACCTTAAAATTGATAGATACCACTTATGTGTGAGATGAAGCAAAATTTAGAAATATTATAAGATATAAAAACCTCATAAAAGGTTACTAAGAATTATGAGTCTCCATCAATTCAAGTACAAATCATATTTGACTTAATAAATAATAATTATTTTTTAACTACAATCTCTTACATTTAACATAAATTTAATTAATAAATAATAATTATATTTTATACTCTGCACATTCTCTAATATAAGTGATTAATGTATTCTCATTTTTTAATATTTTAATACAATTATTAATTTTATTTTATATTTATCACAAATTTTAATATAAAAGTTTACTTAGAGACTCATTGAATTTAATATTATATCATATAATCTACATATTTTGACATCTATATATTATCTTTTGAGTAATAATTTATAATTTTTTAGAAAATTATTCATACATATTATTAAGACAAATAATTATTTTTTTAAGATAAAATAATATAATATTAAGAGTCTGTTTGGTGCGGGAACTAAAATCAAGATATGTAGATTATCTGTCCTAATGTAATAAAATATTATTTTATTACATTATATTTTGGTCTAGAATATAAAATAAAGTTAATATTTTTATTAAAAATTATTAAGTATGTGAAATAAAATAATATTTTTTATATTAAAAATTACGTAGAATAATTAAAAAAATTTATTTATTATTATTATTATTATTATTTTTTAATTAATATTATTTTGCTCTTGATTTTGATTTTTGAAGTTATAAATAAAAATTATGCAATTTTAATTTTTTACAACATATGCGACGGCTATGTGGTGAAAGGATATTTTTGTTTTTTTAAATAAATATTTTTAAATAAAATATGTTGTATAATTGAGTTCTTGACGTTAATGCCAACAACAGGACCGTGATCCCACGGCTGTAAAATAGATCCAACGGTCCAGATCAAGTCCTGGCCCGCGACGGCTAGAACGAGTCCTGGTCCGCGACGGCTATGTGGCCGCTTCCGCTGCACCGGCGGAATTCCAAAACACCCTTTACATTAACTAAAGTCCACGATCAAATCTTGCATCAACAACCGTCCAAACTGCCATCTTCAAGCAAATTGAACGGCTAATGATCCACTCATGCTGGCTCCGCGATGCATTTTAACGGAGTCCATCTGGACCATCTCCTTCCTCCGTTCGAAGTCATCCCCGTCTTGAATCTCACCTCCGCGGCGCTGCAAGATCCCATTCCACGCTCGCCGGTGAAATCCTCCTTCTCCGCCGCCGCAGCCGCCGCCGCAGCCGCCGCCTCCTCCTCCTTTTCTCCTATTATGGAAAAGGTCATCTTCCTTCGACTCCTCCTGCTTCTGTCCCTGATCTCCGTCTCCGCTGCGGAGATCAAAAACCTAAAAATCACGAGCGATTCGCGCCCCATTATCCTCTTCGAAAAGTTCGGCTTCACCCCCGGGGGGATCGTGGGAATCTCCCTCTCCGACGTGTCTTTCTTTTCCTCCCTGGGCAACCCTGACCCTTCCCTCCTCGGCTTCTTCCTCCTTGCGGAGCAAAACCTAATCCAGGTTATCTACGAATCCCAGCAAGAAATTTCCAATTCTCAAAACGGTAATATTCCTTGTGTGCTTTCCAGCCCTTATGTCAATCTGCTCTTTACGTTCCACGATCTCGCGCAGTCGTCGCCGAATTCATATAACCATAGTTTCCCGATCGCCCATCCTGATGAGTACAGTCTCTATTTTGCCAACTGCGGGCCCGAAAGCCAGGTTTCTATGACAGTTCGAACTGACATGTACAATGTTCTGCCTGACAAATCTCACGACTACCTCTCCGTTGGTCAGGCCCCCGTGCCCTCGATCTATTTCTTCTTTGCGGTAGCCTACGTTATCTTCCTCGTTGTTTGGGTTCACTTCTCGCTTTTCAAGAATCGCCTATCCTCCCACCGGATCCATCACATCATGGCGGGTCTTTTGCTCGTGAAGGCCCTCAATCTCATCTGCGCCGCCGAAGATCAGCACTACATACGGATTACTGGGACGCCGCACGGCTGGGACGTCCTTTTCTATCTCTTCCAATTCCTCAAGGGTGTTCTGCTTTTCGCCGTCATCGTCCTCATCGGCACCGGTTGGTCGTTCCTCAAGCCGTTCCTTCAGGAGCGAGAGAAGAAAGTTCTCATGATCGTGATCCCGCTCCAGGTAATCGCCAACATCGCCTATATTGTGATCGGTGAGACCGGGCCCTTCATCCAGAACTGGGTCACCTGGAAGCAGCTCGTCCTGGTCATTGACATCATCTGCTGCTGTGTGATTATGTTTCCAATCGTCTGGTCAATCCGAACTTTGAGGGAGACTTCTAAAACTGATGGAAAGGCTGCAAGGAATTTGGCCAAGCTCACTCTTTTTAGGCAGTTCTACATCGTTGTGATAGGGTACTTGTACTTCACCAGGATAGTGGTTTATGCGCTCAAGACTATTGCTGCCTACAAGTACCAGTGGGTAAGCGTGGTGGCTGAGGAAACTGCCAACCTTGCGTTTTATATCTTCATGTTCTATATGTTTAGGCCCGTGGAGAGGAATCAATACTTTGCCCTTGATGAGGAGGAAGAAGAGGCAGCTCAGGCGGCTCTTAGAGATGAGGAGTTTGAACTGTGAGCTTATAGCGGCTGGGCATGGATGATCTAGAAACTTACGGGTTTGGTTTCTCTCATCAGTTTGGGACCTGTTTTTCCCTCCCTTGGAGATTTTGTTCCTTGTTGAACATATGCATCACCTTCCTCTCTAATGCTAATTGGAGTATCTCTTTCTGTGTGTTTTAGCAGATAATTTAGCTGTAGAATTGTGCTGTGATAGTTGTTGCTTTTTTCCTTTTATCTGCTCTTAAATGCTTAAGAAGGAAAGAACAGGTTGTCTTTCTTTATGAAAAAAATAGAACATTTTCTGTTTCAAATCTGGCTATTTATGCACTCGCCATGCACATGCATTTGGTTTTCTTAATTTTGCTTGAAGTTTGTCATGGTTAGGAGGAATATGCATTATGTTGTAGTGTAATGTGATGTGCATAATGTTGGTCTAGTTTATTTTGATGTTAGAATAGATATTTGTTGCTTGATCTGTTTGTTTCTATATGTCTTCTAGAACTGCATCACAATATGAATTAGTTTCTGGCCATCTTTTTTTTTATCAGTAGTTTCTGGCAATCTTGTGTAGCTATATCTTATTATCTTTTAGATGGTATCATGGTAATACTGTTCTTAGCTCTTATAGCACATGATAAAATGGCAGTTGGCCAATAGTACTGCAAATCAACCAGTATTTACTGATGTTTTCATCTTCAACTTCTGTGAACTGTGAGTCTATTTTTCTGAATTCAAAATATCCTTATCATGCAAATCTTGCATAAGTTTTCTACAATTTAGGATGCAAAGTAAAATAAATGGATATCACGTTAAAGGATTTGGATATTACATGCCCATGATTTTTCTTTTTTTCTTTTTTTGTAGGCTGGGGAGTTCAAGTTTATGCTAACATGAGCTCATATCATGTTTTATTTAGGCTTTAATAAAATAAGTGTTTCACTTCTCCAATACAAACTAGTTATCTTTGTTACTGAAGTCAGTAACATGAATTGTTTTGTTTTTTGTTGTTCTTAAGTTACAGAAGTCATCAGAAACAAGGATTGCATTCTTTCAAGTTCTCTCACTTTTTAAAAAAAAAAAAATTATTTTTTGTTATTCTACCTTTGATTTGTTTTTCTTTTATCTTTTCACGGCCTAATCATTTATCCTGTAGTTTCTATAATAAATTGATAGGTAGGGTAGCTAGTAATAGTGGAGTTCCTTATCTTCAAGTTTTTCATTGTATGGATTATACTGAAATGATTGTAGTAAAATGTTAGGATAATATGAATATCTTGAACAACTAGAAATGTTAGGATTAGTAAGATTGAACATGATTTGTTTTTCTTTATAAAAGTAGAAAAAAAATGAATTACTTGATATCAAGAGATCTATATTGTGAAGCAAAGATGTTTTTTGTTAAGATGTTTCTTCAGTTACCTTATCTTTGTATCATTGTAAATATGACGAGTTCTCTGTCTGGAACTAGGATTTGCTAAAACTTAAAGAAATCTTGTTTTCGAATCCTCCTAGCTATTGTCACTGCGATCGTTCTTGCTAAGTAGAACACTGATGCTGTGCTAATTTTACTCAGAAGTTAATGGTTCACTAGCATAGCACGTTCTTGTGCAATACTCATGGCTGTAGATTAGATTGCAAGAGCAATGTTTCATTGTAGATGATAAGATACGCTGCATCTCAATATATTCGTAGATAAAATTCCATATGTAGCACTGCATGAGAGATTTCTCTCTAAATGCTAATATGTGCATGCTTTGTTCTTTTGGTTGGTTTATAACATCTTGATGTTTGCTCATCACTGTTGTGATTGTCAACATGATTATCACAATACCGAACAGACAAGTAAAAGAAGCTGGATGTTAAAATTGGGAATTGCATAGGTAAATTTGGGTCGCCGAAACGGACGTACATCTATGGGGATTTACGGTAAATAAGGATGTTGAAGATTGGAGCGAAAACTTCATAAATGGGAACGAGGCTGGCATTGTTGTATAGATTTGAGCTTTTGGTTACGTAGATTGTTGTGAGGTTTAAAGTATTGTAGAGATGTAGATGTTGAGATGGATTTGTGGTGAGACCAAAAATCAGAAATGATGATAGTGAGAAATTGCGTTGAAAAGAGCGAGTGGGGAAGTTTTTGGAATGAGGTTTGGGGAATTGTAGTAATCACTTTCGTCATTTCTGGTTTTTGGTCTCATCACTCTTTAGCGCTTCACAAGGTGTCATTGCATAGGTTTTAACAAAGATAAATTCGTATTTCAACATGATCCCACCTTCTTCAAATACCCCAATTGTCGCATATTCTTAACAATGTCACATAGTCATTAGATGCGTTGTTAGAGGTATCCACGTATATAATAATTGTAACTTTTGTAAGATGGTGTATAAGATGCAAATGAAATGCAGGGACAACAAAGTCTATTTAATATTAACGCTATCAGATACGTTATTAAGTATATATTTTATTCCTACAGCTTGGCAAAATGCAAACCTCTTGATCATTGTCTAGAGTTAACTCTACATTAACTAGGGTTGTGTTTGATCAAGGTTTGTTTTGTGTGTATGGTAAAGTAGTTTCTTTATAATTGAGAAAAAAATAAAGATATTTCAATAGAGAATGTAAGTTCACCCCAAAATTAGGTTATGCCTATCGTATTATAAGGCAGAGGTAATCTAATTCCAAAGACTCAAACTAGCCATGCCATCAGAAGATCTTAGAACCCATGCAAACCCGCATAGAGACATTATCGTTGAGCAGATTACAAATATTTTGCTTTCATTCTCTTTTTGTAAGGTTACACATATATTACGTAACGTAAATAGTATAGTCAATTTTTTGGCTCATTATACTACATTAGATAATTTTCGTTGGGAGAGAGATATGCCTCTTCCTATTGCTTTTTGTGAGGATGCTGGTTGACTTCTTTACTATTTGTAATATTACTTTAGTTTAATGCTATGGCTTGCCATCTTTAAAAAAAAAAAAGACTCAAACTATATAGACTGTAAAATGAGTTAGCAGATTTAATCCTACTTCTAATCAAACTTAATTAGTTTAAACTCAAATTTGACTTATTTAATAAATCGTCAAAATTTATAATCTAAATTGACATCGTTGCTTTATTATTGCTCGAATTTGATTCATTAAGTTGAGTCAATTGGGTCTAGTTTTGCTCTTTTTGGATCATATGTCGCCCCCCAAAATATTCGAATCACAAAAATGTGGAAAAATAATTCCCACAAAGCTACAGCTCTTGGATGTAATTGAGCTGGATATTGACTTGGCTTTTAAAATTTATTTGATTAACTAAAAAAAATCTTGAAGAAGTTAATATATCCAGTTCATCTTATGCTAGCATTGTTGGATTTATTATTATTTTTTTGCACCACTTGGCAGTGGAATAATATCTAGCTGACTTCCATCTATCATACTTTTTTTATTTGTTGATCTAAATATGTACAAAATTTTAAAAAATAAATTAAAGCTGCCACCATTACAAAATTCAATTTGCATATCTGTCCTTTTCAAAGTTTTTCTGCAATTTGGAAGGCTTATATGCATAGTTAGTTAGTTACATCCAGCTATTTTCTTAATAAAATTTAGGGCAAATTTCACCCAGATTCTTGAGTTTAAGGGTTATTATCACACAGGTTCACGTTTTGAAAATTATATCATCGGGATCTCTAGGTTTTCAAAAATTATCATCTAGGTTCTTTTTTTATTTTTTTATTATTAAAAAATATGAAAATTACCATTATACCCTTACCCTCCCTCTCTCCACCAGATCCGGCAACCGCGCCGCACGAGGCGGCTGGAGGCAGCGCGGGGCGGCGCGGTGAAGGCGCGGCTGCCGGATCTGGTGGAGAGAGGGAGGGTAAGGGTATAATGATAATTTTCATATTTTTTAATAATAAAAAAATTAAAAAAGGACTTAGATGATAATTTTTGAAAACCTAGGGACCCCGATGATAATTTTAAAAGCGTAGACCTGTGTGAAATTTGCCCTAAAATTTATGAGAGTGCTAAACTTTTTTTTTAATTTCCATTTGAATTTGTTGATCTAAATCTTTAATGCAATTCTTGGTCAACACTTATTATTTGTCGAGTTTGAGTAATTGATCTAGACAGATCGAGTTTGTATTAAGCTAATAAGCTTGAATCAAACTTGACTGGAATCATACCCAAATTTCCAACTCGTTTTTTTTACCTCTAGAGTTTGATTTACATTGTTTAAAAATATAATAAATTTTTTAAATAGCTCACTTATTTGTTATATAAAACTTATAAATATATTAAACATTTATTTTCACACTTTAATTTCTAGTTATTGCCGATTATAATTTGATCACTGCTTGTGTTCTTATGTTCTTGAAAATAACAGGGAATATAATATCAGAATGGAAACTCAAAATAAGAGAAAATAATACAATTTTAGTCTTTTATATTTTGGGTAAATATCTCAATTTCAAAAGAAAAAAAAAACAAGGTAAAGAATATTGCAAATTGATCTTAATTTTTTTAAAAATTTCAATTATGATCTATGTAAAAATATAATTTTTTTCTAATAACAAATATAACTTTTTTTATTACTTTAAAAACTATTTACATATTTTAAAAGATCACTACACTTCTCTATTTTCATATTTTTTAAAAATTTAATGAAAATTTAAAATTAAATAATATAAATATTAATATTCTAAAATTATATTCTAAAAACAATAAGATTAATAAATCAAAATAATTTTACATATATTAGCAAAAATTAATAATTATATCGTAATTGGGATCAAAACTATAGAGTTTTTGCAATTTTAAGAATCAAATTGAAAATTTTAAAACGCTAGAATCATTTAATAATATATTTCTGACCTCAACAGCTAAATGTAATTTACCAATTACAACAATAACAATCAAGCCTTAATCCCACTAGGTGGGGCCAGTTATATGAATTCTTCGTTTTCATACGCTTTATCACTTACCAAATTTTTATCGAAGTCTAGCTAACGACGATTTATCATCTAAGCCTTAATCCCACTCGGTGGGGTCGGTTATTTATTATTATTTATTTTTTATTAAAAATTATTTTTACTATCTTAATTTTATACTAAATATAAAATATTTGATATATAAGTTTAAATCAATATTATGAAAATTATATTCATTTGATAATCGCAAAAAGTATTTTACTAAAGATGACTTCTTGCAAATATTAGAAGAAAACAACGTTAAACTTTATAAAATATATCAAATTTTTTTTTTATCACAATATTAATTAAATCAACTAAAAATAATTAATATTTATAAATTATAACAGTATAAATATCAAATAGAATTTTTTATACTACTAAAATTAAATAAAAATTCTGCCTGAACAAATTTAATCGAAGTGGGTCAGAGTTTAAATCACTACTTTTGAATTAAAATTTATTTTATTTTATGAGATAACTTTGATCAAAATTCGAGTCGAGTTGAGTTACGATGTGTCGTACTTATTCGAGCCCAAATTTCCCATTTTGGCAGCTTTGGGCTCGAATTTTCCAAAGAGGGCTAGCATATAAATTCGAGTCGAGTCGAGTTGTTTGGCTTCTAATCATGATCAAATGCACCTAATTTGGCATAAATCAACACACATAGCTAAGCAACCAACTAAAATTCCCTTACAATCATCTCTCTCTCTTGATCTCTCTCATACAAGCACTCCTCGTTTGGTTCAAATTTTCTTTTTAATAAAAAAAAATATGTATTTTATTTTCTAGGTTAATAAGAAAAAAACTTATTTTAGTATTAAAAAATATGTAGGATGTGAAATAAAATTAATTATAATATTTCTTTAAGTTTATCTTCAATTGGTGCAACACCAACTTTTTTTCGGATATACTCATTTCTCATTCTATCCTTTCGTATATATCCACATATCCACCTTACCATCCTCATTTCTGTATTATTTATTTTATTTATATATTTACTCTTTGCAGGCCAGCATTCAGCACTATATATTATCGCTGGTCTTGCTACAGTTTTATAAAATTTATCCTTAATTTTAGATGAGATTTTTCTATTACATAATACACCAGAAGTATTTTTTTATTTTACCCATCCTACTTGAATCCTGCTAATAATGTCATTATTTATTTCATCATTATTTTGTACGATCGATTCAATCCAAGCCAAATGTAATTTACCTCAAAAAAAAAAAATTTGTACCTTTGAAAATATCAAATGTTAAAGAATCATTTTTTATTGATTTTATCAGACTTTGTCATTAAATAACAGCTGTTTTGGCTGGTTTATTTGTTCAAATTCATTAACTAACCAAATTCCAATTTTATAATATTGCAGATAAGGGTGTTAATATGGATCGAAGATCGAAAATTAATGCTCGAAATTGGCTTGAATTAAATATATTTTATATTATAATATGTATATATAATAAGAATAATTACCTACATGCCACATTGTTTAGTTTTATTTATGCCTTGCCCATCCATTCTTAATTAATTACGTTATGCACACTCAAAATATTATAAAATTTTACATACACATATTTTAACTTATTTCTATTATAATGAGTAATCATAATTTTTCAATAACCTAATTATAGTTAGATTACAAAAAATCTGAGCTGTTCATCATATTATTTTAAGGATATTTAAATATATTTTGAGTGAAAATCCTAAAACTTTAATGTTTAGGTGGCGACAAAGGAAGGAGACATCCGTGGCGTGAATTGATTTTAGGACAAATCAGCGCTTTAGTGTGGCATTGAGAGAGAGAAAAATATGTATCATTAAGAATAAAAATATAATTTTAATGATTTACTAACAAAATATTTTTTTTTCAAATAGATTTTGATTAAGTTTTAATTCAAGTATGTGTATGTAAGATTTTGTAATATTTTGAATGTGCATAACGTAATTAACTAAAAATGGATGGGTAAAATATAAATAAAACTAAATGGTGTGGCATGTAGATAATTAACTATATATAATATATATATTATAAACCGAACCAATCTCGAGTCGGAACGAATCGAGCTTACTCGGCTTGAGATCGGCTAAAAAAAAAACAGAGATTTGATTCGAAATTGGCTCGAAGTCGATTGGAATCGACTCGAGCTGGCTCGAAGTCGAACTCAATCGAGCTCGAGTCAATCGAAATGTAATCAATCCGATTTCGAGCCAGTATTGACTCGACTTGAAATCGGATCAGTAACGGCCCTAATTGTAGATCAGAGCTTGAGTAATATCCCTGTTTTAACATAACATTTATGCCTTAAATATTCTTTTTACTCAAAAAAGTTCAAATAACTCTCATAAGATTTGTTAATATCAACAAAAAAAAAAAAAAATATACTTGAAGCCAAACTATACATAAAGTCAAATAAAAAAACAAAAAACTATTTCAAAACTACAAAGTTAAAATCATCTACAACACGATTTTAATCGGAGTTGGTTTACTTATTCATATCTGTATTAATATTTGAATTTAATTATACTCATTTTTGAGTAAATTTTATATTATTAAAATATGAGAAAAATATTAAATATATATATATATATTTTTAAGTTTTTTTGAAGTAAATAATAAAAAATTTTATAGTTAGAATAATATGCAATTTCTCAGAAGAGGAATTAGATTTGAAGCATTTCTCTTAAGTTAACATGATGCAGCTTATCCCTAAGGGGCCGTTTGGATCACTGGGTTAGTTTAGTTAACCCAGCTAACCCACCAAATAACGATTGGCTTCCTAATCCTAATCTGGGATAGCTTATCTCTGCTTCGCTTTGCTGCCCTGCTTACCCCAGGGGTAAGCTACCCCATCTCAGTCACAGGGGTAAGTACGTCGCGCGTTTGCGTCTGTTTTCTTTTTCTTTTCTGGGGTTTCGGCGACCTGCGGTGATTGGGTTTCTCCTCCGGCGAAGCGGTTGGCGGGGGTTCCGGCCATGGGAGGAGGCGGAGGGAGAAAACAAAGAAGTCGGTTTTGCAGACCACGAAAGATCGGAGAGGGGGAGACGCGATTGGGGGCGATCGAACGAAGCGGAGAAAGGAAAAGGGGAGGAGAGAGAATTATTAAGGCAGATGTGGGAGAGAGAGAGAGTTAGGAGGAGAGAGAATTATTAAGGGTGAAATTATAATTTTAAATATTTTTAATAATAAAAAATTATAATTTTTTTTTTTTATTATAATTACATCAAAAATTATAAAAGAGTTGAGATGTATATTTTATAACAATTTTGTTAAAAAATTTCTCATAAATGTATTTATTCTTTCTATTTTCATCTTTTTTTTATTTAGTATTCTGGGTTAAATTATTAATTTGCCAAACAGAATACAAAGTTATCCTAAGTTAACTCGGGCTATCATTCAAAAAGAAATTTGTATTATATCAGTTACTTCAGTTGGGATAAGTTATCCTACTCTCATTCCAAACAATCTCTAAAGCACGAGAAATTATTGCATTCGAATAAAGCATCATCTAGATGCCAATCAGAAGCTGCCACGTGTGCAATATAGGTGAGTTCGAATATACTTAGTGGCCTCTGATTTGCAACATCCGGATGTAATAATTTCTCCAAAAGCACGAAGCAGCAGGCTGCGAATTCCTCCGTTTGAGAGAAACTGCGAGGAGCAGTCAAAACAAGGATTTTTTGAAGTAGCCGGTGAACTGTTTTTTGAAAAGACGCAAATTTACGCAAATTTTCACCTTCTTCATCATCATTTTCGTTGTCAGCTTTTCCTCAAGGTCTTGGTAAACAGTCTTTGTTCTATTGACGACCGTTTCTCTGTCTTAATTTTTACGTTGGTTGTCAACTTGTCGCCATGCGTCGATTTGTGTGTAACAGGCGTAATGCAGTGAAAGAGCCGGCGTAGGGTTGTTTTCCTTAAGCTATACAAGGTTCATGCCGGTATCCTGCCAAAAGATGCCGCCTTTCCTCTCCCTCTTGAGTTCTTCGCTTCCTCTTGTTGGGTTCTCCGCCATCCGCCGTCGTCCTTGATTTTTCATCAGTTCGAGCTTGAATTTGCATCCTTTCGTTTGTGTGATCTGATCCTTTTCTCCCTTGGCTTCTTGCAGGCGTGGGCTGTTTGATTGACTGTGTAAAGAGCTGTGCTGCTCCATTCCCAAGATGAGATCTATGCCTCCCTTTCTTTGGAACTTTCACTCTTACTTTCTGTGTTTGATTTCTTTCACTTCTTGATTTGTTCCCAATTTGTTCGTATGGGTTTGGGTTTTTTCGGGGTTAGCATTTAGGATTTAGTTGATTACTTGAAGTTGGCTGGTTTCATACGCAGATTTGTTTTTATCAACTCTTCAGCTTTGTTTTAGATTCAATAAGCTTTTCAGATTATGGAGTTGGATCATTTAAGTTTTGGGTTCTGCTTTTTTCTGATTGTTGCCTCATCTATTTTATGTGATTCCAATGCCTTTGTCCCTGCTGACAACTATCTAATAGATTGTGGTTCTTCCACAAACACGACGGTTGACAGTAGAATTTTCCTCGCGGATCTCTCCATTTCATGGACCCTATCAACCCCAAAAACGATCTTAGCCAACACCACTGAAAATTCAGTCTCTTCCCTCGAGAGCTCTTCCCTCTATCAAACTGCTCGAATTTTCACCGGAACCTCTTCCTACTCTTTCCCTATCCAAAAACAAGGTAGGCATTTCATTCGTCTTTACTTCTCCCCTTTCCGTTATCAGTCCTATGATCTCACCTCAGCAACTTTTACCGTTTCAACCCAAGATTTCATGCTTCTGACCAACTTCCAAGCACCTAACAGCTCTAATGCAGTATTCAAGGAGTACTCCATCAACATAACTGCAGCAACCCTCACAATTACCTTCACTCCACTCGGGCAATCTTCACTTGCATTCATAAATGCAATCGAAGTGCTCTCTGTTCCGGATGATCTCATTGGCGATTTCTCTCAGACACTGAATCCAAAAGGAACATACGATGGCTTATCGAAAGCAGTCCTCGAGACAATATATAGAATCAATATGGGTGGAATCAAGGTCTTTCCCTCCCAAGATACCCTTTGGAGAACTTGGCTATCAGATCGAAGCTTCCTGAAAAGTGAAAACCTGGCTAAGTTTGTCAATTTTTCTGGGGCTATCAACTATCTCCCAGGTGGAGCAACTCGGGAGACTGCACCTGATATCGTCTATAGCACTGCTACTGAATTGCAAGAGCCATCAACTATTGTCCGACCATTGTTTAATTTGACATGGGAATTCAATGTGGATAAAAGTTCTTTCATGATTCGGCTGCATTTCTGTGATATTGTAAGCAAGGCGATCGGCAATCTATATTTCAACGTGTTTGTCAATGGTTTTTTAGCTGTTTCAAATCTCGATCTCTCGACGCTGACAGTGAATACCCTGGCTGCTCCATACTATGTTGATTTCGTAGCTGCGGTCACTGATGACTCTAGTAAAATTCGCGTAAGCATAGGCCCTTCTACGTTAGATAATGTGTTACCAGATGGCATATTAAATGCGCTTGAGATCATGAAGATGAATACAACTTCTGCCAGTTTGGATGGTGAGGCATTCAGTATTACAGATAATCAATCGAAGAAGAAGCTTGGCATTATTTTGGGTTCGGCCTTTGGAGTGTTTTTCTTGGTGCTATTAGCTGTTGTCCTTTGCATGGTGCTAAGAAGGAAAGAGAAGAAGATAAAGAAAGATAAATCGAAGAGTTGGTTGCCACTGTCAAACTACAGATCTAGTTTGCTCAGCTCCGCTAGTAAATTGTCAAATGAGACCACAGCTGCATCAGGTCAAAATGGATTAGGATTAGGATTACAATTCCCTTTTGCTGTTCTTCAAGAGGCAACAAACAACTTTGATGAGAATCAGGTAATTGGAGTCGGCGGATTCGGCAAAGTCTACAAGGGAGTGTTGAAAAATGATACCAAAGTTGCAGTAAAACGCGGGAATTCAAAATCGCAGCAGGGGATCAACGAGTTTCATACTGAGATTGAGCTGTTGTCTAGACTTCGCCATCGCCATCTTGTCTCCCTCATTGGCTACTGTGACGAGAACAATGAGATGATTCTCATTTATGAATATATGGAGGAGGGGACCCTGAAGAGCCATCTTTATGGCTCAGGTCTTCCTCCTCTCAGTTGGAAACAAAGGCTTGATATATGCATTGGATCAGCCAAAGGGCTTCATTACCTTCACACTGGTTCAGCAAAGGCTATCATCCATCGCGACGTTAAATCAGCAAACATCCTACTCGATGAGAATCTCATGGCGAAGGTGGCAGATTTCGGGTTATCAAAGACTGGACCAGATTTGGACCAGACGCATGTTAGCACGGCAGTTAAAGGAAGTTTTGGTTATCTTGATCCTGAATATTTCCGCCGACAACAGCTGACTGAAAAATCAGATGTTTATTCTTTTGGGGTGGTTTTGCTCGAAGTGCTATGCGCGAGACCAGTTATCGATCCTTCACGACCAAGAGAAATGGTGAACTTAGCAGAATGGGCAATGAAGTGTCTGAATAAGGGACAGCTAGAGCAAATCATCGATCCCCACCTCGCGGAAACAATCAAGTCCGATTCTATTAAGAAGTTCGTGGAGACAGCCGGGAAATGCTTGGCAGATTATGGCATCGATCGACCTACAATGGGAGATGTTCTCTGGAGTTTGGAGTATGCAATGCAACTCCAGGAGGCAATGCCAAGTACATTAGAGTTAGATAGTCTGCATAGGATTTCACAGCTTTCACCGCGAGTTAATGCGCTTAACAATGACTTGCTGGAGGCTTCCCCTAATGCTGGTAGGAATGATCTGTCAGATCTTTCAATGAGCAGTGTTTTCTCCCAGCTGCTGAAGTCTGAAGGGAGGTAAGTTGATGATCATTTTGCTGCTGCTTTCCTTTTCTGCTGTCATACAATGATTTGTGAGATCTGCTGCATTCAATGTAGAGCTCTAATTATGCTAATGCTGCTATCATATTGATACTTTTAAGCCTTGAAGAAGAAGAAAAGCTTGGTTGAGGCTATAAAGTTTTGTAAATGGAGAAAATTTGCCAGTTTGGAATGAGGCTTAATTTTATCCGAGTATTCGGGTTGATTTAAGCCTCGATTTCAATTTAGCTCGGCTCTGATACAGAATCAGATATATAAGAAAGGAAAATCGAATATGGTGGTGGCATGGGTTATCATACTTGCATTAGGCAAAGATTAATACTGAGTACTATAGGTGATGGGATTGAATTAGCAAAGAATATCTATGCATGTTGGAATAAGACTATCAGCATCAACCCCCTCTTTATAATAAGCATTCCCTAAGTTGGGGCTAACAAAGAGGATCAAACATTTGAATCAGCTGCAAGTGAGCTCTTGAGTTTGGCATTCAATTACAATGAGTTGTTCTGTTGTGTATTCCGCTGAGCATTCAAATTTCCCGAAATATCCGTCTTATGTCCTAATAACGGTCAAATTTTTTCCTTTAAAAAAAAGGATACGGAGAATACCCAGATTCGCACACGGGGCCTCCAGTCAAATAATGAGTCTTTCCCTTTTTTTCGAAACGATCGGATAAGCGCAAACTGACATCAACGCTATAGAATGCGTTTGTTTGGCTATCAAAAAAAAAAAAAAACACATAAAGGCTGTATTAGATGAACTGTTATCTCCATCACTGAAACTGCAAAAGTAGACAACTTGTATGAATGTTTGCAAGCAAAATTTGTAGAACTGCAACTCTCTTGTATACGGTTATGCGTGCATCAACATAGAGACCCTATTATAGTGAAATCATAGCGATGTATGTCGTGCATTTTGTCTGTTTTGTTCAGACTCGTAAGCTCTGATGATACCTTTCGTGATATCTCGCATACCTTTTCTCGATGCACATCAACTTTTCAAAATGTTGTTATTCGGTTTTTTTTTTTTGGCTGTAGGTGAAAAACTTGGAGCAGACAGGTTCAGAGTACCAAATGGAGATTGTTCACCATCATGGCTGGATTCTTGGGTAAAAAAATGAAGATGAAACAGGAAATCAAGTTCCTACAAATCAGATTCTTTTATTTTATTTCAATGTGGCTATGCTCAGGCTTTTGCAGGCAGATAACCAAAGATTCTGAATCAAATTTCCACTAAGTTGATTTTGATTCATTCATATTGAAAACCGTTAATAAATTGTTCTATGAATATCACATATGATTTGTGTAAATTTTGTTGTTTTTCTTGCCTCAAGTTTTCCGGTGTGTCGAACTCGAGCTGAATTTTCTTGGCGGGTGTTTCAACGTTGATATCCGTTTTAATCGACTGAACTAGAGCTGATGCCAAGTCAAGTTTTGAGAGACGTAAGTTTAACTCAAGTTTGAATTTTTAGTTCAAGAGTAGATCAATTCGAGTCGGTTAAAATCTAATCGATGATAGTTGCCACAAATGTTATTGATCTATTGCAGGAAAATTAGATTTGGAAGGTTGGATGTGCTCTGACTAAATGTGATTTCAAACCTTCCAAATCTAAGTTAATTCAAGGTAAATTACAAGCTTAATGTATATTATTCTCAGCTTTTTGTATGTCAAGTTTATTTTAATTTTAGTTAAAATTAATCTTATAAATCATATCATCTATACATATATTTTTTTATATAAATTTTAAAATAAAATATTTATTTTATTTTACATTTTCTGTCTTCAAAAATATAATTAATTTTAATTTAATTTTCACAAATCTCTAAATAACTCTTAACAATAATATATACATGTATATATAATGCAAGTGTGATGTGTTATTATTTCTCCTATAAATACATTTTAAGATAAAAAGTTCATCGATATTTCATATAAATAAAATGTCTACGCTAATCTAGTAATCAGAGAAAATATTTTTTATCATATATTTTTTATTAATATTGAAAGATTTATTTGCATATTATTTTAAAGTAGAGGATCAAATTATTATTAACCCTAAAACACTTAAAAAAAAAATTAGAGAAATTTGAGTAAACAAACTGAGAGATAGCTAGAGAGAACATGATGGAGGCCAGTTAGAGCCAGTCCTGGCTGGAACTGACAATAGCTCAAGAACTCTTTTTCAAAAGAAATTATTACGATTAGTAAGTAGAACACGTCACCAATTTGTCCATCTATGGCGCGTTGGGTCTGTCAATGGGTTGGATCATAACTCAATTCGATTATCTTATTAAACAAAATAATTTTTGACTTAAAATATTAATTCGAAATTCGGCCATCAGTTTCTATATTTAGCAGGTTAGATCCTTGTGTAGGCACTAATTCCATTTGGTAAAAATTCAATCCAATTTTTTTTAATAATGTTATATATTTTATTAATTTTTATAATAATATTTTTTTTATTAAAGCAAATAAATATAAAAATAAATGTAAAACTTAATGTTAAATTTCTATTTATATTTAATGGTATAAAATTTTATTAAATGACTATATAATTAGTNTTTTTTGATGTGAAATATATATCATTTACTTATTTTTATTTTTAATATTTTTAATTTATATTTAAAGTTGATTATTTGATAATATACTAAAAAATAAATAAATTAATAATATTATTATTATACATATAAATTTAAATTAATAAAAAAATTCTTACCTTTCTAGAGAAAATTAATGACTTAGATAAGTAAATTATAGTTAGTATAAGTTTCGAGTTAGCTCGAAATCCAATCCGAAAACTCGATTCATCATGGGTCATGAATCAAATCTGAGTCGTCCAATCTGATTTTTGTTCAATCTGGATGTCTTTCGGGTTGGATCCGATCGGATTGGCGATCAACCTGATCCGAATCTGACATGTTGACAAGTCTAAAGTGTGCACCAAGCAGGTGTGTGGGGCCCGCCAAGCAAAGAACATTAAGATGCGAAGCAGCTAGGCTATTCGTTACTACAATAAATTGTCCATAAGACAGTCGGACCATCTCATCGGCTTGACTGGTCAGTCTGATATATATACTATATTAAATAAGTCTTTGTCTAGAAAAATAGATATAATTTAAGATCAAGTAAGTATCACATATACTGACATCCTCTTCAACAGATACCTACCTTACTGTTAGTATGTGAAACTACTCATGAACAAACTATTTGACAAAGTATACCAGATAACCAGCTATAATAACAGACCATTCGATAGGCCAATCGGATAATCTGTTTTGGCCGTTTGCACATAGTAGACCAAGCGAGAGACCAAGGATAGTTACATCAAGTGCATCAAAAGGACTGTATTTGAGCATAATATGAGGATTCTTTTTTAAGTTCCTTTTTATAAGATAACACAAACACAACATAATATATGATATATGTAGGATATTATCTCACGAAGATTATATATCATTGAAGGATTATATATAATCCTCCTATTATTTTCCAAGGACTATTTATTATATTATATGTCTTTGCAGACATAGGTATATCAGACTTATAATTACTAGTGCTTCCCACTAGCGATGATATTATCTGCTGATTATATTTATTAAGAAAGTCTATTATAATGACTCTTTCTTTGAAGGATATAGTTCTATTATATATCTTTGGGGAAGAGATATTATGTGTTTTCTGCTGAGAAATATTGGAGTTTATTGGGGAAGAGATATTATGTGTCATCTGCTAAGGAATATTAGAGTTTAGCAATTTACCTTTCCAGGAAGTATTCATTATGATGATCCCTGCAATTGAACTATCAGTGTTGCCCTCAAAATATTCGATAAAATGTACTAATTTTTTTGTTAATTGTAGATGAAATTTTTCTTTATATATTTTTTTTTTTTAGTATTATTTTTTGATATAAATTATTATCAAAAATAAATTATTCATTATGATTATCAGATGATATATTTACTAGTTTTTCTATATTTTTCTCTTCATTATCAGTTTCTTCATGCAATATTAATAGATAATTTATATCATTATTAGAATGTGAATTAGTAGATTCTGAGTCTGAGTATGACTAGGATGTATTCATTTCATTTTCAGATTCACTATTGATATTTAAATTATCAATATCTCCAATAGATGAAATTTCATAATCAATTTCTGATAAGGTTGCCAAATTATTACCTTGGATAATATCATAGTAATTTGTTACCATTTGAAGTTGTGTTTCTTCTAAGATTTTAATATCTTTTTTATAATTATTTACATAATGGCCTTCTTCGCCACATTTAAAATATTTACAAGATTTTTTAGAAAAATTTGATTTTTTTTTAAAATATTTATTATGTTTTTTAAGCTGTTGTGGTTTATATCGTAGTTGAAAACGTTTATAGAAAGGTTTAAACGTGAAGAACAATTTTCTCAACATCTTCTTAAGAAATGCGAGGAATACCATTCTGAAGAATATGATAAATTATATCCTATATTAGAAATAATATATAAACATAAAAATATCAATTCTCCATATATGAAAAAAGCCAAGAGGAAGGAATGTCTCAGAAAAGTCATAACGATGTTACCGAAGGATTTACAAACAAGAATTCTGGACAATATATACGAAGACAGAGCTTTACCATATTTATTAAAGGAGGTATTAATCAGTTTACAAGATGGAAGACAAAGAATGTTTGTAGCATTTACTCCACATATGGAACGCCCAATCGAATTGGGTATAGTCAGAAAACTTATTATCGAACACATAATTACGACGAATGGAGCGATTTTCCTCAGATTATTAAGACAATTATATCTTCTACTGAGCCTTAGATCTTAGAATTCGGAATTATCTCTACATTTATTGAACCAGATCAATATTTAGTTCATCCAGCATATCAGATTTGGCGCCTCACCAGACAGCGAACTAGAGGACAGCCAGTTTTAGATTCTCCTATAACTTTAATAGTTTCCGATAATATATTAATAACAACAGAACAATCCTTAATGAGAATAATACAATCAAATTTATTATATCAAGTAATAAATTTCAAAATATTTCCTAATTTTTCTATTAGTTTAAAAAATGAAAATTTAAATTAAAACTTAATGATATTCCATAAGTTAGAAAATATACCTATGCTAAAAGGAAGTAAACTCCTAACTTTTACATGGAGATTGTTAGAATATTTTTCTGAAATAAATAATATAGAAATAAAACTAATACCCTCTCATATTAGACTAGATGACCTGCATAATCAATACTCAGAAATAATATATCCGAAACAATTAACTAACAAAGATATACAATTATCATTAGAATGAAATCTAAATATAGAGGAAATAAAAAAATATCAATTAATTGAAAAACCTCCTACTAAATAATTATACATAAACGAAAGAAGATTATCTATTGGATACACTAGACAATTAGACAAAAAATTGGATAATCAGAAAACTTATTATCGACGCTCATAATTACGATGAATGGAGCGATTTTCCTCAGATTATTAAGACAATTATATCTTCCACTGAGGACAGCCAGTTTTAAAAAAAAATTTAGATATTCATGGGATTACGAACAAAAGCAAAATTTATCAGAATTAATGTCAGTTTATCAGGAAAGACATAAATATAAATTTTAGAGTAACGACAAAATCATGGCCTAAGGATTGCCTATTATTGCTGCTGCATTATTGATGCATTATTGAAGATGCTGCTGCTGTATTATTGAAGATGTCAACTCCAGAAGAAATAGCAGAGATTCCTGCTATTATTGTAAAGTAAAGATGCCTGATGTTGACCCAAAGCTGAGATTCTTCATATTATTGTTAAAGCAGAAGATGCTGATATTATTGCTGATAAAATTGCAAAGAAGTCACTATGGAGATATTATTATGAAGTCCCTGAGAAGTCCCTGTAGAGAAATTATTATGAAGTCCCTATTTAATCAGTCTGTAAAGAGATATTATCTGGCGTTCAGGAGAATCCGACTTGAATCTCGGTAAGTAATTGTTTCGTTCGAGGTCCCCATTGGAAGTCTAGATTATTATCTCCAGTATCAATTTCTGTCAAATCTTCTTCATCCATGATAACAAAATATCTTTTAATAAAGTAAAACACAATGCTAAATATCCTAAAGAAATCTAAATAGGATATGAATTCTATTCATTTGAAGACATCTTAATACAACTAAATACATCTTCAAAAGTTCGAACATGTATAAAGGTCAAAATAGATATGGGATATTATGGTTAGAGAGAGAGAGATGGATAGGTGGAGGAGAGTAGAGAGAGAAGGAAGCAGATTGAAGTGGAAACGGATGCCTCTACAAGCTAGAGGCACCCCGTTTATATAGATGAAATATTATCCGGCGTTGAGGAGAATCCGACTTGTATCTCGGTAAGTAATTGTTCAATTCGAGGTCTCCACTGGAAGTCTAAACTATTATCTCCAGTATCAATTTCAGTTAAATTTTCTTCATCATATACCATAATTCTGTCGTTACTTTGAAATTTATATTTATGTCTTTCCTGAAAACTGACAATAATTTCGATAAATTTTGTTTTTGTTCGTAGTCCCATGAATAGCCAAAAAATTCTTTTAAAACTGGCTGTCCTCTAGTTTGCTGTTTGGTGAGGCGCCAAATCTGATATGCTGGATAAACTAAATATTGATCTGGTTCAATAAATGTAGAGATTATTTCGAATTCTAAGATCCGATCATAAGGCTCAGTAGAAGATATAATTGTCTTAATAATCTGAGAAAAACTGCTCCATTCGTCGTAATTATGTGTGTCGATAATAAGTTTTTTGATTATACCCAATTCGATTGGGCGTTCCATATATGGAGTAAATGCTACAAACACTAATTAATGCCTCCTTTAATAAATATGGTAAAGCTCTGTCTTCATATATATTGTTCAGAATCCTTGTTTGTAAATCCTTCGATAACATCGTCATGACTTTTTTGAGACATTCCTTCCTCTTGGCTTTTTTCATATATGGAGAATTGATATTTTTACGTTTATATATTATTTCTAATATAGGATATAGTTTATCATATTCTTCAGGGTGGTATCCCTCGCATTTCTTAAGAAGATGCTGAGAAAATTGTTCTTCATTCTGAAGTTTATTTGTGATATTATGAAGAGTATATTCGATATGATATATGTGAGATATTATCTCACGAAGATTATATATCATTGAAGGATTATGTTGCAATCCTCCTATTATTTTTTAAAGACTATTTATTATATTATATGTCTTTGCAGACATAGGTATATCAGACTTGTAATTGCTAGCGCTTCCCACTAGCGATGATAGTATCTGCTGATTATATTTATCAAGAAAGTCTATTGTAATGGCTCCTTCTTTGAAGGATGTGGTTCTATTATATATTTTTGGGGAAGAGATATTATGTGTTCTCTGCTGAGAAATATTGGAGTTTATTGGGGAAGAGATATTATGTGTCATCTGCTGAGGAATATTAGAGTTTAGCAGTTTACCTTTCCAGGAAGTATTAATTATGATGATCCCTGCAATTATAAAGAGTTTGTCGGACTATTTTCCCGAAAAAAAAAAATCTGCTAAGATATTAGTAAATCCAAGATTAAAAGAAATAGTATAACTATATTCGTCTAGCTGTAAAAGCCATCGAATTCTTCGACTATTATTATCATATTTTTTATTTTTTATATAATGATATAATCCTTTATTATCAGTTACGATTTAAAATGTTCCGGGTAATAATCATAATTTAAAATTTATGACAGATTTTAAAATTACTATAAATTCTTTTTCATATGTTGAATAGTGTATTTCTGGTTTTGTAAATTTACTAGAAGTATATTCTACATTTTCTTTCTGATCCGTAACTAATACTCCAGCCCAACAATAGTTGCTAGCGTTTGTATAAAGTATTAATTGATCATCTTTTGTTGGTATAATTATTTTTGGTATTTTAGTAATAATCATTTTAAGGCATTTAATTTTTTGTTTTTCAGCCTCATTTAATTGTATTTTTATTTTATCAGTTTCCCATCTAGATATTATTTTTTCGGTATCTTTTTTATATTATCGATTGATTGTATTTAGTTTTTCTTGTAGATTTCTAGTATGTTGGTTTAGTCTAGGAATATATTTTTTACCATAATTTAATATTTCTAAAAAATATTGTAGTTGTTTTACAGTATCAAAAGTATCAGGGAATTTTTTTAATTTTGATTATTATATGTTCTTGTAATGTTATTTTTCCATGATTTATAATTTTTCCTAAATATTCAATTGTTTGTTTGCATAATTCTATTTTGTTTTTTTCCTAAAATAATTCTATGTTTAATAAATAAATTTTTAGCTACTTCTAAATGTTCAAGATGTTGTTCGTATATAGTAGAATAAATAAGTATATCATCAATATATACAAGAATAAACTGATTATAAGATGAAAAAAATAGAATTCATCCATTGCTGAAATATTTGAGGAGCATTTTTTAATCCAAATGGTTACTGTCCATTGTAAATGTTCAAAAAGAGTAGAACATGTAGTTAATTCTTTCAAAATATTATTTTTTATTTTAATTTACCAAAATCCAGATTTAGCGTTAAATTTACTAAACAATTTTACTTCACTTATATTTTTTAATATACTTTCAGTGCTTGGAATATAAAATCCATCAAATTTTAAGTTATCATTAAATTTTTATAATTAATTACCATTCGAGCTTTCCCTCATTTTTCTTCAGCATGATTTCTTACCATGAATGCTGGAGATGAATAAGGTCTAGAAGAATTTTCTATAAGTTCTTATTTTTTTTTAATTCTATAAGTTTTTTTTTAAATTATTTTATATCCTGGATAGAATATACTAAATGTTTTATCCTTATGATCTTGTTTTTGTCTAAAGTGGTTAATGCACAAAAACGTGGGCTTCTGTTAAATAATAATAAAGGGTTATCAAAAAAAACTTCTTGTAATGATTCGATATATTTTAATTTAAAATTTTCTGTTAAAGATAGGATTTCTGATTTATAATTCATTCTAATCAATTTAAGATGATTAAAAATTCGTAAAATTTTAATATGTGTTTGTTGTATCGTAAATATATAATAAGTTGTTTGTATAGTAAGCGGTAAATATTGATTTAATACATCCATACTAATAATCATATCATAAGAGAAATCTTTACATATATATATATATATATATATATATATATATATATGAGAAGAAAATAATGCTATATAATTATCTTCAGCTTGAGCTAGAAGAGTTATATTTTTGACATATTTTAAAGTTTTCATAGTTCTGTTAATTCCTGTGAACGAGACCTTTTCTTCGAGTTTTTCAGAAAATTTATCTACCCAGAGTTGTTCATTTATGATTTTTCGTGTTGCTCCAGTATCTATTATAGCATAAATAAAAAATAATTTATATCTTGAGAAATCTATTTTAATACATATTTTATTTAAATATTTGTTCACATCATGTAGATTCATATTCAAGGTCAAGTTTGTAATAAAAAATATTATTAAATCAAATAATTTATAATTTTTTCTTATTCGTAGTAATGTATTTTGTTCATTGTTTCTTATTACAGCTTTTATTTCTCCGTTATAATCAGATCTAATAATTTCTTCTGTTATGGTCATATCATTGTTAAATACCCAACCATTTTTGCCTTTGATTAATCCATAATATCCCATATCTATTTTGACACTTATACCTGTTCGGACTTTGAATATGTATTAGGTTGTATTAAGATATCTTCAAATGAATAGAATTCATATCCTATTTCTATTTCTCTAGGATATTTTACATTATGTTCTATTTTATTAAAAGATATTTTATTAGTATGATTAGTTAAGACATTTATAGTATGTAAATTACATTCATCTAATCGTTTAATACTTATCATTTTTTCTTGAATTTTTAATTGTATTGTTTCATGATTGATATGTAATCGGTAATATTTTTTTTAGGATATCTTGGCTGATTAACATATCAAATATACTTCTTTCATCACTATATATTATACCAAATTTTAATTTATGTAATTCGTTAAATATATCTATGATCATCAAGTTGTCTATATTAGCTTTATATTTAAGTTCATGTATTATTTTATCAAAGGTATAATATTATTTTTTTCTGCTTTAGATATATTATTTTCTATTAATTGAGATTTATATGTGATAATGAAGCTCTTGTGTCTATTAAAGCTTTTAATGTAATAATTTTTTCTTTAAAACTTGTATTATGTTTAGATCTAATTTAGTATTTTTTTCTATCACATTGGTACTAGGACTACAATCTAAATCCTCTTGATTTAAATCTTTTATTTGTAATCTTTTTGATATGTTCATACAATATAAATCCTTCGTTCATATATAATTGTTTAGTAGGAGGTTTTTCAATTAATTGATATTTTTTTACTTCCTCTATATTTAGATTTAATTGAAATAGTAATTGTATATCTTTGTCAGTTAATTATTTCGGATATATTATTTCTGAGTATTGGTTATGCAGGTCATCTAGTCTAATATCAGAGGGTATTGGTTTTATTTCTATATTATTTATTTCAGAAAAATATCCTAACAATCTCCATGTAAAAGTTAGGGGTTTACTTCCTTTTAGCATATGTATATTTTCTAACTTATGGAATATCATTAAGCTTTAATCTAAATTTTTATCTTTTAAACTAATAAAAAATTAGAAAATATTTTAAAATTTATTACTTGATATAATAAATTTGATTGTATTGTTCCCATTAAGGATTGTTCTCTTGTTATTAATCTATTATCAAAAACCATTAAAGTTATAAGAGAATCTAATCCTGCTCGAAAATTAGCTTTTATAGTAATTTGGATACAACCCAATGAAGGTATTTAATTCTTTCTGCGTTTTTGACTTTGTTTAATATTTTCTTAATCTTATTTTTTGTTATTATTTTTTGCTGTTGATTCTTCAGAACTATCAGTGTTGCCCTCAAAATATTCGATAAAATGTACTAATTTTTTTGTTAATTGTAGATAAATTTTTTCTTTATATATATCTTTTTTTAGTATTATTTTTTAATTTAATTATTTTTTGATATAAATTATTATCAAAGATAAATTATTCATTATGATTATCAGATAATATATTTACTAGTATTTCTATATTTTCCTCTTCATTATCAGTTTCTTCATGTAACATTAATAGATAATTTATATCGTTATTAGAATGTGAATTAGTAGATTCTGAGTCTAAGTATGACTACGATGTATTCATTTTATTTTCAGATTCACTATTAATATTTAAATTGTCATTATCTTCAATAGATGAAATTTCATAATCAATTTCTAATAAGGTTGCCAAATTATTGCCTTAGATAATATCATAGTAATTTGTTACTATTTGAAATTGTGTTTCTTCTAAGATTTTAATATATTTTTTATAATTATTTGCATAATGGCCTTCTTCGCCTCATTTAAAATATTTACAAGATTTTTTAGAAAAAATTGATTTTTTTTTTAAATATTTATTATATTTTTAAGCTGTTGTGGTTTATATCATAGTTGGAAACGTTTACAGAAAGATTTACATTTGGGTTTAAACTTATAATGATGGCGTTTGAATTTAGAGTGACGATGTTTTTTGTTTTTGTAGTTAGGTCCACCATGCTTGCTGCGTGATGGAAGAATGCCAAATTTATAAGTTGGTAAAATATTAATACAATATTATTTATGTTTGGCTTTATATTTGTCTTTTGAAAAGATTTTAGTAATTTTTGTTCGCGATAATATTCGATAAATAGGTTCATTGCACATTTAACTCGTAAAGCTAAGATATCAAATTTTAAACATGTAATATCTTCTGTTAAGGCTTTATTAACAAATGTAGTATATTCACGTTTACGTTTTTCATCTCACGGGGTTGGTAATTTATTAAAATAAATCTGTGCCCAATGATCATATTGGAAAATAGATAATTTTCAAATATATTCATTGTATTTTTGTGAAAATTCTTCAATAAAATATATATTACCTATTTGCATACGTGATAAGATTATTTTTATTCTTTCAATGTCCTCGGTATTATCTAATGATCCACCTGCGAAAAATTCTAATAAAAATTTTCTGAGAAGGATAATAGCTTCATCTTTATTTCGTTCTTCTTTTATTTTTTGAAATTGAGAAAAATTTTCAAGAGATTTGAGAACCATGGATGCCGATCCAGTAAATTTAGAAGTTATTATTTCTAATAATTATTGTGTTGACATATAAGCATAAATATTTTTTAATCCTCCAACTAATTGTATCCATTGTGATATATATTATTTTCGTTCTAATATCAAAATTTTATCTATATTAAAAATATAGGGATCAGTTTTTGGATGAGATTTATTTTTTTTATTTGTGTATATATTATCAAATGAATCTTCTTTTTTTGGTTGATAATATTGATCAGCATATTCATTAAAATGTTGATAAGGTGAATTATAATGTGGTGCTCCATATGGTCATTTTCGTCCACTGGGTTCTCCTACTTCCATATAAATTTCTTCAGTTATCTGAAAATTCTTGGATTCACTATGATTATTCTTATTTTTACTATTATTATCTGAATATATTTCATATTCAGGTGTATAATTATATAAATAAAATAAGTTTTTTTTTCTTTATATATGTCTTGTATAGCAATAAGTTTATCTGAAGTTGAATTATTCATATAATCTTGAATTTTTTCTTTTAGGATTTGTTTATTAATTAAAAATAAGCTATAATAGTCTTCGAAGTTTTCGAAATCTTCTAATACATTAATGTATTTTATTTTATTGTGAATTAGAGTTAATTATTTTTTATTTAATGGGACATTCATCCAATGATAATATTTTTCATTATTATCATCAAAATTTTCTTTAGTTTTATTTGATTTTTTTATTATAGTTTCTATAGTTTTTAGATCTTCTTTTATTTCAATTAAATTGGTTTGATTTTGAATAGAAATATTATCATATACTTTATTAATCATGTCTATCATTATTTTGAAATTATTTATTAAATTTGTTCCACTAAGTTCTTTTAAATATTTATTTTTTATTTCTATAATATTTGAAGAAAAGTTTTTGGGTTTTTCAATAATATTTGTAGTAAGTTCAGACATAAATCTGTTTGGATGTTTTTGACTATTTTTTGATCATGGTGGTTATAACTTAGATCTAAAGATTATAGGCATCTTTATAAACTAATAGTCTTGAAGAATTTATTTATTTGGTATCTAAAATCGGTATTCTTACCCCATCTTTTTAGGATTGCCATCAATATACACTCCATCAAATGACACTCACAGCCTAAAGAAGGTTCAGAGGCATAA
>JAEMOT010000017.1:65874-77777 GCA_019297695.1 Apostasia ramifera | reverse complement strand
TTTTTTTTTTTTTTTTTTTTTTTTTTTTTTTTTTTTTTTTTTTACGGAATAACGTATAGGTTTTAACAAACAAAATTCAAACTATAGTTTTAAAACATGAACTTAAAGTTTGTCGATACAAAGTTGTCAACCAGATCAAAAAACATACAAAAATTTAAGCTAACATGATAATAAAGTGATACAAGAAAAGTTTATATTAGAAGAAAAATTTATATTAGAAATAACTGAATTTACAATACTTACAACCTATCACACTAGCTCTGATACTAGTTGAGGGGAGTGGAAGGAAAGAGAGATGGAAGGAGAAGGATGTTTTTGACTGTTTTTTGATCATGGTGTTGAACCCTTTGATTTTGATGACCACAATTAATTTAGTTATTATAGACTAATCATCTTGCTTAGTGTGTTAACAGATTACATTATCTCATTTGAGGATGTAGTCCAAATTAAAGTCCAGAGAAAAGCAGGATCTCACTGGAATTTTTACTATTTTCTTTTCTAGGACAATTATGTGAGCATGTGCATTTTTGCCAAGGTTTTTACTTGAGTTTTTCCTTCTGATTTTCTAGTTAAAAAAATCTTATTTTCTTTCGTATTTATCGTATTTAGTAGTTTAAGCAAAAATCTCTTCAACCTATTTATGTTAAGTAACTTGAATTGAGAGTGTAGCTCACTCAATCTATTGATTTGAGTTTGAAGCTTAACTCAAAGTTTAACACTTATCATATATTAGGTTAAAAGTTGGTTTAGCTTAAAACAATCTCATGCCTATGATAGATGCCTATATGGTCATTAATTGGTCTTCTATTTTGGTATATGGCAACATATAACCTATTAGTTAATACCCATGTATTTTCCAAAAAGTTGCATGAGCCACATCAATCCAAATCAAGAGCCATCATTCCTTCTCTTTGTAACTTGGGTTTTGTTTATCCCATAACATCTTGGCTTGTGTTTTGATTTCTTGCAGCCTACCGTTTTTCTTTTCTTGAATATCCTGATTTTATTTGTATGATGGCCATCATGTTTTAATATTGAGGCATGCTTATATAATTATTTTTTTATTCTTAATTCACTTGTCTTTGTCCCCTTCATGTTGGCTAAGTGCTATAAGCCTACAATCACAAAAGGATAAATTTGGGCTGCTTCCTTCTCTCTCTTTCCAACGAAAATAATTATGCATTCTTAAGCCCATGCGATTCTTTCTCCCATCTAATTTTTTTCTCTCCAACACTGTTTTTTGATTCTGCATCTTCTGTTTTTGGAGAACAGCAACTCACCTTCTCCTCTCAAGCTCTCATCCGGTTCTTGCTCTCCCTAAGCCTTATTAGCAATACATTTAAAGGAGATCTCAAAGAAGGAGATTGTGGTGTTTCTCAAAGTGAAAAGAAGCTGAAATTTTTCTGGTTCTATTCTATTTCCTGCTTCAGAAACATATATTGCTGTATTTTGGTTTTTGGTTTGATGTGAATCTTGCTTCTTGAAGTTATTACTTATTAAGATTCATCAAACTCCTGTTTTACCTCTTGTTCTTCCTGTTGGAGGCTCATATTGGGTGATTCTTCTTTATTCTCTCAAATTATTTTACTCACTGTTTTTACTTTTGCTTTCTAGAAATTATTTGAGTAGACCCTTGGCTAATTTGCATATGCATAGAGTGCCTCATTATAATATTGATTCTTGTATATGCATTGTAACTTAAGCTAGCTAGTCTAGCAAAACCTTTACTTCCTTTCTCTATCTCCCTAGTGGAGGTTTGTAGGTTTGCTCAGCTTTGGTTCCTGCAAAAAGCTGTAGGATTGAAGGTTTGCTTGGCTTTGGTTCCTTGAAAAAGCCATAGGATTATATTGGGTTTGTTCGGCTTTGGTTCCCATAAAATGCCGGGGTTATAGTGTTATTCCCATTCGAGGTGCGTGGGGAGTGGACTAGGCGAAAGGCCGAACCACTATAAATTTCTTGTGCCTTTTATGTGATATATTTATGCTGTTTGCTTTATTTCTGCACTGAGTCCTATTTCGCAAATTGACCTCACTTTTTGGTGGTGCTCTCTGTTCTATTTCTTCTGCAGTCCGATTTGCTAAATCAACCTCTCTGTATTAATTGAATTATCTCTTAAGTTTATTGTCTTAATTTAAACTTATAAATTTTATTATTCCCAATTCACCCCCCTCTTGGGAAGCCTTTGGGCCAACACATGGTGGTGACAACTTAGATCTAAAGATTATAAGCATCTTTATAAACTAATAGTCTTGAAGAATTTATTTGTTTGGTACCTAAGACCGGTGTTCTTACCCCACCTTTTTAAATTTACTGGATCTGCATCCATAGTTCTCAAATCTCTTGAAAATTTTCCTTAATTCAAAAAATAAAAGAAGAATGAAATAAAGATGAAGCTATCATCCTTCTCGAAAAATTCTTACTATAATTATTCGCAGGCGGATCATAGGAATTTGTTACCATTTGAAGTTGTGTTTCTTCTAAGATTTTAATATTTTTTTCACAATTATTTGCATAATGGCCTTCTTCGCCACATTTAAAATATTTACAAGTTTTTTTAGAAAAATTTGATTTTCTTTTAAAATACTTATTATGTTTTTTAAGTTGTTGTGGTTTATATCGTAGTTGGAAACGTTTATAGAAAGGTTTACGTTTGGGTTTAAACTTATAATGATGGCATTTGAATTTAAAGTGACGACATTTTTTGTTTTTGTAGTTAGGTCTATAGTTGTTTTACAGTATCAAAGGTATCAGGGAATTTTTTAATTTTGATTATTATATATTCTTGTAATGTTATTTCTTTATGATCTATAATTTTTCCTAAATATTCAATTATTTGTTTGCATAATTTTATTTTATTTTTTCCTAAAATGATATCATGTTTAATAAATAAATTTTTGGCTACTTCTAAATGTTCCAGATATTGTTCGTATGTAGTGGAATAAATAAGTATATCATCAATATATACAAGAGTAAACAAAAATAATACTAAAGAAAAAGATATATATAAAAAAATTTTTTGTCTAGAATTAACAAAAAAATTATTCCTCAGATTATTAAGACAATTATATCTTCCACTGAGCCTTATGATCGGATCATAGAATTCGAAATAATCTCTACAATTATTGAACCAGACCAATATTTAGTTTATCCAGCATATCAGATTTGGCGCCTCACCAGACAGTGAACTCGAGGACAACCAGTTTTAAACTATAGTTAATAAAGCCTTAACAGAAGACATTGCATATTTAAAATTTGATACCTTAGCTTTACGAGTTAAATGTGCAATGAACCTATTTATCGAATATTATCGCGAACAAAAATTACAAAAATCCTTTTCTAAAGACAAATATAAAGCCAAACATAAATAATGTTGTATTAATATTTTACCAACTTATAAATTTGGCATTCTTCCATCACGCAACAAGTATGGTGGACCTAACTACAAAAACAAAAAATGTCGTCACTCTAAATTCAAACGCCATCATTATAAGTTTAAACCCAAACGTAAATCTTTCTGTAAATGTTTCCAACTACGATATAAACCACAACAACTTAAAAAATATAATAAATATTTTAAAAGAAAATCAAATTTTTCTAAAAAATCTTGTAAATATTTTAAATGTGGCGAAGAAGGCTATTATGCAAATAATTATAAAATCTTGTAAATAATTATAAAATCTTGTATTAATATTTTACCAACTTATAAATTTGGCATTCTTCCATCACGCAACAAGTATGGTGGACCTAACTACAAAAACAAAAAATGTCGTCACTCTAAATTCAAACGCCATCATTATAAGTTTAAACCCAAACGTAAATCTTTCTGTAAATGTTTTCAACTACGATATAAACCACAACAGCTTAAAAAACATAATAAATATTTTAAAAGAAAATCAAATTTTTCTAAAAAATCTTGTAAATATTTTAAATATGGCGAAGAAGGCCATTATGTAAATAATTATAAAAAAGATATTAAAATCTTAGAAGAAACACAACTTCAAATGGTAACAAATTACTATGATATTATCCAAGGTAATAATTTGGCAACCTTATCAGAAATTAATTATGAAATTTCATCTATTGAAGATATTGGTAATTTAAATATCAATAGTGAATCTGAAAATGAAATGAATACATCCTAGTCATACTCAGACTCAGAATCTACTAATTCACATTCTAATAACGATATAAATTATTTATTAATATTGTATAAAGAAACTGATAATGAAGAGAAAAATATAGAAAAACTAGTAAATATATCATCTGATAATCATAATGAATAATTTTTATCTTTGATAATAATTTATATTAGAAAATAATTAAATTAAAATATAATACTAAAAAAAAGATATATAAAGAAAAATTTCGTCTACAATTAAAAAAAAAATTAGTATATTTTATCGAATATTTTGAGGGCAACACTGATAGTTCTGAAGAATCAACAGTAATAACCAAACTACAAATAATAACAAAAAATAAGATTAAGAAAATATTAAACAAAGTCAAAAACGAAGAAAGAATTAAATACCTTCATTTGGGTTGTATTCAAATTAGTATAAAAGCTAATTTTCGAGTAGGATTAGATTCTCTTATAACTTTAATAGTTTTCGATAATAGATTAATAACAACAGAACAATCATTAATGGGAACAATATAATCAAATATATTATATCAAGTAATAAATTTCAAAATATTTTCTAATTTTTCTATTAGTTTAAAAAATGAAAATTTAGATCAAAGCATAATGATATTACATAATTAGAAAATATACTTATGCTAAAAGGAAGTAAACCTCTAACTTTTACATGGAGATTGTTAGGACATTTTTCTGAAATAAATAATATAAAAATAAAATCAATACCCTCTGATATTAGACTAGATGACCTGCATAACCAATACTCAGAAATAATATATCCGAAACAATTAACTAACAAAGATATACAATTACTATTTCAATGAAATCTAAATATAGAGGAAATAAAAAAACATCAATTAATTGAAAAACCTCCTACTAAATAATTATATATAAACGAAAGAAGATTATCTATTGGATACAATAGACAATTAGATAAAAAATTAGATAATATGAATATATTAAAAAGATTACAAATAAAAAATTTAAATCAAGAGAATTTAGATTGTAGTCCTAGTACCATGTGATAGAAAAAAACACTAAATTAGATTTAAGCATAATACAAGTTTTAATTAGTTTTAAAGAAAAAACTATTACATTAAAAGCTTTAATAGACACAGGAGCTTTATTATTATATATAAAATCTGAATTAATAGAAAATAACATATTTAAAGTAGAAAAAAATTAATATTATACCTTTGATAAAATAATACATGAACTTAAATATAAAGCTAATATAAACAACTTAATGATTGTAGATATATTCAATGAATTACATAAACTGGAATTTGATAAAATCTATAGTGATGAAAGAAGTACATTTGATATGTTAATCGGCCAAGATATCCTAAAAAAATATTACCCTTTACATATCAATCATGAAACAATACAGTTAAAAATTCAAGAAAAAATGATAAGTATTAATTAACGATTAAATGAATATAATTTACATACTATAAGCGTCTTAACTAGCCATGATAACAAAATATCTTTTAATAAAGTAGACCACAATGCTAAATATCCTAAAGAAATTGAAATAGGATATGAATTCTATTCATTTGAAGACATCTTAATACAACCCAATATATCTTCAAAAGTTCAAACAGGTATAAGTGTCAAAATAGATATGGGATATTATGAATTAATTTAAAAGAAAAAATAGTTGGATATTTAACAATGATATGACAATAACAGAAGGAATTATTAGATCTGATTATAACGAAGAAATAAAAGCTGTAATAAGAAACAATGAACAAAATATCTTGATACGAATAAGAAAAAATTATAAATTATTTGATTTAATAATATTTCCTATTACAAAATTTGACCCTGAATATGAATCTATATGAATTATTACAGCTTTTATTTCTCCGTTATAATCAGATCTAATAATTCCTTCTGTTATTGTCATATCATTGTTAAATACCCAACCATTTTTTTCTTTAACTAATCCATAATATCCCATATTTATTTTGACACTTATACCTGTTCGGACTTTCGAAGATGTATTCGGTTGTATTAAGATATCTTCAAATGAATAGAATTCATATCCTATTTCTATTTCTCTATGATATTTTGCACTATGTTCTATTTTATTAAAAGATATTTTATTAGTATTTTTCATTATTATCATCAAAATTTTCTTTAGTTTTATTTGGTCTTTTTATTATAGTTTCTATGGTTTTTAGATCTTCTTTTATTTCAATTAAATTGGTCTGATTTTGAATAAATATATTATCATATACTTCATTAAGCATGTTTATGGTCTGATTATAAGATGAAAAAATAGAATTCATCTATTACTGAAATATTTGAGCAGCATTTTTTAATCCAAAGGACATTACTATCTATTATAAATGTTCAAATGGAGAAGAAAATGCAGTTAAATCTTTTGAAATATTATCTTTTATTTTAATTTGCCAAAATTCAGATTTAGCTTTATACAGACGCTAGCAACCACTATTGGGCTGGAGTATTAGTTACGGATCCGAAAGAAAATGTAAGATATACTTCTGGTAAATTTATAAAACCAGAAATACTATTCAATGTATGAAAAAGAATTTATAGCAATTTTAAAATTTATCACAAATTTTAAATTCTGGTTATTACTCAGAACATTTCAAATTATAACTGATAATAAGGGATTATATCATTATATAAAAAAAATATGATAATAATAGTCAAAGAATTCGATGGCTTTTACAACTAGACGAATATAATTATACTATTTCTTTTAATCATGAATTTACTAACATTTTAGCAGATTTTCTTTCTCGGAAAAATATTTCGACAGACTCTTTATAATTGCAGGAATCAACATGAATAACTTCTGGAAAGGTAAATTGCTAAAGTCCAATATTCGTCAGCAGAAGACACATAATATCTCTTCCCCAAAGATATATAATAGAACCATATCCTTCAAAGAAGGAACCATTATAATAGACTTTCTCGATAAATATAATCAGCAGATAATATCATCGCTAGTGGGAAGCACTAGCAATTATAAGTCTGATATACCTCTGTCTGCAAAGACATATAATGTAATAAATAGTTTTTGAAAAATAATAGGAGGATTACAACATAATCTTTCAATGATATATAATCTTCGTGAGATAATATCCCACATATATCATATCGAATATACTCTTCATAATATCACAAATAAACTTCAAAGTGAAGAACAATTTTCTCAGCAACTTCTTAAGAAATGTGAGGAATACCACCCTGAAGAATATGATAAATTATATCCTATATTAGAAGTAATATATAAATATAAAAATATCAATTCTTCCTATATGAAAAAAGTCATGTTCAAATGGAGTAGAAAATGCGGTTAATTCTTTTGAAATATTATCTTTTATTTTAATTTGCCAAAATCCAGATTTAGCGTTAAATTTACTAAACCATTTTGCTTCGCTTATGTTTTTTAATATACTTTCAGTACTTGGAATATAAAATCCATCAAATTTTAAGTTATCATTAAGTTTTTTATAATTAATTACCATTCGAGCTTTCCCTCGTTTTTCTTCAGTATAATTTCTTACCATGAATGCTGGAGATGAATGAGGTCCAGAAGAATTTTCTATAAGTCCTAATTTTTTAATCCTATAAGTTGTTTTTTAAATTCTTCTATATCCTGAACAGAATATACTAAAAATTTTATCCTTATGATCTTGTTTTTGTCTAAAGTGATTAATGTACAAAAACGTGAGTTTCTGTTAAATAATAATAAAGAGTTATCAGAAAATACTTTTTGTAATGATTCTATATATTTTAATTTAAAGTTTTCTGTTAAAGATAGGATTTCTGATTTATAATTCATTCTAATCAATTTAAGATGATTAAAAATTTGTGGAATTTTAATCTGTGTTTGTTGTATTGTAAATATATAATAAGTTGTTTGTATAGTAAGTGATAAATATCGATTTAATATATCCATACCAATAATCATATCATAAGAGAAATCTTTACATATATATATATGGGGAAAAAATAATGCTATATAATTTTCTTCAGCTTGAGCTAGAAGAGTTATATTTTTGACATATTTTAAAGTTTTCATAGTTCTGTTAATTCCTGTGAACGAGACTTTTTCTTCGAGTTTTTCAGAAAATTTATCTACCCAGAGTTGTTCATTTATGATACTTCGTGTTTCTCTAGTATCTATTATAGCATAAATATGAAATAATTTATATCCTGAGAAATCTATTTTAATATATATTTTATTTAAATGTCTGTTCATAGTTCGAACAGGTATAAGTGTTAAAATAGATATGGGATATTATGGATTAATCAAAGGAAAAAATGATTGGGTATTTAACAATGATATGACAATAACAAAAAGAATTATTAGATCTGATTATAACGAAGAAATAAAAGCTGTAATAAGAAACAATGAATAAAATATCTTGATACGAATAAGAAAAAATTATAAATTATTTGATTTAATAATATTTTCTATTACAAAACTTGACCTTGAATATTAATCTACATGATATGAATCAGTGTCCCATCTAGATTTGATTTTTTCAGTGTCTTTTTTATATTGTCGATTGATTGCATTTATTTTTTCTTGTAGATTTTTAGTATGTTGACTTAGTTTAGGAATATATTTTCTACCATAGTTTTATATACTTAAAAAGCTTTGTAGTTGTTTTACAGTATCAAAGTTATCAGGAAATTTTTTAATTTTGATTATTATATATTCTTGTAATGTTAGTATAATAACACAAACACAGCATAATATAAACAGTGCGATTAATTTTTTGTCACTTACAAAAAAAAATTTGAAAAATAATATTTCCACATACACCACACAAAATTTAAATATTATTAATATAAAAATTACAATACATCCACACCCAAATTAAAGGTGACTGCAAGAACATGGTAATCTCATCAAAATGCACATCAATCAGTAGCTCTAGATAGGTTTTCATTTACAAATCTGTAAACCAACAACAACTTACAGATGTAATTTCACAGACAATGATTTGTACACGGCACTAATCATATTTATGTCGTATTTCTTTACTTCCAAAGAAATACGACTTAAATATTGAGTGTTCGCAAAAACTTACAAGTTGTAGTTCAGAAATGAAGTGTTGAACTGACTCGAGAATCGATTGTGTTAAAATCGAATTTATAAGAAGGATGAATTTACACAAAAGAGAGAAATACATAAAACAAACTTCCAAATTAAAATTTGAAGTACCTGCAGCACCAAGAGTGAAGGGGATTCAAAGTTGAAGAACCTTTAGATAGAAGCAGCACAGCCATTAGCTTCTACTCTTTCTTGTGTTTCTCAATAGAACTCTGGGCTCCTGAAGATGCTCTCAATCGACCCACAAATTTGAGGACCTCATCAATCAGAATCACGGGGAACGAAACAGCAATCACGAGAAGCCATTCGTTGAAACTGAGAGGTACGATCATGAATATCCGTGCCAAGAACGGGACGTACAGGATCAGAAAATGCAGCCCAAATGAAACAAACATCGCAAGCAGCAGCCATGGGTTGACCCAAGGGGGCATCTGCAGAAGACTCCCGTCTTCGGATAGAGCATTCAGGGAGTTGAACATCTCGATGGATACGAGAACAGAGAGAGAGAGAGTCGTCGCCTTAACTTTCCCAGCTTGGAAATAATCGCATGGGTTGGCGTCGAAAGAGACGACACGATTTCCGGCAGTGAACGGGGAGACCTTGAAGCCCTCCCATGAGGGGCATTGGCCCCAGTTAGAGAGCTGAGAATAGCTGACAAGGGTGTGGCCATCACCACTCATATCTATTCCTAAGAATGATTCATGAGTGAACCATATGATGAAAATACCAACGGTAGCAATTCCACCATAAAGCCCAACGACCTGCTAGGAAGAAAAAAAATGGTGTTAGACTGTCGCTTGCATTCATGATTCATACCTGCTTCACATAGAAATAGCATTAATGGGCCAAATTGGCAAAAAGCAGAGCAGGGGCCAATTGATTTTTTATTAAAAAAATTATATTATTTTATATCTCACCTTATACAAACTCCAATATTAAAATATCTCTCTATTTCGCATCTCACATAATTCTCAATACATCAATCATCTTTATTTCTCATCCTAAAACATTTTTCAAGAAAAGCCAAAAAAAGTTTCATGCCAAACAGGCCAAAGAACAAGAGTAAATTACCCAGGGTTCATGCTGTTTGAATCTTTTCATGTAGATCTCTCAGAGGGAAGGGGTGGTGCCTTTAAGAACAGTTTTGAGAACTCAAGGACTTATGTGAAATCAAAAAAATACAAAGGACCTAAGAGAAACATTAAAAATATTCCCCTATCCTATGTGATCCATGGATAGTTTTACACAGAAAAGATATTCTAAATGATTTGAATTCCGTATTAAATATGTTCTAGCAAGAAGCCCATAAAATCTATTGTATTTTGCTATAAAAAAAAATACTAGGAGAACATGAATGATTTCACAAAAGTAAATTCTATTTTGGTTGCTTTACTATTGCATCCAAACAATAAGAATATACAACTTCAAGTATAACTGATTTCTTTCACAAAGAAATACTCTAAGACTGTCATCCCACATTTTGAAATGAAAACGGCTACTCTAATTCCTTTTCTCTTCACGATTACAATAGTCACTCCTACTTTCTAGCTTTACGATTATGTGGGCCACTCACATTATTAAGAGTGCTTGAGCAGATAAGAGTATTATAGTAATTTACTTTGTCAAACATATTACTTTTTGTATGAAAACAGTATGAAAGGGACGGGCATCTAAAAACTTTATAGAAAACTTAAGGACCTATATGGACTTTAATTGACAACAAAGAATCTAAGAGAAATTAATTAAAAAACATGGATCAACAAGAAACTTCTGCCAACCTAATGGATTTGAACACAGCATCTAGTGAACTTGTATTTCGCTCACAAAAAAAAAAGAAGAATATGGATAGTTTTACCGTTGTAACTTCTTTTTTTAAGTAAATGTAAATTCTAATTTAGTTTGTTGGACAATTGCAGCCAAAAAATAGAAATATAAAAATTCAAGCATAACTGATCACTTTCACAACAACAACAACAACAACAACAACCAAGCCTTAATCCCACTAGGTGGGGTCGGCTACATGAATCCTTTGTTTCCATTGCGCTCTATCAGTTACCAAATTCTTATCTAAGTTTAAGTAATTAAGATCACTCCTTATAGTTTCTTGCCATGTCTTCTTTGGTCTCCCTCTTCCTCTTTGTACATGGGCAAAATCCAATAACTCAATTTTTCTAACTGGAGCTTCAATTGGCCTACGATTTAGATGTCCAAACCATCGAAGCCGACTTTCTCTAAGTTTATCCTCAATTGGTGCAACACCAACTTTCTTTCGGATATACTCATTTCTCATTCTATCCTTTCGTGTATATCCACACATCCATCTTAACATTCTCATTTCTGCAACATTTATTTTATTTGTATGTTTCTTCTTTGCAGGCCAGCATTCAGCACCATATATCATCGCTGGTCTTATTACAGTTTTATAAAATTTACCCTTAATTTTGGATGGAATTTTTCTATCGCATAACACACCAGAAGTATTTCTCCATTTTACCCAGCCTGCTTGAATCCTGCTAATAACGTCATTATCTATTTCGCCATCATTTTGTATAATTGATCCAAGGTATCTAAAGCGCTCACTCTTCTTGACAATTTGATCACCAATTGTCACATCTCCAATATAAGTATTTCTTTCTTGACTAAATGTGCACTCCATATATTCAGTTT
>JAEMOT010000017.1:5884-63747 GCA_019297695.1 Apostasia ramifera | reverse complement strand
CCTAGGCCATCAATTTCCTTAGCTTTCTCTCCAACCCATTTTGTTTCCTGCAGGTACAAAATATTAATCTTTCTATGAATCATAATATCCACCAACTCCATTAGCTTGCCCGTCAGGCTGCCTATATTCCAAGTTCCTAATCTAATCCTACTTACTTGAGTTCTACTATGATGGACTAGCTTCTTTACCCGCATCCGTCCATGATGTGGGGACCCTTGCTCATTTTTCACTACACCCGGGCGCCGATGCAGCGGCCCTTGCTCATTTTTCACTGTATTCAGGCAATACAGCGCGTCGCTTCCAGGGAACGCCCTAGCTTTAACGCAATTTTCTAAAGGATTCATGTCATGATTGATTCGACAAGTTTTACGCTGGCTGTCGACTGCCTAACGCAACCCTCCGCGTTTCTCATCCGGGACTTGGGACCCGGCAACGGCGCGTTAACAAGAGTTGCTCCTACTTTCCTACTTTGCGATTATGTGAACAACTAAAATTCTCTCTCTCTCTCTCTCTCTCAATGAATATATGTGACACAAACTTTTTCATCTTATGCCTTTCCCCTCTAGTATCTAGGAAAGAGGAGATTCCACATTTGAGGAGGAAAGCAAACTACCATCCCTACTTCTACAACTGAATATCCTAGCTCCTAAATTCCTTATCAATATTCCTTTGATTTTAAATTAATGACATATAAAATAGAGATACAAATTAAATAGAAGGAAAAGGCTGTGTAGTCTAATAAGCTGATCAATAGTGGGCTAAGGGTCTAAATCATTGGATTGCTCAGTAGATTAAACCCATACTCCACTAGTGGATTAGACTCCTAACCCAATATTGGTCAGTTTATTTGGTTGTGTAGCAAAGTCCTAAATAAAACATTATATGAAAAATCAAAAAATTATATCATTCATAATTTAATATCTATATCTACAAAATAATTTTAATTATTAAAGTTAAATGAGTATTATAAATTTTAAAAAGTCATTACCAGATAACGAAACAAGATCCAAGCAGTAATCAACGAGTCATTGCTTTTCCTTTGTGGTTTCTTCATAATATCCTTATCTGGAGGATTAAAACCCAAAGCAGTTGCAGGGGGGCCATCTGTGACTAGGTTGATCCACAATAGTTGAACAGGTATCATCCCTTCAGGAATACCTAAGGCTGCTGTTAGAAAGATGGCTACCACTTCCCCAATGTTTGAGGAGATCATGTACCTTCAAATGGGGATATTGAAATTAATATAAACAATACACCTAGTCTACAGAGATAAAGAAAATAGTAAAAAGGCAAATCAAATAACAAATGCTTATCCTGATAAAGGTGTCAATTGATGCTGAGTGTGTGGATGGGGATTATCAGAATGGCAGGTCCAAAAAGTAACAAATGAATGTCGTTCGTCTTCTTCACAGCATTTAAGTCGGGATTATTATGACAACTTTGTGGCAAACTCAAAAAGCAATCATGTCTCTCGTTATATATAGTGGAGTATGGGTTTAGACCCTTAGCCCAACAATAATTTTATCTTCTCCATTCACCTAATTCATATTCAAAAGTCATGGATTAGGTAGGCTTTGGCTACAGTAATTTTATCTTCTCCATTCACTTCTATTTAAAGTAACACCATCTATACGCATTGTCATGTCCAACAATCATATGTCATTCTTAGTCTTCTCTTCCCTCTCTCAAATGTCATGTCTCAGATCCCCTCACATTAATGTATGGAAGTCTTTATAGATTGACAATAGGTATGAACAAACTACCTTAGCAATCCTTCACCTCACCTTGTCATCCGTAGGAGTCGCACCCACATCCTAAATAGAGCTGCTTGTGCGAACCACTCTAGTATGATCACTTATCCATCCGAGAAGTTATGTTTTATGTACACTAATTTTAATGAATATTTTGCTACTTAACTTCTCAGTACTTTTTCATGAAAGATATTTAGTTGCAAAAAACTCTCTTTAACTTGATGGGACCCATAAAATTCCTATAACATTCCTCCATTTAACTCTTCTTGATTTTGTAATTTACATCAACCTTTCTACTCCTGTTATTGTGGGCAATAAACCTGATGTATTTAAATTACTTGCACGATGGGACTATTGTCCAACCTAATCTAAATACAACTATCATCATAACATAAGAAATTAATGAAAACTTCCTCCAAAGTAATTAAAAAAAATCAATTTACACAAATAACACTTATTGGTAAAATGCTAGATCTAATTAGTAAATGTGAAATTAGTTGCAGACATTGGCACTCAAAAAAATGTAATATGTGATGGAGAATGTATGTGTTAAGCAGTTAAATGAAAGTCAAGCAGAAAAACAGAAACCTTATGAACGCCTTCATATTATTGTAAATAGATCTTCCCTCACCAACTGCAGCAACTATAGTGCTGAAATTGTCATCTGCCAAAACCATATCTGATGCCTCCTTAGCAACCTGCAGAAAGAACAATAATTGAAACAAAACAAAAAACAATCAGAACCCTGGAAGCTTGAACTAACCATTGTATTTAAGTTATTACAAAGGTGATAATTTAACATATATAACTGAGGATGCATGCCTAAATTTCGGTTTTAGTTTTCGACTAGTAGGGAAAGTTCGGCGATTTATCAGTTTCCAATAACTCAGCAATTCAGTTAGATGCTCTGAACCAAAAACGATCATGTACTGTAGTATTGATGGATAAAAATGATGTCAACAATTTAAAACTTCAAATCCATGATCAAACCTTTTCTTTTTGTCATAGTGATGGTAGGAAATGCAGTGTAGAATTTGTTGGATAAGCTGATTATCGGATGGAGATGACTTACATCACAAGGTTGTCATTGCAACCCACTCAACACACACGATATACAAGCATGTATGCATACATACATACATACATACATACATACATACATACATATACAAATAAAACGTTCTTCTCATTCTTTGCCCAATTTTACTTAGCTCTATTGTTTTTTGGGATCATCCAATATAAATCCCACCATACACCTTTCTTGGTGATATGAAAACTATCTTCAAATCTAGTTTCATCAATATAACTCGATGACAAGTAAAGCAAGCAAAAAATGAGATGTTTGAATGGCTTAGATTTATGCTTCGAAAACTACAATTTTACCCACATATTTAGCTAACCCAAACTGTAAAATTTTCTTTTTGTACAAAAAAACTACTTTATTCCAATTCACTTTTCTGTGAAAAATATTATAGAATCCGATTATTGATTCAGATATATGGTCAAGCAGTTATAAAAAGTGATAAACATCCGGCATGTTTGTTTCACCAGGTTAACGTAGTTAAAGTTAATCTAAAATGTCAAATCCTACACAAATCTCATGATTACAACCAACAATATTTCACATCCTATAAAATCTCAAGACAAAAATACCCTCTTATAAGACTAACTTTACCTAGTTAAAAGTTAAGTTGGCTGATTACATAAGATGAAATATCCAACTAGAATTAGTAGAGAAAGGCTTACCTACTCTTTGAAGGTTTATGCATATGGCTATATGCATACATGCAAAGTCTATTTGAGGGTATATCTTCAGTAGTACATATTGCCCAATAAAAAAAAGGTTTCATGTGAAATTCCAGGTCACTTATATCATATGATAGAAAAACTTATACCTCAGTCCCAGTAATGCCCATTGCAACACCAATATCAGCCATTTTCAAAGCCGGTGCATCATTGACTCCATCACCAGTCATTGCAACCACCTCTCCATCTTCTTTGAGTAATCTGACAATTTCCTGCTTGTGTTTTGGTTCAGCCCTGGAGATGAGCAGCCCACCTTTCTGCCTGAGTCTGATCTTTCTATCAGGAAAAGACATGAACCTTCTTCCTGTAAAGCTTTTTAAGCTGACGTCTTCATTTAAACTAAATACACCAATATCCCGGCAAATTGCTTCTGCTGTCTCCTTGTTATCTCCTGTTATAACCATAACACGAATGCCAGCAGCTCTGCAGTCCTCAATTGCTTGGTGCACTTCAGCACGCGGTGGGTCCTAGGACCATTTTAGATAGAGAAATAAAATTTCAGTAATGCAGAAATGTTTAATAGTAATTTGAATATAAATACAGAATCCAAACTCACCCTCAGCCCAGCTAATCCAACAAAAATCAAACCACTCTCAATCGAAGAATAGTTAGCTGGATCAAGTAAGAGCTTGTGGGCTGGATGATCTTCACCATCGTAGGTGCTGAACTCTGCAAGGTCATCCTTGTAAGCAAAACCAAGACACCGCAATGCGTTTGATGACATTTCATGAAGGGCTTCCAAAATGAGTCCTTTAGCTTGTTCATCTAGCCGTACAACAGAGCCATCAAGCAACTGCATAGAGGTACTTCTTTCCAGCAAATTCTCCACAGCTCCCTGCGAAAATTAGCCTCTATCTTAAACCTTTATACTACATAATACATATGAGAATGATCCAAAAAAAAAAAAATCACACCCTGAAAAGAAAACAAACGTGGTCAGCATCAATGGTCAATACATCAAATTATAACTCTACAAAAGCATTACGCCATGCTCATGCTTGTCAAACCCCTCAAATGAACAAGATATTAGAGTACATTTAGCAACATCCAACAATGTTCCTTCGTTATTTTTAGCCGAAATAGAGGATCAAAACACACTTGTCTACTTATAGTATATTAGATATCAGATGAATCAGCAAAGCAGAAGTGTAAATGCATATAATACTTTTCCAACTAAGCTCCATATAACATTCACACAGAAAATAAGCAACGGATAAGTTGCTCATTAATCAAATCAACCTGAGGTTTTACCCATAAAACATTATAATTGAGACTGCATTCAGCTCCCTACATGTTTTAATTATGCATTCACAAAAGCCAGAAATTATGGAGCATATATGATGGAGATCTGGCCGTCAATTCTGCAACTTCAAATTCAAATACTCCAGGCACAAGAAAAGCGGGAAACCAATATTAATAGAGAGAATTATTTAGTTTATTTAGTTTCTTTTTGAACATTTGGTTGTTTAGGCAAGATGTAATTTTATTTAATTATTTCCTTTGCTATTATGATGTATTTTCTTTTATTGTGTAGGCCGTGAATAGGCTTAGTGCTTTTGTTTTAAGCACCTGATCTGATGAATGAATAAAACTAGCCTCTTCAAATCTTCTCATCGTTCTCCCTCTTTTTTCTCTTCTTCTTTCCTTCTCTAGTTATACATCAATATTGTTTAAACACAAAAAAAAGAATACTAAGCCTAGAGCATGCCAAGACAAATACAGGAAAATATCTTTGATAGAAAAGAAACTCATCCAAGAAGAAATGCTCATATTGTTCAGACATTCAAATAAGGAAACACTAACTATAATCGAATAGGAAATTGAAACATGCAAACTACACAGTAAGATCTAGAAAGTACAACAACAAAAATATGACATAAGACCTAAAGAGTTACGCATCTAATAAAGTTGTGAGAGACCATACCTTCACAAGTAAGTTATTGCCTCCAGTATTTGATCTCACTATGACTCCCATGGATTTCCTAATACAATCAAATTCAAGTGTTGCTAACCTTGGAGTAGCAGCATTCCACCATTGGCAGCATTCTGAAGTGAATAAATAAAGATATTAAGCAACATTTACAAGCATATCCATACAAAGGGCATGTTTGGCAATTGGCATGAACTCAAAAATGAGCAAAAAAATATAATGATAATATTTTAAATTTATTATAAAATTTAATAACTTTATTTCATATTCAACACAAATTTTAACCTTAAAAATTAATTTTCAAATTTCAACCTTAAAATCAACTTTATTTCACATCCGACGCACCTCTCAATATTAAAATTAATTTCTTTCCCATCAACTCTATAAAATAAAATATTTTCTCTTTCTTTACCCAAATTTATCCTCCAACCAAACAAGCCCAAAAGATTCAGAAAAAAGTACAAAAATTCAACGTACTTAGTATCCCAGCAGAACCTAAAGACGAAGCATCACAACCAGCAGGAAGTCCCATTTTCTCAACTAAAACCTGCAAGCATAAACCAGGAAAAAGTGAAAAAATTAGAACTTTCGCAGTAAATGAACTGCTGACTTCCAAGCAAAAGAAACATCGAAGATAATGACTATAGGTTTTCTTGGAAGCTACAAGTAGAAGTTACAACTTAAAACGGCTTCACAAGGTCAATTAGTACAATTTGAAACAGTAACAATATCTGATAAGTGGTAGCAGATGTTCATCTTATTAAGGTCACTATGGAAAATATAAGGATCAATTTTGCATGTGATATTCATGGGTTGTTACCTTCAAAGCTGCTTCAGTGGGCATTCCAGTGGCAACATAATGTTGACGAGAACATGCGATGCTGGCATCATTGCAGACTGCAGCAATCTTTGCAATCATCTGCAGATTTTCATCCAATTTACCGGTCGGCCAATCGTGTATCTTTCCCTCGTTAGGATCATAAGTAGTTCCATCTACTTTGAAGCTCCTCAAGGTGCCTGCCCATCCTCCAATCGACACAAGTTTCATGGCCGACATCTGATTTGTTGTCAGCGTGCCGGTTTTATCAGAACAAATCACAGTTGTACATCCCAGTGTCTCAACACTCGGAAGCTTCCTCACTAGAGCGTTCTTCGCAGCCATTTTCCTTGTACCCAATGCCAAACAAGTTGTGATCACTGCCGGAAGCCCCTCAGGAATTGCAGCAACCGCCAGAGCGACTGCAATCTCAAAGTAGTAGGTACACTTCTCGAAGGAAAACTTGAAATTTCTTGGCCACCCATCAACATATTCCCAGGTTAGAAAATATTTCACGTTGATAAGCCATACAAAAGCACAAATTACGCCAATTATAGCAGTAAGAACCTCCCCAAACTCGTTCAGTTTTTTCTTCAATGGGGTATCATCATCGCTCTGAGAGGCTTCATGGATTTGGGAATGGATTTTTCCTATTTCTGTGTTCATACCAGTCTGGGTGACCAAACACACACAGCTACCATTAACGACAGTGGTTCCTGCAAAGGCCATGCAGACTTTACCTTGAATATCAGTATCTTCATGATAAACCTTATGATTGGTCTTATTCACGGCAGCGCTCTCTCCGGTGAGAGAACCCTGCTCCATTCTCAGAGTGGAGCTTATCAGCTTGACAATCCGCATGTCAGCGGGAACTTTATCCCCAACCCTGAGCTCAACGATATCACCGGGAACAAGCTCTTTGGCCGGCAAATTGGGGATAAACTTCCCGTCCCTCCGTACCGCCGCATGCTCAGACTGGATCTCCTTCAGCGCCTCGAGCGCCTTCTCGGCGTTGTTCTCCTGCCACACCCCCACGACGGCATTCAAAATGAGAATCAAGAAGATCACCAGCGGCTCCACGAAGGCGGTGATCCCCGTTTCTTTTTTTGAAATGTATTTTTCCTTTTTTGAAACGAAGACGGTGATCCCCATTTCGCCAACGTCGTCGCCGTCACACCACGCGAGGGTGAAGGAGACAATGGCGGCAACGAGGAGGATTCGAACCAGCGTGTCGTTGAACTGCGCAAGCACCAGCTGCCAGATCGACGGCCCGGAGTGCTTCTCAAGCTCGTTCCAGCCGTACCTTCCCCGCCGGGGAGGCACCTCGGAGGAGGTAAGCCCGCGGTCAGAGGCCACTCCGAATTCAGCCTCGCAATCGCCGACCGTTCTCGCCCACGCCGGGAAAGGGCACGGCGGCGAATAAGGCTTGATGCCGGTTCTCATCCCAGGATCCTGCCCGCCTTTCCCCATTGCTCGTGGGAAACAAGAATCCAGCAGAGAACAGGGGAATACGGCAAACAAACAAAAAGGAGCCGACTTCCTGCAAGGTGCTGCCCCGTCGTCGATCGTTCGAGAGGAAAACACCAAAAAGACGAGAAGAAGGGGAGGGGAAGGAGGGATTAGGGTTCTTTGGGTCGATGGCAATGCAAAATAATGGAATTTCCCTCCGAGCTGGAGCGAGCGCACTCAGCGCAGCAGCTCCGTCGGCCGGAGAGCTCGAGGAGAGAGAGAGAGAGATGGAGACGGGAGAGACTGGAGAGTAGAGAATTGGTTGCTTAGGGATTCGTGAAGCGCCATCGGTATTTATAATATTCGCACGTGTCCTTTTCCGTAATTTTATTTTCATTTTAATTTTTTTAATAAAATGTGATCGATTACGAATATCGAAGTACCAAGTTTGACTAATAGTTTTTAAATAAATAATTAAATACTTAAAGTCAAACACCTCCTATTATCCGTTTCATTGCAGTAAGAATATATATTTAAAATATTTTTAAAATTTTTTAAATAAAAAATTTATTTAAATATTATAATATAAATAAAAACTATTTAATTATTAATAATTATTTTAGATGTGAAATAAAATTATTTTTTATTAAATTATATATATAGGATAGGAAAAATAATAATTTTTAAGATTAAATTTAGGATATAAAGGAAAATTATTTTTTAATATTTAAATTTGTTATGTGAAATAAATTTAAAATATTAATAGAATTATTTTTTAAAAAAAATTAATCATTTTTTTACTTCAATCAAATGAGGTATAAAAATATAGCTGTAAAAAAAATCAAGTCAGACTGCGTAGTTCGGATATATAAAAAGTCAATATGATCTAATAATCGTATTGCACGGTACAACAGTCAAAGATATTCATTAATGTATTTTATATCACATCATATCAAAAAAAATCCTGCTATAATTTTATTTTACTTACAATATACTTTTACGATCATTCGAATAAAATAGTTTGAAGCGTATTAATGCTTTTAACTCGTATAAAGATTTTAGTTGATTTGAAATAATTTTAATGCGCTGTTTTTATGATTTATTTATTCTTTTATAACTTTTATATGCCTACCTTGCATTTTTTAGATAAAATTTATGTCTCATTCACACAAAAATTTAAATATTTTACATCCCTTTCAGCCAATTTAATTTCCAATTTTCTAAAGTCAACATTGAATTATGTTCTTGTGAAATAATTCATCAAATGTAATATGATAATGACTATTATTATGCCATTGACTCTCACAATTGAGTAATTCCAAGCAACATAAAATCCTGAAAATTTTAATTTCATGATATTTAGTTTAAAATTTACCAGTTAAGATAGTTTTTTTTTTAGGAATATTTATCAGCATGCCACACCATTTAATTTTATTTATGTATTTCTCATTCATTCTGAGTTAATTATGTTATACACACTCAAAATATTATAAAGTTTATATACACACACTTGAGTTAAAAACTCAATTAAAATCTATTTGAAAAAAAAAATCGTTAATAAATCATTAAAATTATATTTTTATCTTTAATAATATATATTCTTTTCTTTCTCAACGTCCTAAAATTAATTCACTCAAACTATATTTAAATATTCTTAAAATAATATGATGAACGGTTTAGATTTTTTGTAACCTAACTATAGTTAAATTATTGGAAAACTATGATTACTCATTATAATAAAAATAAGTTAAAGTGCGTGTATGTAAGATTTTATAATATTTTGAGTATGCATATCGTAATTAATTAAGAATGGATGAGTAATGCATAAATAAAGCTAAATAGTGTAAAATATAGGTAAATATTCAATTATTATGAATATCTTTGATAATTGTTATTGATTAACTTAAATGTTATTTCTTAATTCATATACCAGAATACAAAGAATTTCTTAACACCCTTTGACAAAATCGTTAAAAACTATCCTCTATAATTAGCACAGTTTTAAGAACCAGTCTCGAGAATCCTTTTCAAGGTTAGCTTTGACGTGGACCTTCTGAAGGATAGTTAAAATCTTGAGAAGGTTATTTTTGACGAAATTACTTCTTGATGTAATCTCGATAAAAAAAGCCTTATTACAATTTAGGAGATAAGAGAAATTGTCTAAGTTCTAGATGATTGAGATCGATCTAGAAAAGAGTAAGGTGGTTGTGCAGAGGTGCAAAGAGCATATTCCATTGCCTTAGTGTAAAAAGAGAGTATGATTAGTGGATTGGGTTGAGTTACCTTCGAGTCATAGATGTAAGTACAGAGAAGTGCTGAATCACATATATCATATCACATTTTCTTTATTGCTTTCACATTTTATTTTATTTATTATTACTAACTTATTTTGGTCGTGTGAATAATTTTTAAACGAGAAATTCATTGAGCAACTTCAAGCAACACGTTCCCAAAAAAATCATATGCACGCACAATGATGCCGATAATGTCGAAAAGCTTTTTATAACTTCCACTAAAAGTTTTAAAAAACATCATAACTTACATATAATAGTTTATTGCATTGTAGAACTTATGATAATTAAAAATTTATTTATATTTGCATACTTAATTATGTGGCAAAGTGGGAGATAATTAGTTAATATCCTTTAAAATTTAGGCATCAATTAAACTTTGGATATTATTATGTGACTTTTAGCTTTGAATTAATTATATTAATTTAAATGGCATTGATAATATGATAAAAAATTTTCAACAATTTTATCAGCCAAAGATGTTTAATAGTGACAATAATTTTTATCTATTAAATCAGTTGCTTGATAGACGTATCAAAATTACTAAATTTTCGTTGTTCATAATTGACATGTGAAAATTTACCTTATCATTTTATGTTTTAAACTTATGTAATTTATAATTTATTAATTTAGATGATCAAGTTTTTATTTCAATAAAAACAAGATTAATATAGTCGATCCCATTTTAATAGAAAAAAGACTTAGTAATTATTATTATAGTTTAATTATTATTTTTTTATAATAATTTGAATTTTGTATTTTTTTAGTTATTATCATTGATTTATTCATAAATAAGATGATATTAAGATATTTTATGCAATGTGTAGATAATTTTTGTTAATTTATAAAATTAATTTTTCAAAACATATGATACAAATTTATTATTATATTGAACCAATCTCCCTTAATTTTTTTTTATTTGACTTGTGAAAAAAAATATTATTTCTCCATTATGTCATTAAATAATTTATTTTTATATTATTTATATATGTGAAAGGAAGTTTCGTGGAAGGTTCTTGAGGCGTGGATGGTGATGCCGAGGCTTGCGCCAAGAACCTTCCTCGAATTGGCCTCACAACGTTTTTTATTAAAAAAAAAAACTCAAAATAATTATATAAAAATAAATAAATAAATTCCATTAAATAATAAAATAAATAAATAATATTTGCAATAATTTAATATCAAATAGAATATTAAAGGCTGGCATCGTGAGTCATGTTTTAACTCGGACGATCTCGACGTTGAATTTATTCCATTTCAAATTTAATTGTATTTTATATTTTTTATAAAATTATTTATTTGTGTATTTATAAATCAGTATAAATCATTGTGATCTATTTATATATTTAATATTTTAAATATATATATATATATATGATTAAACTTATATAGAGTTAATTTATTTATTTTGAAAATCAAGTGAATTTAGAACCGAATAAAATATGATTAGAAAAATGTGAAAATAAAAAGATAAAATATTTTTTTATTTTAAATTTATTTGCTCGTTATATTAAACACAACGATCACTTTACTCAAATTTAAGTAGAAAAAAACAAAAATATATAAGCATAAATTAGAGAAAATTAGTTGTTAAATACAAATTAATTAAAGTTATGCATTAGATCCAATAAATAGGACAAATTAAATATGGGTTCAAGAGGTTTAGCATTATTTTTTGTTCAAGAGTAGAGATTGATATTAAGTAAATTTACAATTTTAAAAATACTTAATATATAAACTTTTAATAGGATAAGAAAAAAAAAACATTTCTATTAGAAGTAACTAGCAGAATTTATTAAAAATTATTGAATTATTGATGTTAATCTCAAAAATTAATAAAAAATGATTGTGAGACGAGATTGAAAATTTTCATAATTTACCCAATAACGCGAGAGACCGTGGCCATTTATCCATTTTATGTTCGAGAAATTGAATTTTGATTCACCTGGCTTATCATAAATTCGAGAAATCAAAATGGATTTTAACGGCAGACAAGACCGAGGACTCCTTTGAAAAGAATGCAAACATTAATGTATCTCAATCAAATACATCTTACTACAAGGACTCCAATGTAATTCGTCCACTTCAAGTCTTCATCTACCGCTTTTTGTTTTTGTTTTTGTTAATTATCGCCGAGACGCGTGAACGCAAATAGGTCCAACAGGGGAATGAAATAAAATAACGCGAGACGCGTGAATGACATAAAATAAAATGATAATCTCTTTACTTACTCAAATAAAATAGAATATAAAATTTAAAGTAGATTAAAAAATAACTAAAATACCCGTAAAAATAAATTAACAAAAATTTATATTATTTATTAGAATAAATTATACAGGAGCCCCTAAAATTTGAATAACTGCAAATAAATCCTATGTCTTGAAAAGCTTAGATTTAGATCCCAAATTTATGTTTGCGCTGTCATTTAATCCCTTAATTTAAATATCACTTTTTTGAATAATCCAGTTAGACAATAACGGTTAAATTTAACTGTTAGTCATATTTATATGAACCAAAATGCCCTTATAACTCTCTCAAATTTTTTTGAATAATGTGGAGAATGAGTAAAAAATTTGAGAGCAAAATAATAAAAAACCAACAAATTTCAGACGTAGGACCACACGGCAGCACAACCACAAACTCGGGAACCCAAATCTAGGCTTTTTAAAACGCAAGACCTACTTACAACATCATTCTAACCTCAAGAGCCCCTGTGCAATTTACTGTATTTATTATTATTATTATTATTAAATTCAATTTTATACAAATAATTAAATAAATAAAACTAATATAAATAAATATATATATATGTATATGTGAATAACGATAATTTTAGAATAATATTTTAAACACATAAAAAATAATTAAGGAATATTTATTCCTTGAGTTGGCGAAGAAAATATAGAATATAAATTCTTATAAAATAGAAATTCCACTAAAATAAATATGAGATTAATAATTTTATAAAATAAAAGTGAAATAAAATAATCATTCTATCTGAATACACGTACCTTAAGAGCTTACTGTATAAAAAGTATTACCGTGATCATAACAAAAAAAGAGAGAATCACCAACATTACTAATTGGTGTTCAGGGTAAAATCGAAAAAAAAAAAAAAAAACAACTAATTCCCTGTTACAATGTCATGCATATACTTCTACAGCAAAATTCACAAATGGTACAAATTATTTGAGAACTGTTATCCTACCCTGTTCATCAGAGAAGAACAAATCCACCCTAATTTTAAGCAGGCAATTATACTCCTAAAATATACACTTTTAACAGTTTATGCGCAAATTCAACTTTCATTGTAGAAAAAATAAAATAAAACATAACAGACCTGCGAGTAATCCTCGTACGTTTCACCGTTCCAAAATCAGGCAGAATTTGGCTCAACCTCATCCGTCTGACTTTCCTCGGCTCCGGGAATGACTTGGCATTCGAAGAGAAGGGACGGCCGAGCGGTCGTTTCTTTCGATGTTTTTGAATGCGAAAAAGGAGAGAGAAACTGAGAATTCAGGTAGCCCTTGTCAGAAAATTATCAACTGCAAGATTTGTGTCGCCATGAGCCACAGCATCCTCGGGCTCAGGCATGTAAAGAGTAGCAGAGGAGGCCTGCAAGATTAAGCAAAACAAGCTGACTAGGTGTTATGCAGAGATACAGCACCGTTTATGATACGCACCAACTTAGCAGAAAATTCAAAGCAAGAAGGTATCAACGAGAATTCTGGGGATGGTAAATTGAGCCTTAAAAGGAGAACATAATACATGATATTCACAATAAATATTATCATCAATAATAGGATTAACCGAACCATGTGCAGTAGATACTATGAATCTTCTTCACTCGTGTTAGTATTTGCATGTAATTTTAATTTTATCTCGCATAAATCATTTCTAGCAAATCTCCAAAGATATTGTACAAAATCTCCTCTTCTTTTTTCGTCATATTGCACTAATTACAGTTGGTTTATCCCCATTTTATAGTACATTTTTAGTTCAGCTACACATGACATAAACCGATTTTCTACAATGTTATTTTGTTAATGCTACTACTACACTCCTACTAACTTCACATTTACAACACAAGTGCATGGTGAAAATTTCCCTTATACATTCAAGAAGACTACAAGCAGCAATCCTTTGTAGATCCATGACAAAGGCACCTTGTGCATCAGTTATACACGTACAATGCATGTTAAACTCCTCCAGACTGAATATAGAGAAATAACTAGATGGATCGCTACAACAAGAGCAAGCCTTGACCCAGGATGAATGGGGTTAGCTACATAGATTTCTCCATTTCACTCAGTTCAATTTAAAAGCAATGCTGTTCTTAAGCACAAGTGAGCGCAGGTTATGTCATGTCCAAAGTCAAGTTTAGTGTTTCTCTCACTCTTTACGGTCATGACTTAACCTCTTCAAATATACATATAAGGTTAGTAGAGGTCAACGACGGATATCATCAAACCACCTTAAATGTCTTTAGGTGCCAGCCCTTTGCTTTCTCTAGTAAATCATTTGTAATGCACAGTATAATCATTAATCGATCTTCACATCAAGATTTCTTTTACTCTAAACTTACTGATATTTTAGCACTTAACAAATGGCTTGACAGAGAACCCAAAAGACAAAAAAATAAATACCAACAAAAGCTTGAAAACGTTGCTGGTGTAAGATGGAACCGGGACAAACCTTTGTGTCAAGTTGCATTTCTCCACTGTTATCTACAATAAGTACTGCACCATGCGCCCTTAACCACTCTTCAGATTCCTCCAGCCCATTTGCATCCTTGACCTCACAATCCCCAGTTTGTACTAAAGATGAGAAGCCCAGCACACGTGTAATATATGTGAGAGGAATTGTTGGACGGTAAGATTTAGACATGCATTTGATAGCTTCAAATCTCATCTTTTCAACATGAAGATCTGCAGTATGAGTAATAAATATCAAATTGTGGGATTTTTAGAAGAGTTAAGGACAACTGTGGAAAAAAAATCATTATACCCATAAGGCAGGTATTCAAATTTGGAGCTGTCTTATATAATCTGAAAAATAGTACATAGTTTCCAGATGAAACAGCTGAGTGCACTGCAAGAGCATGCTTCACGGCATCATCCAGCTTTGCATCACTTGACAAGCTAAAGCAAACAGTTCATCGTCATATGCAGCCATTACATGCTATTGAAAATTAATATAAAGATTACAATGTTGATGGTCTTAGGACGTACAAAGTACTGTACAGGTATAATAAGTGGGACCTAGAAATGCCAAAAAGGCAAAGGATATCGTTGGGCTCAAAATATAGATTACGGGTTAACACCAAATGCAGCTCTTAGATAATGAATGGGAGTGGCAGGTAATCAATAACTGTTTTCTTTATAGATAAACAATGATCATCCTTTTGTTTGACATCTTAGAAAAACAAGAAAAAGATGCTTTTGAGAATACAAGCATTTATTAAAAAGATATTTTCCGAATACTTGGAACATCCATTTGAACTTTTTGGTGACATACATAGTAGGATGACTTGATATATATAACATAACCATCATTTTCTCATCAGTTTCTTTGAGATTATTTTCAACTTAAAATTTGAAATTATTTCCCCTTTCTAGAGACAAATAAACATCAAAAGTTTTATTATCTTAGAAGAACAAGAAAAGATGCTTTTGAGCATACAAACATTTATTAATGAATTATTTTCTGAATACTTGGAACGCCCATTTGAACTATTTCGTGGCATACAAACACAGTAGTTGATTTGGTATGTACGGTCGCTAAAACATAATCATCATTATCCCAACAGTTTGAGATTATTTTCACTTAAAATTTCAAATTATTTCCCCTTTCTAGAGATAATTAAAATTGTGCCCAATTATTCTATGAAGGAACACCGAAGGAATGCCAAAATGTTTATTAGCAACCTAATGCAGTACAACGAAATAAAACTAGTTGTTAAGGAATTACTTCTGGGAATACTGTTTCAGTTATTTAATGACGGACTAAGGGGAAGATGACAGGTCAGACGCATATTAATAGGTACTAAACTTTAGAGTTCTAAATTTCAAACAAAAACCAGCTGGAGACTAAGGAGGCATCAAAGTTCAAGTCACCCGCAATACTTTATTAAAAAAAAGAAAAATCAAGAGATCAATCAAGAATGGACAAACTTTCACGAAATAAATGCCATTTAAAAAACTGTAGTGGACAACTATGCAATTATGTAGATAAAAGAAGAAATTTCGTCCCCAGTACCTTTTCATTGATGAAAAAAGATCCCTCTTATTGTTGGAATGCAAGATAACACAAAGTAAATTATATGCTGAAAACTCCATGTGGCATCCCTTTATTCCATCAGCATAAAGTCTTTTCAGTTGAGATTGACACTGCAAAAGAAATAGATGCAACCAAAATAATATGGAAAGTCACAATGGAGTCATTTCAACAGTCCCACATCAGCTCAACGACAGTCTCACATCAGCTCAACGACAGTCCCAAAATGGTTTAAAAACTCTAGTTTCAATAGTAGATAGCCAATCTGCTCCGGTTCAAATATTGGCAAAGCAACATTCATAATATGTTAGCAAATGTCAAAAAAATGTCAGCAATTGTCATAGCCTAGAAATCAATTCTTTCTATACAATTATGGCATGTAATATGAGCTATCGTCCATAAGGCTAGCTGATTCTATACAATTGGGACAAGACTATTTACGATGTTGATGAATATTGTTCATTTGGCTGGTAGGTGAGAGGCAGAAGTTATATAAGTTTTTAGAATTTCTTCTAACTAACATTTACATATTGCACGTTTCTCTAAGGCTCTGTTTGGCATTGCTGTGCTGTATAAAAAAGTGTTGTACTGTATAGCTGTATAAAAAAGTGTTGTTGAATAAAGCTGTTTTATATGTTTGGTAAACTATTGTTAAAAGTTGTCATCAAAAGCAGAACTGTTTGGTTAAACTGCTGTGCTGTCTAAAATATTTTTATTTTTGACTAAATTAAACATAATTTAAATACTTTTTATTACATATATTCNAAGGGCATTTTTGTCCATAATTAATTAGAGCACAATCACTTTTTCAAAAAGCTTTTTTTTTAAGCTTTTCTCTACAGCTATTTTTTAGCTTTTTTGATAACTGAAAACGGTTAAATAGCTATTTTACCAAACACAATTTTTATATTTTAGCTATATAAAAAAGCACTTTTTAATACCAAAAAGCTTTCCCAAACGCAGCCTAAGTAGTTTTCCCTTCTTAAGCCACCATTAAATACATAAAATAAGACAATAGAATGTAAAATATTGTTATTTGCTGAAACAATAGAAAAATTTCAAAAATATCAGTGTGACTTGTCCTACATACACATCACTAAAGATGTGCATATACGAATCAGCAATAAGCAAGTTTGCCTCTCCACCTCCTTGTCAGTTTATTTAGAGTTTCTTTGGCATTGGAGACAGTCAAATCAATCACAATTTGGGTGATGTGTCACATAAGTGCTGATTAAAAAGAGAAAGAAAAGAATCAACTTACCTACCACCAGTAAGGCTATACCTAAGGAAACTAACTACCACTATATCCTTTAGGGTTCTAGATACCAAAAAAACTATAAAAAGTTGAGATTTCATAAGATAAAAATTTAAAGAAATTTAGACTGAACTAACTTATTACGATTCATGTCATTCTAGTTCACCCATATGCATAATTCATAGCATCTAGATTTTATATATGAAGGTTTTGAACTCTTAACGCCATAATATTGTGATTATGCATTCTTCAAAGGCCTGCACTATTTTTATTTTTCTGTTGTGTTTGTATTCTCCACATTGTGTATCACACTTTCATAATGAAACATGTAATCCTACGGGCCTGTTTATTTAGCCAAGTTAATTTTAACGAGATAAATCACATCACACAAAAAGTTTAATATTAAAAATTAACTATACTTCACATCATATACATAATTTAAAATAAAATTTTATTTTATTTCATATCCTATATACATACCAAAATAATAACTTATATCACATCTCTCACATATCTCAACATAATAATTAATTTTATTTCACACCATTCATAATTTTCAATAAGAAAATCTTTGTCCAATTTTAATTTAATTTTGTTAAAATTAACGTTTGGAATCAAATATGTCGTAGATAACTTCATCTAATTTCCAACAAAAATACTTAATTGATTACAATGTAAACGGTACAATAAGCATTTGCAAGCCCGCTACTAGCTCATCTAATACTCAAAAAACCTGCCTTTTGAGCACACAAGCATGCCTAAAGAGGCAAATGGTTTTATATGCACACCCTAATAAATGATCACGAATTCAGGCATGCAAGTAATATAATTTTCATATTTATCAAAATTCATGAATTTTAAGAACATAACAATCTAAAATTATATTGAATTTGACTGCCATCCTGAAACTTATTTTCAGCCACAAACTAATCCACAGATTCAAAAGTTGAAATTTTTCATCAATTTTAGCCTTTAATTTCAACAATTTCCAATTAATAGTACAAGCCAATAACTTATCGTATTAGGAACTAAAAATTTTCGTTCTGCATTTATCCTTTGCTTGATGGCAAACATCACTTTATTTGCAATTAGCTAACTATGCATAAAGCAGAGTATTTTATTATTAGTCTTAGCAAGAATAAGCTTTGAATATACTTTATTCCTCCACTAGACCACCAATGCATTTTATATAAAAAAAATTCATATAAATATTAATTAAATATATCAAAATTATATATTATGCAATATTGAGCCAACTCAAATCATATTTCAAGTGAATCAAGCCAACTCAAAATTAGCTTGAAATCAACTTCGAGCCAAAGGCTTTAACTAATGATTCAATTTAAAGATTTCAAACCAATTTCAAATCAATTCAAAAGGCAAGTGAGTTTTGAGTTTCGAATATTTGTAACACTCCTAGATTTCACTAATGCTTTCTGTTAGTTCAGCCATTGTGCACAAGTTTTGATGTTTGAGCATCAATTTAAATTAGCATTGGTATTGATGAACATTTCTAGTGCTTTTGATTGTAGACATAATTAATCATGAGAAAAGATAAAAAAAAGGCTTAAAAGTTATCTTCAAAAAAAGCTAAATAAGTTAAAAGATGTAGCACATTGATGAGTCGATGACATTGAGCTAAGAAGATCAAGTCAAGAATAAAAGAGAATTAGAAACAAAGCTTGAAAACTTTATGTAATTTTAGGTAATTTTGTTAGATTTTGTAATAATTTTTTCTTCGATCTCCTGTTTCTTCTTGTTAAAGAAAGAGAGATTTTGGTGTGTTGTTTCTTATTTTCTTCTTAGTAAATAAAGTCAGGCCTTGCATTTATCTTGATAAGAAACAAGTGATTTGGCGAGAGATTTCTTGTATCCTTAGTGAAGAATAAGTGGAGTCCTTATAAGCTTTCCTTTGAGTGATCTAGAGGGTGAACCTAGAGGGAGAAGGTGGTGATGCTATGGTATAAAAGTGCTTCTCTACCCGACTTAGTAAAAGAAGTAACTCTTCAGTGAGGCTTTAGTTTGTTGCCTTAGGGTCATGAATGCAAGCATTAGCTAGGCCGAAACACATATATCCTTACATGTTCTCTAGATAATCTTATTTATATTGCTTCCGCATGTTATTCTTTCTTGTTATTGCTAGTAGCCTGTTATAACTAGTGTAAATACTTTTATTTTCATACAATCATTTATTCACAACCCTTTAGACAAACCCGTCAATTCTATACTTTCAATATGGTAGGTCGAGAAAAACTTTCCGTAGTTAGGTGTGATCCATGCGCACACTTGTACATCGGCTCTAAAATGTTTCCTTCATCTACAGTAGTGTGTGCAACAAGTTGCTCCTCACGGCCCTTTGTTTTTTGCTTTGGTCTTACATTCTCTTCTCCGATTGTAAGCTGAGTGCCGCTAGAGTTTTGCGCTTGGTCCTTAGATGAAGGCATGATTAAAGGTGAGTATTGACATTACTAGGGCAATATATATTATTTGTAAAGAAGGTTCACCAATTAATCTGCACTCAAATGTGTCAAAATCTAAGTTGTATTGGTTGACTATTGACCCTCAATGCTTAGAACTTCGTAATATAAAAATTCAACTTTATTTCACACCTTACACTTTTTTTAATACAACCATCAACTTTATTTCACATATTACACAACTTTTAATATAATTATTTTTATTTTCAAGCATACACATATCTCAAGACAGACATGAAACTTTTAAGGCATGACCCAAACAATCTTAATGCCAAACTGCAAATAGGCTCTTAGCCAGTCTTGTGAATACTCTTCGCATCACTGGACCAATAGCTTTTCTTGCTCAAGTTGTTTTTAATTAGGCTCTTCGGCATTGTCCTAAGTGCACTCGTGTCAGTAACGATCCATTTTTGGGGCCATTATACTAGCGTTTAGCTACCTTGCCTACTTGTTTAGGAGCCTTGGGTAATCTCATATGATTTCTTTTTCTCTTGCTATGAGACTACCTGTCTTCAACCTCATAACCTTCGCCAGTGTGACCTCATATTACAAAAAATTGCTTTGTTAGATTAACGAACTTGTAAGCACAATATGCAGCATACCATGTAACATGTAAAATAATACATTTTTGCTAAGTTGCATGAGACGTGCCAAGAGTTGAAGCGAATACCAGCATCCGCATACCAAGTAGCATAGACTTCCTAGTTAACAACCAATTTTCCAGATAAAACATTACTAAACATCCTAAAATATTAATTCTATGCTAAAATAGAATTACATGATAAGAGTGGAGTCAAATTTACATTGGACCCCCTTGGCTAAGCATTACAAAAGTTCCAAGGTATTCATGATAAACTGATTGCACCACACTAGGATCATATTCGAGAAAAGATATTTATATATCCAATACCATCATGATAATCGCATGGGTTATAGTTTTCATCATGATAAAAGTCTATGTGGTTAGTTAACTACATGACTATTCTACTGAATTACAAGTACGACAAAACCAAGCTAATTATTACTAAAAGTAGAAAAAGAATTTAGATAAGGGAAAATCCAAATCAATCTATCATCGAATCATCAAAAATAGAAACAAAGATGCAATATGCATAGAAGTGATAAGAACCAGTAATCATAATGACTCACCTGGTTATACTCTGGAAGATCACCAGCTCCCAACGCTAATCGTGCATGGGTTTCATACACCTTTAATAAAAGAAAAAAGATTAATATTGATTTAACAATGTTTTAGAGGTGGGCGTGAATAGACCCTAATTAAAATTTTAACTTTTTAATTTACTTAATTATAACAGATTAGTGCAATAATACAAAAAAATAAGAAGTAAAGCAGAAGCAATAAACAAGGGCAAAATAAGAGAGAAATAAAAGAAAGAACACAAGATGTAACATGCTTCGGTTCAACCTCGAGCCTACTCGGCCCCAACCCAATCTATTTATCCAATATAATCAAGCACTTCTTTGAGCAAAGGTGGAGAATCCCGTATACCTCCTCTAGCACCTAACTAAAGGCCACCTTACAAGCAAGTAAGGGCACAAACTATCCAACCACAAACTAACTTGGAAACTCTCCCATTTTTACAATCTCAACAATGGAAAAGAAGAAGGAAGAGAATCTTAGAGAATATAACAAAGTAAAAAGAAAAAATGAACTCACTTTCTCTTCAAAAGATTAATCTTATGTGCAAGAGGAAGAGCGAATAAATACTTTAGCACTTAGAGCTTTAATCACTACATTTAATCTCAACTAATTGTTTTTTGATCACTTGAGACTTGAAAAAATTAATGTGGTGGTTGGAAGCAATTATGATGACAAGTCAAAAAGAAACCCCAAACGTCCAAAAAGTATTTATATGATTGGCTATAACAGCTAGTTAAGCTGCTAAAAAGGAATCTTTGATCAACCTAGTTGTTATAGCCTAATAGCTATAATTCAAACAGGTTTGATTGATCATCTGATTGATCAAATGCCGCATCAACGCCAAACAGCACTAGCCTCATATTGGTCAGCTAATTAATCAACAGATCAGTCTAATAAAAAAGGTATCTTTGATCAATCTGTCCAAAATTGATTGATCACATGACAGATCAAAAAAGTGAAAATCTAGGTCCAGGTTTAAATAGAAAAACACTAATCCACTTGAAACCAACAAGCCAAAGAAAATTTCAACAACCTAAGTGCTAAAAAATTATCATCCACCCTACCCTTAACATATGAAATCAATCTAAGAATATGAATTACACGAGATTACAAGACAATAAAATATCAATAACACAATGTCTTCAAACTTTTATCCAATACTTGATCTATTCAAATTTAATTCCAAGATTAAATAGATGTAGTACCCAGTCTTGTTCACAAATAATAATAACGAAGGATCTCTGTGATTACGGCACTAAATTATTTTGTTAGAGAATAATTAACTTAAATTAGTTGCTAAACATCAAAATACCACAACAAGGGAGGAACCAACAACAAAAGGCTATAGAAATAACACTAACTATGATACTGATACATGGAAAGTAGTTAAAGTTAGACAAAAGCGCTAGTAGCAAACAAAAATAAACATAAATGAACATAATTCAAGAGAACCTTCACAGTTAATTCATTTTGTATCCTTTGCACAGTTAAATCCTGCCGTATGGACTTGAGTTGATCACATTTGTAAAGATAATTCTTCTGAGAGCTCTGAACCATATGCAGAGCCTTCTCTAAGACTTCTTCTGGTCTTACCTGCATCATTGGATGACCTCACATCGAAGCAGAATATATAAAAAACATAAGCTTCCAAAACAGCAGAATAATATTGAAACAAGCAGAAAACAAGGTTGATTTTCCATGACGATGATAATATCAAGACAAAATTGAATGTTAGGTACCGTTGCAGGATCAGGAGCTGATGTAAGGCGTAGATATCTTTTCTCAACTTCCTGGCAGGTACCCTTAACTGTAAGTGCATCCCAATCAATATCTTCCACTGCTCGACTGCTGCGATCATCATAATTTTTGGCAAGTAGCATAGCACTTGCTCTTCTCAAGTATAAATTTCCAACTGCAGAACCTTTTGGCTTAAATAGCTTGACATCTACTTGACTTGCCTGTGCCTTCTCAAAACGCTTGGATCGATTTTCACGCTTTTTCTTCTCCTCAGGTGAGTTCGCAAGTGCAATTGCAGTTGAATAATGTCTGGTCAACTCCTGCTCCTTATCACTATCACTTGAAGTATCGCCATTTTCAGTTATGTTCAGATTGTCAGTAATGCGTGGCTTCTTTAATGGCCTTTGAGTGATATTGCTTAATTGTGTCTGTTGTTGAGTTAAAAAAAACTTAGTTGCTTTCCATCCATTATCCTTGTTTTCAAGCATTCGACTCCCATTCTACAAAGAACAGATCAGAATATTGAAGGCAAGTTCAACATGTCTAACAAAATATACTAGCTTAGTGCAGAAAGTTATTTAAGCAGAAAAAAGAGCAATAGTGGTGACAGTGCCTGGTACGAACAAGTTTCAATAAATTGAAGCTATCAGTCAAACAGGTAGTTGATAGCATGCCATGCTAAATACTGAATCAGTAAAAATGCCAAATAAAACAAAAATGACAAACCATTTTTTCAGCCCAGCTAATATTTTTTGTAGTGTCGTGATTGACTGATAGTACTTTATCATCTAACTTCTCATCTGCAATAGGCTCCCACCTACTTTTGATGCGTCTACTTGGAAGCTTAGGCATTGACGGGATTATATGTTGTAAAGTACTGTGACAAAAAAAAATAGATTTATGACTATCCAAAAACATGAAAAAGAACTTGAGTACCATTGAGTTTCAGCTTGCCCAGACCAACATAAACTGATTCTACAAAATCGAAAAGAATTCTTTATACACAAATCTCAAACAAAAATCAAGGTGTTTCAAAAAATTAATCTAATACAAATTACTGGTTCACTTAAGAACTCAGTCAAATACAAATACACACACACACACACACATAGAGAGAGAGAGAGAGCTCAATCAGATGAAAACAATAATAAAAGTACACAAGCAAATTATTCAAAACAAAAATGTAATAAAAAAAGCAAGTCACAGTTTTGAAGATGAACCTGTTAACAAGAAATTAGTAGATGCACATCAGTAAGCAAAAGAAAGCGGATAAACAGATATCCCCGGATGCATTTATGGTAATCTCTGGGATACTTTAGGCGCATAGTAAAACCTATTGTAACAAGGGTAAATTCCTACTCCAAATATATGAATCGAAGATCTTTAAAAGAAAAAAACATCACACAAAAATTAATAGACATGACAGGCAAAATAGTAATTTTTTTAAAACATGCACTCCCCTGTGCATTCACCAAAAGTAGCAGTATATGCCTTATCCCAAAAACTTATAATTTTTCCAGCAACTACTGTCTCTTAACAAGAACAAAGCTTAAAAAAGAATGAGGTTGATCCAAAGGAAGAGAGCTTTGATACACAAGTGGGAACAGAGCATACTGAAATCAATCATTGTCATAACTCATAAATATGCAATGGCCAATGAGAATCATGCAAGTTCTGAATGTCTAAATATATAACAAAGACACAACCACCCTCTAAAATAAAATGCATCATAGTCTCAAATCGAAAAACAAACACAATGAAACATTCTAACAGACTCACAGAGAAGAAAACATAACATAAATAAACCCAAAGTAGTTCAGAAAAAATTATGGTCTAGTGTAACAATGACAAATTAACCAAAAGCTCAATAATAAAACTCCATGGAGTTGTATTAAGCTCAGGTATGATATGGGGTTCCAGAAAAGATACGATTCAGATACAATGACACAATAAATCCTGAAAATATAGGGTACAGTTATGACAAGGATACAACAAATAGATTTATCAAATATTTGAGTGTATATATAAATATTATCAACTTGATTTACTTGAAAAGAAGTAGAACACTATTCGATTCTCCATATCTTCACTTGATGTAAGCAATGGATGTACACGTGAGAGGCAGAGATAGCACTTAGCTTTTAGATAGCAAGTTGTTCTCTTACATACAGAACATTTATATGCTTAAAGTACTACCTTATAAAAGCATTTATATAAGTTTATCTAGATTCACAAGTTTAATTTTCTTTAATTTCTTCACAAATAAGACCCTAAAATTTTACCTCAAAACTATTTACACTTTTGTAATTTCTTGGCATCCATTGTATTCTTGTTGTATCTAAGTAGTAATTTATTTTTTATATTTACATACGCCACACGGGGTATTTGATACATATCCGAGGATTATCTAGGAGTATCAATACCCGATACGAGAAAGATAGGGATACAAATATCTTTAGACGTGATCGTGCTCCCTCGATGCTCAATATCGCAGCATCAATCATTTTTCCACGTGATTGGTATATAAAGATCTGAAAAGAGTGTTGCAATATTAAAATTTTTAATGTTAGGAATTAGTTTGATATAAAAATGTAGAATACAAATGCAAGAAAAAGTATAAAGGGCATCAAACTATTTGTTATTTACCTGTAACGAGGTTCTAGAATCAATTAGATGCATCAAATTATTTGTTCTATACCTGTCATTAGATTCTAGAATGAAAACATTACGCAGTTGAGAATAAGTTATTTAGTGCATTGTTAAGTGGGAAAAAAAAGCAAAAAGGTAAATATGTTGAAGTAAATCAGTTTTGAATGATGCAACTGCCTGAATATAACAAAGCTGGAAAGTATTATGGATCATATCCACGGAAGAAATATTGAAAAATAACAAAACTGGAAATGTACTTTTGGTCAGCAGCATTTGAAGCAGAGTTTGGCAAAGGGAAAAGGGTTTCCATATCCCAATTCTTTGTCCAAAGTGAGCCATCTTCTTTTGCCTTTGCAATAATCTGAAAAACAAAGCAATCCACAACATACGTTTTTGGTAGAAGCAAAGAAAATTCAAACGTAATGATCAACTGTTTGTTAAGATCTCTTAAATTACAGTTGTATTCATGTAAAAGGTACCAAGAAACAATGCATAACACAATCAAGTAATAAGCACTTAGGAGCATCAAATAGAGGCTTAGACGCTTCAGCGTCCCAAGCATAACAATCTTTCCATTAGTGTTAATCAACTCCCTCCCTCCTTCCCTCTCTTCTGAGTTGGCCAAGGGAAAAAGTGTGGTTTGGCTGTGGTGTGGGCAGACGTAGTGGAGGAGGAAGAGGAGAGTGTGAGAGGGAGAGGGAGAGAAAAACAAGTAAAAAGGAAAATAGGAACAGAGAAGGGGAGCATTTTGGTCAATTATTTAATTGAATCATAATAATCATTGACAAATACTTTCTAAATGAACCACACTGAAATAAAATTTAAAATGCATTAACCAACATGAAATAAGAATTGACGTAAAGGGCCAAGGTGAAATGTTCAAAAAAGTAGACCTATGTAAGACGCAGCTCAATCTAACTCAGATCTAAAAGTACAAATGAATAAGAGTTATTGCCCTATAGAAAGATTTTAAAAATCAATAAAACTAAAAACAAGTACATGAGCAGTGAGAATTGGAGAATATGAAATGTATGCCAAGTGGAAAAACATCAGAATATCATGCATCACAAATATCATAGTTTGCAAATACCTATAAATGTAATAAAAAAATTTATCATCTCACACTATGCACAAGGGATAATATAACAGAGCACATGCAAATGAAGATAAAGGATCTGAACGTGTGGACTCTATATGAAAGCTAATTGAATACTTTGAAAAAGATCAAATATTTTTCGAATCTCACCTCCGATAACATAAGTTTGTTTGCTGCCCTCTGTGTGTCATCCTTGCACCTTGAAAAACACCTCTCCACATAAGCACGAACAGTGGGGGGAAATACTCCCTGCTGATAGTCAATTTACAGAAAGGGAAAAAGAAACAATCAGCTTTATAAAGTATATGACCAAAAAAAGTTCCATTGCAAGTAATGGACCAACCCGTAAAACGAAAAAGTCCATTTGGCTAATAACCCAGAAAAAAACACAAGACCAAAGACATCCCAACAACAGAAAAACCAATTGAATTGACACATCCAGTATTATCCAAAATTCTTTTCCAAACTCCTAAATAGGATCAAATTTCAACCAATCATTAGCAATAACAAGATCAATAACAATGGAGGTAGATCTGAAATATCTGCAAGGCAGCCACTTCGAATAACCAATGACAAAACATAATTAATATAGACAAAAAAAACTGTTATCTGGCTGCGTTTAGTCAGACTTCTACCCCCAATCCCAATTTTAATCCAAATTTCTAAGCCAGAACACCCCAAAACCAAAGAAATTAAATTCAAATTATAATTCAAACCCCTTTTCCATTTTCCAACTTTAATCTCGACCGGCATTATAAACCCATGACCCAATATCAAAAATTACTTCGTCGGACTGCATTTAATCCCCGTTAAATCTTATTACAAACCAAACAACTTCTGTATTAAACAACTTTAATCTCACTGACCATCATTTAAGCTCAAACATAAGCCCACGTGTTTTGATCCCAAACCAAATTGCTACTTTTGACTTGAAGGTATTGCTTAGTTCTGCTTTGACAGTGCTACTTAGTCCTTATAGAGAGAACCCCAAAATATGACACAAAAGAAATATGCAATCCTGTTGTAATGTCTCTTTGAGCATATGAGAATATATATATATATATATATATATTTGTATGTTTGTATGTATATATTATATTACATATATAAACATATATGCTAGCAAAATAATATTGACACAACTATTATTACCATCTTTATAACAGCGTCAGTATCATCGTTGGAGGGCACATGATTAGTCGGCTTTGGCACTTGGACAGGGATATAAGCTGGTTTAGCTGTTGTATTAGTAGTTGAGCTTTCCTTATCAAGTTTTGGCATGCCTAATGTCATGCTCGAGGCAATTCTAGGATTTGTTGGAATCTGCATTTTGCTTACCCGACGGGCATCAACTGTTGCGACAGTTTGGAAAGGCTGAGAAACATGAATATTTGAAGAAACCTGCAAAGACAAACTTGCACCTTGGGGAGATGTAGTTTTATCACTTTGTGCATGGTTTTCATGCACAATAGGTTTTGAATTCAATGGAATCTGGAATTGCACAGTATTCTGATTGGGATGGTAGTTTTGTGCAGCAGGAGGTTTCTCTTCCCAAATACCTTTTGAATAACGTGCTATAACATCAGTTTGCACCTGTAATGGTAAGCATAATAAGCATCCGTGATATTGACAGTATGCATAGAAGATAAAGAAGTACAGTCATGGACTTGATTCGTGCTACACACTGCGTGGAATAGATTAATTATATCTACTAATCGTAGGGGTGTTAAAAATATCCAAAACTCGAAACTCGTTAGATTTTTTAATTGACTCGAAATCAATTCAAAAATTTTGAATCGAATCATGAACCTTACTTTGGCTCAAAGTTCATTTCGAGCCAATTTCGAGTTGGCGCTAGCTCGCTCGAAATATAATTCGATTTGGCTCGAAATTATATGTATAGCATAAATAATATTGATATATAACATAAATATATATATAAACAAAATGTCATTATATATAATTTAGTTAATAGTTTAGTGATAGAGTGGAGGAGATTTAAGACTTATTTTTCTCAAGGTCTAAGGATCAAACCTCTTGAACACATAATATTTCTACATTTTTTTACAATTACGAGCCATTCGAATCATGATTCAAGCTGGCTCGAATCATATCCCATTTCGATTTCAGACCGATTTTGAGCCGAGCCAAACTCGAAATTTTCGATTTCGAGTTGCCTTCGACTTGCTTGAAATCGGTCCGATAACAACCCTAACTAGTTGTGATTTTATTTAGTTGGACTTCACGTCCATATTGCAATATAGTTCAACACAAGGAAGTTTGACTGAAAAAAGTTATTTGATGGAAAAGGAGGAACAACTGCCTTGTGGACAAATATAAACTTAAATCTGAGCTATAACCTACAATCTTAAAGTTTAGGTCAATTAGTTGCCAATAAATTTAACATGGCATATTTGAAGCGAGATGGCAAAGACAGATGAGCTTGCACATGAAGAGCATACAAAAATATAAAACTAAAAATGATCAGTAACCTACAAGATTAAACTTTTAGATCAGTTACTAGAAATTTCAACAGAAAGTAAACATAAACGAACACTGACAAGACAAAATTGGATTAAGTAAATCTATCACCCTAAACCCAAAATTATAATGTACAATAGAAGCTGCAACAATGAAGTGAGACATTAAATTACTCGTACTATTCTGTTTTCTATTGATCAATAAAATTCAACATGCCTTTTCTTGTACAATAGAATGTTTATATGTTACTAACTGATAAATGCCATTGATTCTTCTGTACTAATTAACTCTTAGAAAAATTGATACCAATAAATAAGACAACCCAAGCATCATTTCATCGACAAAATCACTTTCAATAAATTCGAAAGTCATGCACTTATCAAGTATATAGTGTAAATTATTAACATAAAAAAACTTGAGTTTTCAGAAATTCAAGTAGCATAAATAAAAATTCTCGAACATACTATAATCATGTTCCAACTTATTAACTCAGATATCAAAATCTTTTTTATTAAATCACAGGAAGAAAAAGATACCCAAAAGGTGTTAAATGTAACATAATCAGACTAAAGAGGGTAGCAATAAACAAGAAAAAGAAAATGAACACTACTTAGATTGGTGTGGGTATTAATCATACTTATAGCAATCTATTTGTCCACTCCAACTATTATTACACTTTAAAGGTAGATTTTTTCATCTTTCTTACATCAATTTCCACCTTAACAATAAAATGGTCGATCTCTGGTGATACCTCTTTCAAATTGTTCATCATTATTTCACAATCATAAAAAGATTGTGAATAGCCCATAAAAAGACATATAACAACTTATCCTTTTACTATGCCTAACTCGAGTTAAGATTAGCATCGAATAGTCCATTTCAAGATCCCATAAGAATACATGATAACATCCAAATGGTACTTGAGAGAGCTGAAATAGCAAACAAGGCTCTGTTTAGTACAAGACCAAAAGATTATTAGCTAGGTAAAGTTTTCCATCTTCACCTTAAAAACTAAAAAAAGTAAATTTATATTATATTCTACACAAAACTCTAATATAAAAATATAATTTTATTTCATATCTTAAACAACCATAAAGATATAAAAGAAAAGGCCAATTCATGATGATAAATAGAATAGAAACATATATAAACAACCACATACTACAGACATATATACATAGATATATGCAACAAATAATCAAACTGCAGGACATAAAACCCAACAGGAACATAACATGATAACTTTATTCTAAACACAACATTTTTTTTTGATAGAATAAACACAACATATTTCAAAAAACCATGCACGAGTATATAAAGTTCAAACATCTTAAAGGACACAGTAATGACAACTAATCCACCACCATGAGAGACAAGTTTGAAATTTGAGTGGTATAAACATTATATGTAACAGTATTGGTTATTGACATCCTAAGTGATATAAACATTAGATTTTAGATGTAACAACACTGTTCTAGACTATCTACCACCAACTTAAAAAGTTGTATTGAAGCTTTTTCTTTTGCAGTATTTTTCGATCTGTCTCATATGATATACTACAAAGGGATTTTTACACACATACCATACAAATCTTTCTATATTGCACTATACCCCTTCACAAAAACATCAAAAAATAATTGAAAAGCAGAAGCATACTAAAACTTAGGATTCATGTTACTAGATGCTCGACTGTACATGATGCCATTATGTTAAGTATAAAACCAACTTACCCTGCAGTTGTACAATGAAGTATGCTACGCATGCATAGCAGCACTGGATGAGATGAACAAGGTTTAAGAAGAAATGAAATATGACATACTTATGTAAATATTACAACATAATTATCAATAAAAAAAAACATTCAATTCCGCTGCTTCCAGGAGATGAAAACTACATAAGAAATATAGCCAAAAATATACAAGTATAACAAGTATCTGAACGTGATTCCTCTTTTGGTGCTATATTCACTATAATTCTTCAATGGTATCTATAATTCTAAAATGATGGTTCTTCGTATTTTATAAATTTTAGAGTTGGAATGATAGTCAATCAAATTTCACTAAAGCAACAGGAAAAATATGCAAAACCTTACAAAATGTATCAGGTTAAAACTTCAAAATGTGCGAGTGTGAACTGTCTCAAGGGAATAACCTTACATGAGCCAGAATAATTCTTTCACAATATTCAAAAATTACCCACTTGAGTACATATAACAAATACAAAATATAGTAAATATCCATAGTATCAAGGCTCCAAAATGATATATATAAGAAGTAGACAAGAGTTCTAAATTATTTAATAAATTAAATTTCTAAATTAATCAATTAATTTGATTTATATATTACGTTGTGACATGAATGAAAAGCATGTTTAATTGAATATTTTGTTTTACAATGAAATTCATGCTTACTGAATTTATGATGTATAACAGATGATTTATATTCATTATGCTAAGTTGAAAATCAAGTGAATAATAAAGAGCATAATGATGTGAAATAAATGAGTTATTGAATTATTTACCAAGTTAAAAAGGCAAGTTATGACTTGTGGCTTGAAAAAATCAAATGAAATTAATATGATGATTTAAAGTTTAACAATGAATGCAAAAAGGTTTCTTATCGTGCTTATGTCCTTGCCTATGCTCGAGCTATGTGATATGGTAACCTGTCAAATTCGAGGATGGTTGCCAAGATATGTAAGCAACCTGCTAAATTCGAGAATGGTTGTATGTGGCACTCCTCCATTTGAGGGGTATAGGAGTTGCCAAGGATCCTATATATATGTAATGATAAAAAGAGGCAATTGAGATATATTCCAAGAAATCAGAGCCCAAAAAATAAAATATATATAAAGAATAAAAAGGTCAACAACGTATTATTATTGTATATTTATGTAACATGCGCATTTATGTTTGTGACTGTTAATTGTCATCTTTATATAATATCGATACTGTTAGAAAAGAATAATGTAGATCTACATACAAATATTTTTATTTAACAAGTTAGTGTTTATTGCCTGCTCAGTCCTAGGGTCGATGAACTAATGCCTTTATTGGCAGGTACTGGTGGAGAAAGGGACACGCGAGGAAACAACGAGCACTAAATCAGAGGGGTTATATGTTTCGGTTTGACTTTAATTTTTTATATAAATCAAGATGTATGAATAAAACTGATGAATATATTTTGTATATAAATAAACTTGTGTTTTAAAATGTTTCCTGTAATTCAGTTTGATATTTAAATTATATTGCTTCTGTTGTAAGTTTTGAATTGTTTTATATTGTTAAAATTATTTGATTCAATGTACAATTTCCCCTACGAAATAAGTTTGTTATCGTGGTATCCTGAAAGGAGGACGCCACACATGGGGTCAAGATGGTATCATGTAGAAAAAATGGAAGAAGGATGTTTTTAAAGTCTAGGCAATCAAAGGCTTGCAAACATCTAGTATACATAGCTAGTTAAATCCAAGTCTAAGAAAAAACCTTTGTGGAAGTCAAGTCTGAGGATCCCAAATCTCTTTTCCATGATGTAGTGCCTGGAGGTGGTGGCTGACTGCTTGCATATGAGTAACCACCATTTGCACTTTGAACAGGGAATGTGGTTGATGGGACTGTGCCATTCACGATGTTCCCTGGTTCAAAAGTATAATTAACATTTGACATGGATGTGCCATAATTCACCGACCACTGATTACAATCCTGCTGATAAGGAAATGAGCCTGCCCCTGCAAGGCTAGCTGAAGGGGCTGAATGCGTGTCTGAGGATGAATAATTTGAATATTGAAGAGGGTATCCCCCAGCACTTACACCATTCCAATAGCTATTGTTTGGATATCCTGCTGCCATCTGGTTACCACTAGCATAATAAGTGCCAGAGTAACTTGTAGGAGCTGCATAAGAGCCCGTATTCTGGAATGAGCTCTGTGATTGATAAGAAGCACCTGAATTTGGACTTGCACCCACTTGCTGATAGGAAGCATAGCCAGCCTGCTGAGCATAACCGTAATAGTTACTTTGATATTCCATGTTGCCGTATCCATAATGATAGGAAGAACTTGAGTATGGTACATAACCAGCATAGTCTTGAGATGTATTTGTTGCAGCCAGATTGGACGAAGCAGATGGATGGGATGCAGTTCCAGTATGAACACTTTCTGAACCAGCTGAATCCCTTAGTGGATCATAATGGTGCACTGAACTCAAAGAGGTGGAATTTTCAAGACCATTATTTGCCCCATAATTCCATGAGACTGACACCTGTTCATTAGACGAGGGCCAAGAGCATTGACCTACAACTACAGATGCATGTCCTTGACTAGCTACATTGGCAGGACATTTCTGGTAAAAGCCATTAAGAAGAATGTTAAAATGCATGTAAATTATTGCATAAAGAGAGAATTTACAAAAGAAGCACAAAATTCATAGACCATCATGCTGGAATAAAAGAAAGATGATAATTAAAAGGCATCACCTTAACATATAATAAAACTAAATTGAGTTTAATTTTTAATCTCATTTTCTAATAATATTTATTTTGCATATAATATATAATGAATATTACTTTTTAGTTAAATTTATATTTATTATGTCCAGAAGAGATGATAAGATAGTAATATTTGCAATAATCAAGGAGAGAACAAAAGGTAGTGACAGTTAGTGCTTTTGCACTATCCATCTATATTTACTCTCAAGATGCTTGCTATAACAATATCTCTGGTACCTAGACCTAAAGGTTCAAGCTGCAGGTTATGGCCCAGGACTATATTACACTCCCATCACATGTGCAAAACAAGGATAGGTATTTCCTCCTTGAACAACTTATCCTAAGATGCCGGAACATCAAAGGACGAAACATGTAGCAGCGGAAGTATATTTCTTCAACAAACCCTTTTTTTATTCATAAGAATCTCCGATAGTGAATCAGCACCAAGCAACAGAATGTCTACATGGATTCTACGGTTATTATTTATAACTTAGTTGATCTTCACACGAGCTGCAACACTCTATTGCTTCATTTTCTAATGTTTTTCATCTTTTATTTGAAAAAGTATTCAGATGGTGAAGAAGATTATGTTATACATGATAGGAATAAGCACAGGAAAATGGCATTCTATAACATCATTAACTTTCAAAGGATAAACCCTGACACTGAAGAGTATCTTCTCACATTTATCATCCATTTAGCTAAGCTACTGCATACTACAAAACAACTTTCCAGAGAGCACTAACATTACACAGTAAATCTCAATTGCCAGTGTTATCCATCTTAAAATCTTTCTAACCTTCACCACAATATTTAAAGAACAAGCCCACCATAAATTCTTAGCATAAACTAGATTACGTACTACTAAGTATTTCTAAGCTTACGGCATTCTTATCACATCCTTCAGTGATAATAATTTTAGTCAACAACCTCAAATTTCTGTAGCATTCAACAATTGACCTTCGAAGTTCACGGTAAACCAAGAAGTTGAATACATCAATTCACAACAACTCATGAAATAGAAGAATTTTAACAGAGCGAACATTTGGTCATTTAAAATAAGTTACTGATACAGGTAGGCAGAAAAACTAAAGCAGATACTTGAATGGAGAAACGTCATAGTAAACAATATCAAAATGATTTACAGGTGCAAAAACCCAACTGCTCTAATCACCTAACATTCTGATCAGAAAACCAAGCTGCTCTCTTCCTAAAGAATATTCTGCAGTCGTCTACAAAGTAAAAAAACGAGGTGCAGATTCACATCTTAAACATAGAGAATAAAACCTAACTCCTAGCCAGTTTCTGGGACATGTCCAACTATCAAGCTAATCGTGGAAAATTTTAACAATCTGATGCATTCAAGAAATGCAATTAATCTAAAAAGGCACACGTAGTATTAGCAAATAACACATCAAATTCTTTAAGTGAACTAAAACAGGATACCTCCATGGAATTGGGATCCACCCCAGGGATTTGCTCGCTTCCTTGATTCTCCATCGCCATAGCATCCAAACGCCCGAGAGCAGCCAAGAAAAATGACAAAAAACAGACCCACAGAGACAGAAAGGGCAACGGAACCCTAAAATCCAACCATCTTTACCTCTAAAAACTCCCGAAGGCTCCTCCTTCACAATTCGTCGCAGAAAATCAGAAAAGATAGCAGATTTGGGGGAAGACTAGAAGAAAGAAAATTTTAAAAAATAAACAAAAACGAATTCAACAGCACAGGGCAGTAAATTCACAAATCGCCACGGAAGAGAAGATCAAGAAGAGTAGAGAGATGATCTAGGGAGGAAATTAATCAAAGAATTGGAGAAATTTCCGAGTTATTGACTTCTTTCAACGCCGAGACGCGAGAGAGAGAGAGAGCGAGAGAGACTGAGAGAGAGAGAGAGAGAGAATTGCTCATCGAACGTATTACGCATTATCGAATATTATATATTTATTTATTTATTTTTGATCATAGAATATTATATATTTATTTTTGGTGGTCCAGCACAAGACCTACTTGAGCTTCGGCAAATCATGGCCGTACGATGGGACGGAGGCCAGCTCCGAAGATACAGACCGCTTGATCATCATCAAGAATGCTTCGGGGGATCCCACATTCAATCAGGGGTGGTGACGAAATGGGTCGGCGGGTCGGGTTCGGGTCGAACCCGAATCCAACCCGACCCAAATAGCCTCAACCTGAATCCGATCTATTTATTAAATGAGTTAAAATTCATGACTCGAATCTGACCCGATTAATAAATGGGTCGGGTTGGCGGGTCGACCCGACCCATTTATGAAGTATTTTTTGATAAATGCCCAACCCGAATCCTATCCTACCAAATTATGCCTAACCCGAACCCGATCTGTTTAATAAATGGGTCAAAATTTATGACCTATACCAAAAATTTACGGATCAAGTTCACGGGTTGAGTCATATATTGTCACCCCTACATCAATACTGATTTTTACATAAGTTTACTCGAGTTTGAACGAATTAGCCTAATTCAATATCGAACTTTTTATATTTGAGTAAAGTTTGATTTAAGAGAACATTTGATTAAATATTATCTTAATATTACATAATATTATTTAAAAAAATTAATTATTAATTTAATAATATTTATAAATAATTTTATAAATAATTTTATATAAAATTATAAAAATATTAATTAAAAAATAATATCTAAATATTATGAACTAATATCAAACTAAATGCCTTCTAAGTCAATTAATATACATATAATTTTGAGTGAATTTTAAGTTAAATTGAGTTTCATTTTTAATCTCATTTTCTGATTTTAATATTCATTTCAAATTTTCACATATAATGTATATTGAATATTACTATTTGGTCATGCATGCATTTAAACATTAATTTCTTGTGTATAATATATTTATAAAAATAAATACTTTAAATATATATTAAAAAAGCTTAAATACATACTACACAATCAAAGTAAATCAATTTTACCTTGATCTAATTAACTTTGATCTTCAAGAAAGTTAAGTTGAGTTTGATTTAGGCAAAATTCGAGCAAACCTCAATTAAATTTTGAACGTAATGCTCACCACAAATTATATCTCGATCATCAAACTTAGGTAAATAATTACATCTATCATTTCAAATAAATATATATATATATATATATATATATATATTATATAAAAGAATGTTGAACAAAGAGCTCCCCACGATCTCATCGAAGAGTTCATTTCCTTCGCAAAGCTCTCTAACTAAATGGAAGGAATTCTAACAAATATTGAAGCTCTACGAAAGACGGAACACAACCTCCCATTGAATTTCATCGACATCAATGTTAGTTCGTATAAAAATTAGTTCTCCAATGTTCAAAGTTAAAAACCATCGATACATGACCATATTATTACGACAAATTCTCTTCAAAATAAAATTAACAAATTAATTTGTAAAGTAGTAGATCTCAAAGCATTACTTTTTTTTCTCACTTCTTATTTTGGGTAATTTATTATTATTCATCCAAGTTGTGGATAGTCGATATAAATATTTATAAGTGGCATTAAATCGATAATAAAGAAAAGTTTGAGGATAATGTATCTAAATACCCTCAAAAATAATAGTATGGATCAAATACCTGAATAATTATTTAAATAATAAAAAATATTTTCAATATCATAAATTTTTTTATTAATTTTCAATAAATTATGCAATAAAACATTCTTAATATCCTCAATGGAAGGTAATTCTGACATGATCTTTGTGATATAGATGATGTAGAAATTTAATAAAAGATGTTTTATTAAAAAATAAACATGGTGGTAAGTTTTATAATTAGAAATTTTTTTTTGGCCCTTAATTCATAATTTTTAATAAAAAATATTATTATTTAAATTTAAATTTATCATATTATAATTATTTTTCGCAAATAAATAGATCCTAAATGTTGATCATAAATATAAAATATTAAAAATAAATTATAAAAATTAAATTTTAAATTATTATTAATTAATCATATGTAATTCACCTAAAATTTAATTTAACAAAATAAAATTCTCTATCATAATGCTAACTAATCGTATGTTAAGATGTGTTATAAATATAACCTAAATTAATTATTATTTTAATCAATATTGGAAGTGAAACAAAAAATAATTTTTATTTTAAAATACATATATCATGTAAAATATAATTAAATCTTGAGAAAAATTACATGTATGCTTATTAGCCACTAAAATCATTAAAACTATTTAAAAATTATTTAGTGACCAAAATTTAAGTTCAATTTTAGGAAATTAGGATATGAAAAATTAAGAGGCTAAATTGTAGTTTTTAATGTAAAAGATTAGAACTTAAAATTAAAATATAAAAAAAATAAAAAGCTAAATTATAATTTTATAGGATTTAAAAATTAAATTTAAAATAAATTATGGAGCAAATTATATTTTTTTTAAAAGATTAAGATTAAAATTAAGAAAAATTAAGGAATAGAATTATAATTTTTTTGAACCTACGATCAAAACTAACATAAATCAAAGAATCAAATAATAAATTGTTTAAATTAAAAATCAGAATATGAGATTATGTCTTAGAAAATTAGGGGTCAAATCATAATTTCTTTAAAAGAGTAGGACCTAAAATAAATCAGTGAAAATACAAATAGTTAATTGTAATTTTCATAAAAAGGCCAATAGTTTGACATGTGGCTGTGCATACGAAGAGAAAAATGAATGGTTGAGATTTTTAGATGGCAAAATGAATGAATAAGATAGATTTATTAAAAGAAACATTTTTATCTTTAAATATTTTTTTAATATAATATAGATATAGATATAGGTATAGATATAAGATAAAAACTAAGAAGCACAGCCGTGGCGGTGTCGGACACGGGACACGCCACGGATACGACAGGACACGGCGGGACACGTGTCCAATTTTTTAATTTAAAAAAAAATTAGGACACAGTTGGACACTTCTTGGACGCTTCTGGACACTTGTAGGACACTTACAAGACACTTGGACACTTGGACACGACTCAATAATTAATTAATTAAATTTTAATAAAAAATAAAATTAATATTTCTAAAATCGCGGTTCAAATGGCTTGCCCTAGGTTGTCCACGTGCGTCCTCTCTCTCTCCGTCGCGGTCTGCTCTCGCCATCGTCGTCGCGGTCTGCATTTCCTCCTCCTCCTCCTCCTTTCTTCTTCATTCACTGCTTTCTCCAACCTTTCCATCATTCACAGCTTTCTCCTCCTCCTTCATCTCCAACCTCTATTTTTTTCTTCTTCTTCTCTGTCTTTTCTCCTCCTCCTCCTCCTTATTCTTCTTCTCCTTATCCTTTTCTTCTACTTTTCTATTTTTTCTTCATTCACTGCTTTTTTGTCTTCCTCTTCTCTATTTTTTTTCTTCTTGTTCTCTATTTTTTTTCTTCATTCACTATTTTTGTCTCGTCCTTCTTCTCCTTCATCTTCTTCGCCTTCTCCTCCTTTTTCTTCTTCTTCTTCTTCTTCACTTTCATATTTTTAAAATTTTGTCATATCATTATTAATTTAATATATAACTAATTCCTTTAAACTTATAATTATTTATTTTTGTTAATCTATGCGTAGATGAATACAGAAATAACATCATCACAAGAGTCACAATCTTCTTTTGATGACACCATCCCATTGTGGAAGTATGTTATCAAAATGCATAAGATTGGAGACAAGGGTGGAGGGAATGTCATATTTCAATGTACTTTCTGCAACATGCAATTTAAAGGAACTTATCATCGGGTCAAAGCATATATACTTAAATTATCTGGACATGGAATAAGAGTGTGTGCTAAAGTGACTCCGCAAATATTAGCGTAGTTACAGAAGGTAGTTTCTGATGCTAAAGAGAGACATAGAAGCAATCAACCTAAAAGGGTTTCTCTTTCATCTTCAATTAATTCAAGGGAGAAAATCAAAACGACTCCTGGATTTAGTGTGCATTCTTGTACGCTCAAAGTAGAGGGTGTTGAATCAAAGAAAAGAAAAACTACAGAAAGTTCAAGCTCTATTATGAAAGTTTTTAATATACAAGTTAGAGATACATAAGATGATCTCACTGCAAGATTCATCTATTCGACTGGGCTTCCATTCCATGTTGCAAGAAATCTATATTTTATTAAATTGATTTCTTTTGCTGCACAAAATAACTGTGCTGGATATGTTCCCCCTAGATATAATAGCTTGAGAACAACATGTTTGTAGAAAGAGAAAGCACATATTGAGAGATTATTACGTCTTTTGAGAGATACATGGAATGTTAAAAGGGTCAGTATTGTTTCTGATGGATGGACTGATGCTCAACGAAGACCTTTAATAAATTTTATGGTTGCTGCGGAGAGTGATCCTATTTTTCTCAAAGCAGTTAATTGTGAAGATGAGTATAAAGATAAATTCTTCATTGCAGCTCTTATGAAGGAAGTTATTCAAGAGGTAGGGCCAGATAAGGTGGTACAACTTATTACTGATAATGCACATGTTTGTAGAGCTGCTGGTATGCTTATTCAATCACAATTTTCTCATATATTTTGGACTCCATGCGTAGTCCATACATTAAATCTTGCATTTAAAAATATATGCGCAGTAAAAAAAACTGAATGAAATGAAGTAGCGTATGAGGAGTGCAAGTGAATTACCGAAATTTCTGCAGGCGTTACTTTCATTAGAAACTTCATTATGAATCATTCGATGAGGCTTGCAATGTTTAATGAACATGTAAAGTTAAAATTACTATCCATTGCAGATACTTATTTTGCTTCTATAGTTGTGATGCTTCGAAGATTTAGGCAAGTCAAACAATGCCTACAATCATTAGTAATAAGTGATAAATGGTCTCTTTATCTTGAAGATGATGTTGAAAAAGCAAGGTTTATTAAAGAGAAGATCATTGATGATATTTGGTAGGATCAAGTGGACTATATTATTTCTTTCACAGAGCCTATTTATGACATGCTTAGAGTTGCTGACACTGATCGCCCATATTTACATTTGGTTTATGATATGTGGGACACAATGATAGAAAAAATTAAAAATATGATATATAGACATGAAGGAAAGAGAGAAGGTGAAAATTCCATATTTTATAATATTGTGCATGTCATTCTTGTTGATCGATGAAACAAAAGCAACACACCTCTACATTGCCTAGCACATACCTTAAATCCAATGTTTTATAGTAATGAATGCTCTAAGAATCTCCTGGAAGAGTTTTCCCTAATATGGATAAAGAAATTCAACAAGGAATAATTCAATCTTTAAAATATTTATCTCCAAATAATGCAGAAAGACAAATTATGGCAGTAGAGTTTGAAAATTTTTTCTCAATACAAGGCATTCTTGGAGATGCAGATTGTTTAAGCCATTGAGCCACCATGGACCCTCTTTCTTGGTAGATGACATACGGGGCTAGCACTCCTTATCTTCAACAGTTAGTCATTCGACTATTAAGTCAGTCTTGTTCCTCTTCTTGTTGTGAAAAAAATTATAGTACATATTCTTTCATACATTCTATAAGGAGAAATAAAATTCACCCACAACGAGTTGAGAATTTAGTGTATGTGCATACCAATCTTCGACTCCTGTCTAGAAGAACACCACAATATTAGTAAGGGGAGACAAGAATGTGAGATGTTGGAGGTGATTCATTTGCTTCTGTTGAAGATACAAGTATGTTGGAGGTTGCCCAATTGTCCCTTGATGAACCTGAGCTTGAGACTGTTCTTTTTAATGATAGAAATGATGCTGAACATCAAGAGGCAAGCACTAGTAGTTTTTAATCTCATAATACATAGGAGTACAAGTAAGTTGATATCAACTTTCAAGAATATTTATTACTTACAACTTACATGTATTTTCTTAAAAAATTAATACTTATTACTTTTGATACTAATTGCTAGGTCTTTCATATTATTTAGTGAAGTAGTTCGATGCGTAAATATCTGATTATATAGCTATATTTTGGCATAGGTATGTCGAAACTCTACTGAATGAATATTACAGTTTTATATTTGATTAGTCCTGTTAAATCCATTTAACTTTTTTATAACTTTTCTATCATATATATTTGATCAATTTATAGTTTCTTTTATTTTTATTAAAATTATAGTAAATTAATAATTTTATTTACTTTACGTGTCCTAGAAGTGTCGTGTCTCTTTTTTTTAAAAAATTAACGTATCCACGTGTCCGTGTCGTGTCCCGTGTCCGTGTCGTGTCCGTGCTTCTTAGGATAAAAATTAGGGGTATTACCTTTTAGGCCCCTGAGTTTTACTTACGTTGCCACAAAAGTTCATAAATCTCAAAACATGTTATTAAGGTCCACAAAAAATATTACAAGGAACATCGTGGTTGTTCTGTGACAGAATCTGTTATGTATTATAGAAATGATAAAAATATTCTTTCTTAATCTATTAAATTTTAAAATGTCATTTTCAAATGCCGGAGCTCGAAGCCGCCCGCATGGACACCCTGCGAGCGAGGCCGCACGCAACGGCTGCACGCAGGGTTCCACCGGCAAGTAAGGCGCTGCGCAGGCGATTGCCGGTGCGCGAGGACGCGCGATGCGGCAACCCTCACACGGGACCGCACATGCTACCGCCGGCGCGAGAGGCTGAGCAAAGGTGACCCGCGCGCATGCGACCTATGCACGCGAGGCGGCCGCGCGTGGACGCCCTGCACACGGTGAGAAATAGCTAAGGCCCTAATAAACTATATAGTATTATTGTAGACTTAAATGACATATTTTGATATTTGTAAATTATTATGATAAAATAAATAAATCTCAGAAGCCTAAATAAAATTACCCCTAAAAATTAACTTATTAACTTTAACTAAATAAACTAATTATTTAATTATTTTTAACTTAATAAATAAATAAAATTTGCAAATTTAGTCATTATTTATTCACTTCTTTTATGTTACACTTTATTTATTTATTTATAGGGGCATTTACTTATGTCACTCCTAAAATAAGCTTTATTACATATTTCACCTTCAAAATTATCTATTACTTTTGTCCCCCTAACTTTGAATAATTATTTACAAACTAAACCCTTTTCCTCACTCGTGTTATCTTCCTGTGACCTTAATTTTGGGGGTGAAATATTAACCATTAAACATTAGCCATTTTAAATATTAGTCATTTTAAACATTGGTCATTAACTTTTAGGCCCTGTTTGGCAATGGACTAAAAATCGTGGCTAAAATTACCCTTGGCCAAAATCTTAAATTTATTTTAAAAAAACTTAAAAAAATTATTTTATATCTCATCTCACACAAATTTCAACATTAAACAATCACTTTATTTCACATCTAACACAATTCTCAATAAATCAATCAACTTTATTTTAAATCATACACAATTTTTAATATAACTAACTTACTTTATTTCACATCATGCACATTTTTTAAAAATCACTAAAAATTCCAACCAAATCTTCTTTTTTTTCTTATTACCAAACAGAGCCTTATGTAATAATTTTGGTGGTGAAATATATAATAAAGCAATCTAGGGAGGACACAAATAAATAAATAACTTTAGGAGTGAAATATATAATAAAGCTCACTTTAAGAGTAACATAAGTAAATTTCTCTTATTCATAATGCTCTTCTTCTCAAAATGTCCAAATTTTTTAACATATTTTTTCTTTTTTATATCGGCATTCATCGGAATTTGTGCCAAATATGCATTTCAAACTAGTTTAAAGCAGGAAGGTTTAACTAATCTAAAGTTCTTTTTTTTGTATAGAGAAAAAGCTAAGTAGTTGAACAGTTTCAAGAATGGAGATAGCATGAATTACTGATCTCCATCCAACTCTTTCCAACCACTGCTCTCTACTACGAAGCACAAACATGATACTGAAATACGGAGATATGAGAATACAATATGATAACACGGTAATTTTTTTAAAACACAGGATGCGAACACGACATGATGTTTCACATATAATAATAATAAAATTGACAATTTATATTTAAAACAAATACATCAAATATAAAATAAATTTAAATTTTTAAATATGAATAACTTGTGAGTAACACTGAAATCTCGTAACATCAAGACAAGAAAATGTAAAGTAAGAACTCTCAATATTGAGGATGAGAGAAGAATAAAGTAAATCTAGAGTTCCAAATGTTTTTGCGATTGGTTCATTTTTGTAAAATTTAATTTAGCTTAATTAGTTTAAAATTTTGACTTATATTAAATTTTAATAATTATAAGAGATAGATTTTTAATTTTATTAAATATAATTTTAGCAATAATAAAATTTTTAAATATTAATAAAAAAAACAAAAAGAAAATAAATATATTCATAAATTTTATAAAAAAATATAATATTAATAAATAAATTTAACATTAACATTAAATATATCTAATTTTATCATATATGCGTCTCAGAAGTGTCTTGTATCTTAAAAGTATCTAACATCTCATAAATGTCATACAAGTATCTCAAAAATATCCTAAAATGTATCTAAGTATCCTCGCGTGTCCAAGAAATATTCTTTAATTTTTTTTATAAAATTATTTAATTAGAACACACCATATAGCATATCCGACAGTGTTTCCGCATATTCTCGCGTGCCCGTGTGTCTGACACGAATATAATATAATTTTTTTTAAGGTTCTATTTGGTGCGAGGACCAAAATCAAGATCAAAATGAGACTAGTTTAAAAAATAACAATAATAATATAAATAATTTTTTTAATCATTTTACACAAATTCTAATATAAAAAAATATTATTTTACTTCATATTCTCAATAATTTTAATAAAAATATTAACTTTATTTCACATCCTAAATCAAAATATTCAAATCGAGTATTTTAATTTAGGATGTTATATGGCTCTAAAATCAAAATATTCAGGTGGGGCCGGAGAAACATCATGCCCGATGTTACGCTGAGGTTGAACCATCGTGTTCGATGGTACGCTGGTTGGCGACTCAAACGTCGTGGCCGATATAGGGAGCCGAAGAAACATCGTGCCCGATGTTATGCAAAGCAAGCGTTCACACGACCTTCGTCCCACTGCTCTTCGATGTTTTTGGGGTCGATGGTGAGGCCGTCGAGGGTTCGTCTTGGGGGAAGTGCTCGTGGTGTTTTTTATGGCAGCTCCTCGATCTTCCTGTAGCCGGTGAGGAAGCCCTTCTCTATGTATTCATTGACGAGCGCCCAAAAAGAGCGACACTCGTGAATGAGGCGGCCGTAACGCTAGTGGAACTTGCAGAACTTCGTAGAGTCCTCGCCAGGCTGAGTTGATTGGCGCTCACTGTGGTTGTGGATGAAACCCTTATCCCTAAGGATCGAAAAAATCTCGTCGAAAATGCGAGCCGGCGTCGGAGTGCAAGGAGGGTCATCATCGAACTTGCGCTTCCCGTACGACGCGGTGAATCTTTGATCCCGATAGGTGCGGCTGGGAGTGCCTGGCTCTGTCTTCGCCTCCTTGTCGTGGGGGGAGGCGTCTTCCCTCCTGGGGTTCACCATGAGGGCCTTTACGTCTTCGAGGTGGATGCGCCTTTCGGCTCGGGACCTCGCTTCCATGAGTGTCTTTGGCATGTCATCCACGAAGGAGTCATACAGCTCGCCGGGCAGTATGCTGTGGACGAAGATCATGGTTGACTTGTCGCCCGTCGTGTCCTTTGTCTCTGTATTCATCTTGGAGAAACGATACATGTACTCGCGCAGGGATTTGTTGGGGCCCTACTTTATTTGCCACAGTTCATGGATCATGTGGGAGGTGGTTTTTGAGGTACCGAACCTAGTGCGGAACTGTTCGGAGAACTGCTAGAAGCTTTGGATGGATCCCTGAGGGATTTTGTCGAGCCAGTCCAGCGCTAGTCCTGTCAAGGTGTTTCGGAAGAGGCGGCATTTGTAAGCGTCGGAGATGGGGTCGCCCGTCGTCAGGGCGTTCTCGAAGCGCTTCACATGTTGCGCCGGATTAGCGAGGCTGTTGTAGTCGCTGACTCTGGGGGCCTTGTAGCCACGGGGCGCCGACGCGGCCATTATAGCGGGCGAGAAGATGGTGGTCACCAGGGAAGCCGGTGGATAGACTTCGGGGAGACTCCCCCTTGCAGCATGGGTGTTGGTCTCTTCAGAGGGCAGCACGCGGTGTTCTGCGTTCGGCGGGAGAGGAGAGCCCTCAAGAGGTAGGGCCAGAGGGAGGGGTCTCTGCTGCTGATGAAGGAGAGCTGGAAAGTTGGCGAGGAAGGTATTCATGGTCTGGGAGAGGGTGACCACCGCGTGCGTGAGAGCTTGGAGCTGGTGGTCGTTTCCGGTGGGGTCATTCTGGGGCACCGATGCGGCTTGGCGCTCTCGTGGTTCCTGCCGCGATTATCTTCCATGAGTAGTTGAAGGGATCTGGTTTGATCCTGCGTGAGGGCACCAATTTGTTGATGGCAAAATGTAGATCTTGGAATCAACAGTACATGGCGTTCAGCCAAAGGGGGTTAAAGTTTTAAAAAGAGAGAATGACATCCGGAGTAATACACAGGAATTTAAGGTACTTCAGGGAGAAGATCCCCTACGTCCACCTGGCGTCAACGAAGAGATTTTACTAAGGAAGAGAGGGTCTGGTCGGAGAGACCAGTACAAAGAAGATTACAAGCAATATCTCTTCTCCTTATCAGGGAGATTTACAAGTATCTCAGGGTATATCCTGGGTGATTGTGGTGACTTCGTCTGGTCCGTCCCATTCTCCTTCTTGCTCTTCTCCTTGCTTCCCCCTCCCTTCGGCGTGGTTTGCCGGAGAGTATTTATAGGAGAGTTGCAATGGAGTCCAGCGGATTCGACGGGATAGGTGTTGGAAGCTTTGATTGTTGAGTCCATACTGGCGGTGCCGCTTTTGTCGCTTTTTGAAGGGACCAACAGTAGTGGATCAAGCAAGTGGTTTCTTGATCTTCGTGTCTTATGGGAACTCACAGCGGTTTGGAGCATGTGGATTCTTGATCTTCGAGCCTCATGGGAACTTGTGCTGAGCATGCGGGCTCTTGGTGGAAGTCCGCATTGGCAAAAGCGGTATTGTGATAGTCACAGGTGGGGCCGGAGAAACATCGTGCCCGATATTACGCTAAGGTTGAACCATCGTGTCTGGGCGGCTTAAACGTCATGGCTGATATAGGAAGCCGGAGAAATATCGTGCTCGATGTTATGCAGAACAAGCGTTCAACCATCGTGGCCGATGGTTGTAGGGAACCGCCGAAACATCGTGACCGATGTTTGTGGGGATGCTACAGCTGGGGCGTCGTCTCCGGAAGGTGCGGAGGCTAATCATCGTTCTGCAAAGCAGAAGTTAGGTATAGCATCTTTAAAGAGCCACATGGACGACTGGGATTCAACGTTGAATCCTGATGTTAACAGACGTGAAATAAAATTAATATTTTTATTAAAAATTATTAAGTATGCGAAGTAAAATAATATTTTTTATATTAAAATTTGTGTAAAATGATTTAAAAAATTTATTTTTTTTATTATTATTTTTTAAATTAATATTATTTTGGTCCTGATTTTAGTCCTCACGCTAAACAGGGTCTAAGTGTCCGTGCTTCATAGGCTTTCTGTAAACATGAAGTAAGCTAAACTAGCAATAATGCAACTCACAATTATCATTCTGGCATCTCTTCTTCATCGTCGTATCTCGAATCCCCTCATCAACCTATAAGAATATCCATGCATCATCGATAATAATCATCTTCATCCCGAATAATTGTCCGAGTTTTCAGACCTATCATCTCAAATCCCTTTAGTCAATTCATATTACAATTTCAGCTTAAACCTCACTGGGCCAACAATCTTGAATAATAATCTAATTAACCCAAGGTTGTTTCTGGGTGTTGAGTATGTGCTTGCCAGTAATCAGAAATTCAGCTCATACTCCAACCGCATATATTGAATTGAACCCAAGAGCATTTTCTTACCTACTATTTCTCATCATCAAATATCTTTGGATTCATGGAATAAAGCCGCCAATATCAGTCCTGCATTCAACTGTAGCTATCAGTTAAATCTTACAGTATCAGGCTCCATAGGAATGATGAATGCATAAAGCCAATATTCTCATGACTACTTTGTTCATAGTATCCCCTTCTTTCGGAGTCTCAATCAACCTAAAATGCCTCGTTGTAATCTAAAGAGTACAGATTCATTATCAAGCAGGGACTTCGCCGCCGCCGTGCAGGACCATCGTGCAAATCATTTCTCCGTGGGCGTTATATAACGCAACATTTCAAACCTTTTTAATGCTCCCCAAGGAGGTTGGAATAAGAACTCAAGTCCTCTTTATTCCAAGTGCAGTAAGCCAACGTCTCCAGAAGTTGGCAGCAAAGTTTCAGATTAGCCTAAAGAAGCAGAACATAAGACACATACCACAATAGGATTTCCAACTGATTGATCTCTAATAGAGCAGAAGAACGCTGCTAAAATTTTCTCATAAAGATGTGAATTTCATGGCACCAAATATGCCTTTTTAAACCTTTTCAAAGGTTGGAAGCCAACATTTTTATATTTGGTTCCCAACGCAGCAAGCCAACATCTTGAAAGCTTTGGAGAAGCCTACAGAAGCAGAACAGGTACAAATTGTCGCCAAAATAGAAGAGCCAAGCAAGATGAATACTGGTAACATTATCCATCTAAAAGCCAAATAAGAAGAGCTGCATGTATTCACCAAAGCATTAACAGTGAGCTCAAGCAGAGGGTCATACAGACGCATATCCAAAAAGCAACGAAAAAAGTGCTTGAGATCTTCTATAAGAGCTTTTTGATCAAGTATCAAAATCAGTGTATTTTAGTATCTTCTTCTCTTTTGTCTAAAGTTATTGAATCTTGAATTATTCCAGCTTTTTTCTCCACGATATTCAAAGCTACCCTCATGATGCTGCTGTTGCTGCTGCTGCTGCTGCATATGTCTATACCTGTTACCTGCATTACCTAATCTATTTCTGAAGCGCTCTTTAAACTCCCTTGGGTTGCTGCTTTCATCAAACCCTTGATTGCCTTCATACTGATACCTGTAAGCCCTAGTAGGGCCTTCCTCAGCATGGAAGTGAAAATCTTTGCTATCATCATCTGCAACACCGTGCTGTCGGTAGCGAACGGGGATGTGCACATTGTTGTATCTCCTGCCAACCGTACATTCACCGTCGATGTCAAGTTCATAGTTTTGACCTTGAAAAAAAGGAGAGCGGCGGTATGCTCTCGAAACCTGTCGAGTATCGTCTGCATCCAACCGTGGCATTTTCGGAGAAAAGTAATCATCCGACCACGCCATTTTCCGTGCAAAATGCTTTCCAGACCGTGGAAAATCATGCTGCCTTGAGGATACAACATCCATCATAACATCAGATAATCTCTCTCCATATGGAGAACTTTGTCTTCTCGCCAACATTTCTTCTGTAAAACGTGGACGAGATGACCTCATTGATTCAGGCAACATAACTGGTGATGCTGATCTGATTTCGACCATTTCCCGTTCTCCATTATAGCCATCAGAAGCTCTATGTGAGGACCAACGAGGAGAAATATCCTGAGACATTACCGAACACATAGGCGGTAGCTGTGGCAGAACTCTGCGAAGCATTGGCGACAGACTCCGTCTTTCTCGATGGATTGCCATCCTGTTAGTCCGCTCAAATGGGGAATGTGCATGTCCGCGAAGAGACGCATCAACCATTTCATCTGACATTTGTTGCATCATTTTTTCTTGTGAAACGTAAGAAATCTCGGATGCATCTCTCAACATGCATCTGCCAGGGCTGACTTCAGTAGCAGGATAACGCATAATTGGTAGTTGTTCATGACCGCAAGGAGAGCGCCTTCTAGCTTGCACATGATCACGGCCTTGTTCATTTGATGCCAGCCTTGTCATTCTAATGGTAGCATTTGATGCAGAAGGCTTTGTGACTTTTACTGAATTAATGGATCCTGAATAGATAAAATCATTATTCTCATTGACTTGTTCCCGCATAAAGTTGGGCTCAAAATTCCTATTGATATGCAACTGGTTTGGCTGCTTTTCATCTCTGCACCTCAGCAACGAATCTGATCCGCCTCTTCCCCTCATGTGCATCGAATTTGATCCGCCTCTTCCCCTCATGTGCATCGAATCCAATCCACGTTTTCCACATGCCCAGCTCCTATTGCTCCCACTTCCATTTCCGCCAGACTTTTCATTAGATTTTTCACTGTTATTATCAATATAGTCTTGCAAACAATTAGGCACAAAATTCCTATTGATATGCAACTGCTTTGGCTGCCTTTTATCTCTTCCCCTCTGCAATGAATCTGATTCACTTCTTTCCCTCATGTGTATCGAATCCAGTCCACGTTTTCCACAAGCCCAGCTCCTATTGTTCTCACTTCCATTTCTACGAAACCTTTCATTAGATATTTCATCCCTAGAAAACATATTATCAACAGTTATTATAGAAAATGGATAGTACAAAAAGCATTAAAAACAATAGATAATGAATAAGAATGCAAGGAGATTTTACCTGTTAAAATGAGAATAAGAATTTTCCCTCTTAAGTGACTTGTCCGCAGACTTTTCACTCCTAAAGTTTGACGACAGTCGCATCTTGTGAACTGGTTTTGTCAGTCCAGAAACTGAATTTAAGCTAATTATTCTCCCAGTGTGGCCTCTAATAACTGCATCCTTTTTTGCCTCAGTGATAGATGGAATAGAAGCATTAGTATGTGCTCCAATATCTCTCTTTGCGCCATTACTATCACCTTGACTATCATCATTCCCAGCTCCAAGAACAGAATCTCCATCAGATTTTGACATGAGCTCTGTACCCTTATCCTTCTTCTTTGAGGGATCACGAGATATCTTCCGCATGGTCTTGCTCGTTTTCCTTCTGCCAGAGTCCCCAGTCACAGAAGAAGATTCCTGTTGATCAGCCAAAGTGCTTAGTGGAAGATCATGACTGCTGACACATTCCACAGTACCAGGGTCCTTGAACATTTCTGGACTTCCGGTCTGACAATTCTTCCCATAAAGAGATGATGGCGCTGGAAAACCAACAAGACCAAGAGGACAAGCATCTTCTGTCTTTTTTGATTCTCGTAAATGAGAAACTTCATTAACAGCAAGTGCAGCTGGGTCTCTCACTTCACCATCTTCATAATCAATGTCATCATTTACCCCATTTAGATGATCTGCATCATGAGAGCTATCTGGTTTGTAATCACTATCACCGTTTTCCTCCAGAATAGAAGAAGATGTACCGTTGTTAGACTGATTGCTTTCTAGCACATTAAAATTTGCACAAGACCTCTGGACAGGCTTAGTGGCCGAAGAAATTAGAGTTGAACCCATATGAGAAGTATCTTCAGCCTTTGCATCATCAACCTTCTTTTCTATAGCTTCACAAGCTAAGTTCTCGGGCATTAAATTCACGCCCATGCTGGGGTGGTGTTTACATACATCTTTTACTGAATTCATATCCTTGACGGCATCATCATCTTGGCACTTAATCAGAACATCTGCACGCGTCGAGCCAGGTGCTTCCTCAACTGAATTCAACAATTTTGCCTCATAAACTGAAGGCTCCATAGACAAACTGACAGGCTTGCTATAAACAACTGCATGTTGCATGACTTCAGCCTTGCTGATTATGTTGGACTGAAGTAGAGTTATGCTTTCACTCTTTAACTGCAAAATATCATCCTTAAGTGATGATTCAACTAGTGAATCTAAGACCTTGCTATGGGTAACTATATCTTCTAGAGATCTATTCATACTTTGGAATAAGTTTGCATTATTTGCAACAATATCGGATGCATTTTTCTTTCCCATCCCTTCAATATCTCCATCCAATCCATTTTCCATTGGCTCCAGTTTTACAGCAGTATCACCTACAGAATCAGCCACTTCAGGAATCTTTAATCTGGAGCCATGTTCAATTTCAGTTGGTTCAATTTTGACAGTTTTAAAGCAAAATTGTTTAGATCCAACTATTTCAGTATTCATATCATTCAGCCGAATGCATCCCTTATATGGATCATGTTTCACAGCTCCACATGAAGCAAGCTCTGGGTCTGGATTAAATGATGTCAAATTCGTGGACAAGCTTAAAAACTGCATCTCTCTCTCAGAATCCATCTTCCCTAATGGAAAAGGAGTCCCATACGTAAAGTATGACTCAGACATGAAAGATGGCTTAAGGCGCAAATCTAAGGAAGCCTCAGTTTCAGAAGTATGTAACACACCTCCAGATTTAGATGAGCTGGAAAGGCCAAGGCAGAAAACTTTATTCAAAGTTTTAGGTTCGTTTGATCCTCCATAAGATGCATTAGGTTCTTTGCATACTTCCTGGATAGAGCACGACCAAAGTCCTTTGCCAAGCCTGTCACTTTCATGTTTCAATGCTAAGTCGCTTGAAGAATCTTCCCACGAATCCATAGTTGTATTCAAATCCCAGTTTGACCTATCCACAGACTTATGAGCAGAATCAGTTTTTGAGTTGGTAGCACATCTCTCCATAGAAACTTGCAGGTCACATTGTTCCTCTTTGCTAGAACACGCATCTTGCATCTCTAGTTGCCCCTTCTTTATAAAATATTTATCATGAATTTCTGCCTTTTGATTGGATCCTTTTAATGCAGTTTGCAGTCCAGTTCTTCCAGAAAGCGAAGCATATGTATCATCCAGAGTGGCTCTATCAGTTCTAGTTCCTTCTGCTCTGGGATCATCAATAGGGCTGATTGGTGATGAACGAAGTTGTTGGGTTCTTTTCAAAGACAAAAGTTCTCCATCAGAAACAATTTCTTCTTTGCCATTTTGCCTTTCTACAACAATGGAGCCTGTATTTCGTTCCCAATCATTGATATCAAGCTTACTATGGCTTTCATATTTACTTGAAACAATTTTGCCTCCATCACCAGTAACATCAATACCCACTGGTGGAGCTTTGTGTGATAGGGATATGAAGTAAGGGGAACTACCACCAGCTTCCAAGGAACAGAATGGTTTTAAACAGAAGGATTTATTTTCTGTTGTGCTCATGCCACCATGTCCTGCAGGCAAAGATTGCAACTGAGGCGGAGGTGAAGGAGACCTGGGAAAAACAAAATGCCTTTTCTTGATGGGTATGCCTGAAATGGCATCTCTAGAGGGCCTGGAAAGATACTTTACTCCATGCTGCAGATAAGAGGCAGGAAAAGAAAAGATCAGATTCCACTTTGGAAAGGAGAAAATTTAATTCCTATTCTTCATATAAGAAATTGTATTGATTTGCACCTCATCCTGATCTGGAACTGACATTTCCAGTGTAACCCTTAATAAAGAAGAATCTATTCCGTTAGTACTTGCTCCAAATGACATACACTGGAACTCAAATGCACATCTAAAACGCCCGGTATATCATACCTACCTAGTCAGGGATCAAGTCACCCAATGAGTCTTCCACATAGGAAAAGAGAAACTGAAGCTCGTAGACAGACAAATAAGATATATATATCAATGAAAACAAAACAACAGAAATGACAGATTACAAACAAACACAATCATAAGTTCACAAGGAAGAACGGAAATGAATCTCCTAGCACTAGATAGACATTTCTTTCACAAAACAGATGAGCAAAGTTTTAACACAATTGACCAGCCCAACCAAGCAGTCCCACCCCAAAACAAGCAGATCCAAATGATGCATCAAAAGCATAATCTTCGGCCTATCCCTAACCAACCAGACACCAAACATTTCCGAAAGCGGTGAAAGCCTTCAGTTCATTCAGCCACAGCACCAGAAGCAAGATTGCATAATTCTTTCTCACAGAATCTGATATCAAGAGATATAATCCCAAAGCCTCGCAACTCCTGGAAAGTAGCATATGGCTGATTCAAAGGTCAAGTGAATCCCGATTTGATGACATCACTTGAAACCGCTCTACATAGCAATCGGAACACAACCGACTTCGTATCTGGCCTGAAAGTGAAGGTTGACTTTCAATGTTCAAGAGCAAAAAGCTTCTTCCCCAGATGAATAACGGCACTTACCGCAACAAAGACTGATAAAATCACCAAGCCCAAGCACGGCTCCAATCCATAACCGATTGCAAGAAAGCGGAACAACCCTCAAGACTCATGCTTCCGCAAACGCTCAGCCACAAGAAACAAAACAAGACGATCGCCGGTATCAGAAACCCCAATATCAAAAAAGGAAATCCAACTCCCCTCTGTAACTTCATCTAAGGGAAAAAGCCCCACAAGAAAACGGATCGAAAGCACAAATCCGAACCAAACGCGAACAAACCGAAGAGAAAGAAGCCAACGAAGAAGACCGCCAAGAATCGCATCTCACCTCCTTCGGCCGGCCAAGAGCTTCCCTCCTGATTTCTGAGGCCAAATAGGATCGCAATTCGCCCTCGGCAAAAGCCCTAATATAGGAATCAGGGCAGAGATAGAGATAGAGAGAGAGAGAGAGAGAGATGACCTAGCAGTCAGGATTGCCGTTCGGGTACGGGCCCACCTATTAAATAAACTGACTAGCGGCCACATTATTGGTGGGGCCAAGCGTAAGCATTCCACATTTTAACGTACATTAACGAGTAAATTACATCTTGGTCTATGCCCTCCGTTTGCATTTGCTTTAGATCCCAAAATCAGCTGTCACTTACAAATGGGCCTGACAACGACAACTCAAAGGCTCTTTTGGCGTGATGACAAAAATGAGGACTAAAATAATAATAATTTAAAAATAATAATAATAATAATAAATAAATTTTTTTAATTATTTTTTATAAATTTTAATATAAAAAATATTAATTTAATTTAAATACTTAATAATTTTTAATAAAAATATTAATTTTATTTCACATCTTAAATCAAAATACTCGATTCGAATATTTTGATCTAAGGTGTGAAATAAAATTATGATATGCTAATGTATTTGAACTGAACAGTGATATTTTTAGAACTTTTCAGTGCATTCGAATTGAATAGTGACGTTTTTACAACTATTAATTGCATTAACATTGAACTTAAGCTGAATAGAAGCATTTAGAGAACGATTAACTGCATAATAAGTCGTTTAAACTGAATGCTAGCAATTATGCAAGTATTTAATTATTTTTAATTGAATTTGAAGAGAATGCACGTAATTTGACTTTGACCTTATCGACATAAAAGTATTTTTACATAATACTCTGATTAAACAACTAATAGTTGCTATGTCGATGTATTTTAAAAAATTACCAACAATTACTCCTCTTTTTGATGGTACATTAATGTATTTCGACTTATCAGGTACTTTTAGAGACCAATTTATAACATATCAACATATTTCAATTGAATTGTGGCATTTGTACTACTATTCATTGCATTAGTGTTAAAATTAAGCAATATACAAGCATTTAAAGAATAATTCAATACATAATACGTTATTTTGATAGAATACTTACAACTATAAGATTGCTCAATGATTATTTATTGTATCTTCGATGAAATACATGCAATTACGCATCGAACTTGTTTATATTATGGATTTTTGCTGAAACAAATATTTGACTATATATTCGAAACATATGACTGAGTTTATATATAATACTAGGATTTACACATTTTGTTTATAGTATATCGAAGTATTTTTACTTATTAGGTACTTTTAAATACTGATTTATGATATATCAGTGTAATTGAATTGAATAGTGGATTTGTTACAACTATTCATTTTATTAACGTTGTATTCACGCCGACTATAAGTATTTAGAGTATGATTCATTGCATAATAAATTATTTTAATAGAATACTAGGAATTATACGGATATGTAACAATTGTTTATTGAATTTGAGGAGAATATAAGTTATTTGACTTTGATTTTGTCTAAATTAACAAATCATAACATAATACTCTAATTAAACAACTAATACTTGTTATATCGAGTATTTTAGCCAAAAACATATATTTAGCGAGCTATTAGGAACAAATGTTAGAGTTTTAATATTATACCAGCAATTACGCATTTTTTTGACTGTATATCATTTTATTTTAACATATTAGGCAGTTTTAGTGACTGATTTATGTCATATAAAAGTATTTTAATTGAATAGTAATATTTTTACAACTAGTCATTGCAATAACATTAAATTTAAGCAGAATACAAGCTTTTAGAGGACGATTCATTGCAGTATAAATCATTTTTAGTGAATAATAATAATTATATGTGTATTCAATCAATTTTGACTGAATTTGAAGAGAATACAAGCCATTTGACTTTGATCTTATCTATATCAAGACATTTTAATATAATACTCAAATTAAACATCTAATATTCACTATATCGATATATTCTAACGGAAAGCAGATATTTGGTGATCTAATCGGGACATCTGATTAAATTTTAATATAATACCTGTAATTATACATCTTTTTTATAGTATATTGATCTGTTTTAACCTATTAGGCATTTTTAAAGATTAATTTATGATATATCAACATATTTGAAATGGATAGTAGTATTTTTACAATTATTCAATGCATTAACGTTGAATTCATATAGAATACAGGCATTTAGAGAATAATTCATTATATAATAAGTTATTTTAATTGAATACTAGCAATTATGCCCGTATTCAATCATTTGTTTATTGTATTTGAAGAGAATACAAGTAATTTAACTTTGATCTTATCTATATTAAGGCATTCTAACAAAATACTCTGATTAAATATTACTATTCACTATATAAATGTATTTTAATCGAAAATAAATATTTAGTAATTTATTAGGTACGTATGATTGAGCTTTTATATAATACTGACAATTACACATTTTTTTAATTGTGTATCAATCTATTATAATTTTTTAAGCACTTTTAAAGATAATTATATGATATACTAATGTATTTGAATTGAACAGTGATATTTTTAAAACTTTTTAGTGCATTCAAATTGAATAGTGACGTTTTTAAAACTATTAATTACATTAACATTGAACTCAAGCCGAATAGAAGCATTTAGAGAACGATTCACTGCATAATAAGTCGTTTAAACTGAATACTAGTAATTATGCGAGTATTTAATTATTTTTAATTGAATTTGAAGAGAATGCATGCAATTTGACTTTAACCTTATCGACATAAAAGCATTTTTATATAATACTCTGATTAAACAACTAATAATTGCTATGTCGATGTATTTTAAAAAATTACCAACAATTCTCCTCTCTTTGTTAGTACATCAATGTATTTCGACTTATCAGGCACTTTTAGAGACCAATTTATAACATATCAACGTATTTCAATTGAATTGTGGCGTTTGTACTACTATTCATTGCATTAGTGTTGAAATTAAGTAATATATAAGCATTTAAAAAATAATTCAATGCATAATAAGTTATTTTGATAGAATACTTACAACTATAAGATTACTCAATGATTATTTATTGTATCTTCGATGAAATACATGCAATTACGCATCAAACTTGTTTATATTATGGATTTTTGCTGAAACAGATATTTGACTATATATTCGAGACATATGACTGAGTTTATATATAATGCTAGGAATTACACATTTTGTTTATAGTATATCGATGTATATTTACTTATTAGGCACTTTTAAACACTGATTTATGATATATCAGTGTAACTAAATTGAATAGTGGCTTTGTTACAACTATTAACGTTGTATTAACGCCGAATATAAGTATTTAGAGTATGATTCATTGCATAATAAATTATTTTAATAGAATATTAGGAATTATACGAATATTTAACAATTGTTTATTGAATTTGAGGAGAATAAAAGTAATTTGACTTTGATTTTATCTAAATTAATAAATCATAATATAATACTCTAATTAAACAATTAATATTTGCTATATCGAGTATTTTAGCCAAAAACATATATTTAACGAGCTATTAGGAACAAAGATTAGAGTTTTAATATTATAACAGCAATTACGCATCTTTTTGACTGTATATCATTCTATTTTAACATATTAGGCAGTTTTAGTGACTGATTTATGTCATATAAAAGTATTTTAATTGAATAGTGATATTTTTACAACTATTCATTGCAATAACATTAAATTTAAGCGAAATACAAGCTTTTAGAGGACGATTCATTGCACTATAAATCATTTTTAGTGAATAATAACAATTATATGTGTATTCAATCAATTTTGACTGAATTTGAAGAGAATACAAGCCATTTGACTTTGATCTTATCTATATCAAGACATTTTAATATAATACTCAAATT
>JAEMOT010000016.1:1232-16386 GCA_019297695.1 Apostasia ramifera | reverse complement strand
TTTTGGCAATGCCCTTGTGTCTTGGTCTAGTCGTAAGCAAAATTTTATTGCGCTTTCGACGGCTGAAGCGGAGTATGTGGCAGCAGGTAGTTGTTGTGCACAACTACTCTGGCTAAAACATCAACTACTAGATTATGGTATTGATTTAAGCCATATACCTATCAAATGTGACAACACTAGTTCCATATGCTTAACCAAGAACCCTATTCAACACGCACGAACTAAACACATAGAAATTCGACATCATTTTATTCGTGATCATGTTGAAAAAGGTGATATCTCTTTAGAATATGTTCCTACTAGTTTACAACTTGCTGATATCTTTACCAAACTATTGCATGAGGATAGATTTAACTTCGTAATTAGAGAAATTGGTATGCTAGATAGTTCATGTCTATAGAACTCTTGCCATGATTAGCCATTGCATTGATATTTTTATGTGATATTAAATTGCATGAATTGTTAAGTTTTCTTACTTTCACTAAAACCACATTATTGCTGGATTTTTTTTCCCTTCAATTCATTGTTGTCTCATCCTTTGATTTTGTTGTTCAATTGTTCAAGTTGTTTTTCACTTCTCTCAGATTTGTTTTTCCAGAGAAATTCGGCCGATTTTGAAAATCGACCTCAGGAGAGATCAACCAGTCCAATTTTGAAAATCCGCCGTTCTTCTCGGGAATTTGGTGTCCGACGGAGCAACTCTGCTTGTTTGACCCATTGACTGAGTCAACGGGCCAAACCCATCGGGCCAGGTCGACCCGCAAAATTTAAATTTCGGGCCGACCATTTTCTTTCGGGTCAACAGGTAAGACCCGTTAACCCGGCAGCTCACCGCACGCGAAATTTGGGACGCGCGCCATGGCAGCGCCTCTTCACGCGCGGTTATCATTTCCCAGGCCTCTCTCACTCTCTTTCTCTCTCTCGTCTGTGTCGCTTCCTCTTCCTCTCCTCCGCTCTTCGCCTAACCCTAACTCCTCTGCTTCATCTTCTCCATGGCTCCCTCAAAGAAGAGAGCTGCTTCCTCTTCCATCACCTCTTCCTCTGAAGCAGACTGGACCTCAGCGCCTGAATCCACAGACTCAGACTCATCTGCCGGCAGTCGCCTCAATGCGCTTGCCCTAGCTACAGTGGAACCCTCTCCCATCTGCTTCTTTCTGCCTGAGGAGGTTAAAGAACACAAAGGTCCTTCTCCCTCTGCCTCCAAAAAGATGAAGAAGAAGCTGGATGACACGGCTTCCTCCAAAAAGGTGAAGGTGGAGATCCCACCGACCAAAGCTGCAACGAAGAAATCTGTACCTGCAGAGAAAAAGGAGAAGAAGGTTCAAGGTGAGCCTCCAGCAACTAGAACCACCAAGTCAGCCGCAACTAAGACGCCAATGCCTGAACCTGCACCATCTACAAGTAAAAAGAGAAAAAATTTGCACAGGCAAGGTAAATCTACTGCTGCACCTGCTTCTGCTCCACCTTTCACCTCCAACAGAAAACAAAGGCTAAGGCCTAGGTTTGGGAGGACTGTCCTTACTGGAAGAAAACTCAAACCTTCGGCTCTGCCCCCTACTGCTGAGATTAGTGAAGAGGAGTCACCTGATTCTCTTCGTTCCTCTCCCTTTTCTGGTTCTGCTCCTTTCTCCTCACCGAAGGTGAAGAGAGGCAAGCAAAAGACTGCCTCTCCCTTACCCTCATCTAACTCTTCACCCTCTGTCTCTGCTGATCCCTCACCCTCTTCATCTGCTCCTCCATCCCCTAAAATGAAGGACAGAAAGAAGAAGGGGCCAGCAAAGCCTCCTTCCATATCTTCTCTTCTTCTAAATGCCAATGCCCGGAGTTATTTTAATTTGGTTGAAGAAATTCCTATCTTGAATGTCAAGCCCGTCATTTTGAAAAAGGTTGATCCTTTTATCAGAGAAATTATTGAGAGGCAAGGCTAGAATAAATGGTTTTCTTGCAATATCTCAGTTTATCCTCTCATTGTTCAAATTTTCTTTGCCAACATGAAGATTGATTTTGAAAATAGGACTCTGGAAACCTCTGTTCAAGGGAAGTCCATTACCATCACTGGTGATGATCTCACCTCATTCTTTGGTTTCAGCACTCCTACTGATCTTATCACTGTCTCTGATCTTCAAGTTGAATCAAGTTCTTTTTCTGATATTGAATCAACTCTTGGCTTTGATCTTTCCTTCAACCCTCCTGGTGTAAAGAGGCATTTAGCTGGCAAAGTTAAGAAACTGTCTGCCTGCAGTGATCATGCCAAAACCCTAGGCAGAATTCTTCAAGAATGCCTGATTCAAATTTGTGGACACAAGAGTGATTGGACCAATATCCATCAATCTGCTGTCTATTATCTGCTAAAGGGTAGGGTTCTTGATACTGTTGGCATCATTTTTCATGAGCTTGATGGCTGCCGCAACATTCTTAGGAAACTTCCCTCTCATAGGAGCTTGCACTATGGTAATATCATCTGTTATTACCTAAGTACCAACTATGGGATTGATCTTTCCTATGAAATACCTGGTGCTAGATACTATTCTCTTTCTATGGACAGCCTTAAGCTTCGCCAGCCTAAACCCTCTTACTCCTCTCAACCATCCACTTCCACATCTGATCCGGCATCTACATTCACTCCAAGGTTTGCCCAATTCATTGAGGATGCCTTTCAGGAGCTGGGTTACCATATCCAGGAGCAAGATCTAAAAATTCTCTCCTTACAGGCTCAGTTTGAGAGACTTACGCGTGTAACCTCTCAACTCACTGACTTGGTTTGCCATAATGGAACCACTCTTGAGATCCTTGATCTCAAAATTAACTCTATTATGGGCCATTTGTTTCCCAGCAAGAAATGATATTGGTTGAGGTGGGTTTGTTTAACTTACTGTTGTATTGAATATATAATATTATTGAGAACTTATTTTCTGTTTTTCTTCCATTTGTCCATCTTTTTGATGATGCCAAAGGGGGAGAAATGTAGTTTGCTGCTATGCTTTTTATGGACAGATTATAATTTCTGCATTATATTTTGCTTTGCTATGCTTTTAATGGGATTGCTTTGCTATGCTTTTATTGGACAGAAACAGATTATATTTTTCTGCTTTCACATTTTCTGTTTCTGCATGCATTATATTTTCATTTTCTGCATTATCTCTAAATGAGTATTTACATGCCATGTTATCTGTATTATCTCTTTAGATGTGTATAAAATAGAATGCATTAATTGAGGGGGAGCTTTACTCATGCTTAGTCTATTAAAATCCCTCTTTCTTGCTTTGTAAATTTTATCTCCTGCTAAGGGGGAGTTATAACTGCATTATCTGTTTAAATTGTCTTAGCCTTCTAAATTAATTGTCATCATCAAAAAGGGGGAGATTGTTGAACCCTTTGATTTTGATGACAACAATTAATTTAGTTATTATAGACTAATCCTCTTGTTTAGTGTGTTAACAGATTGCATTATCTCATTTGAGGATTGAGTCCAACTTAAAGTCCAGAGAAAAGATGAATCTCACTGGAATTTTTATTGTTTTCTTTTCTAGGATTATTATGTAAGCATGTGCATATTTGCCAAGATTTTTACTCGAGTTTTTCCTTTTGGTTTTCTAGTTAAAAAAACCTTATTCTCTTTCGTATTTATCGTGTTTGATTGTTTAAGCGAAAATCTCTTTCAACTTATTCATGTTAAGTAATTTGAATTGAGAGAGTAGCTCACTCAATCTATTGATTTGAGTTTGAAGCTTAACTCAAAGTTTAATACTTATCATATATTAGGTTAAAAGTTGTTTTAGCTTAACACAATCTCATGCCTATGATAGATCCTTACATGGTCATTAATTATTCCTCTATTTTGGTATATGACAACATATAATCTATTGGTTAATAACCATGTATTTTCCAAAAGGTTGCATGAGCCACATCAATCCAAATCAAGAGCCATCATTCTTTCTCTTTGTAACTTGGGTTTTGTTTAAACCCATGATTTCTTGGCTTGTGTTTTGATTTCTTGCAGCCTACCGTTTCTTCTTGAAAGCCTAATTTGCTATGATGGCCACCATGTAAAATATTGAGGCATGCTTCAACTAATCTTTTTTTATTCTTAATCCACTTGTCTTTGTCCCCTTCATGTTGGCTTAAAGCAATAAGCCTACAATCACTAAAAGATAAATGTGGGCTATTTTCTTCTCTCTTCTTCCAACGGAAATATTTTTTTGCATTCTTAAGCCCATGCATTTTTCTTCTCTGATCTGATTTTCTCCAACACTGTTTTTGTTTTCTGCATTCTGTTTTTGGAGAACAATAACTCACCTTCTCCTCTCAAGCTCTCATCCGATTTTTGATCTCCCTAAGCCATACTTGCAAAACATTTTAAAGGAGACTTTAAAGAAGGAGATTGTGGTATTTCTCAAGTGGAAAGAAGCTGAAATTCCTGGTTCTAATTTTGTTTCCTGCTTCTCAAAATTCATATTGCTGCGTTTTGGTTTTTGGTTTGATGTGAATCTTGCTTCCTGAAGTTATTACTCATTAAGATTTCTCAAACTTCTTTTTTATCTCTTGTTCTTCCTGTTGAAGGCTTACATTGGGTGATATTTCTTAAATCATCTTGCTCACTGTTTTATGCTAGCCTTTTCGGATTTATTCGAGTAGACCCTTGGCTAATTTGTATGTGCATAGAGTGCCTCATTGTAATATTGATTCTTGTATATGCATTATAACTTAAGCTAGCTAGTCTAGCAAAACCTTTACTTTCTTTCTCTATCTCCCTAGTGGAGGTTTGTAGGTTTGCTCAGCTTTGGTTCCTGTAAAAAGCTGTAGGATTGAAGGTTTGCTTGGCTTTGGTTCCTTGAAAAAGCCATAGGGTTGTATTGGGTTTGTTCGGCTTTTGTTCACGTAAAAAGCCGGGGTTTTTAGTGAAATTTTCATTCGAGGTGCGTGGGGAGTGGACTAGGCGGAAGGCTGAACCACTATAAATCTTTTGTGCCTATTGTGTGATATATTTCTACTGCTTACCCTTTTTCAATTGTTGAATACGTTATTTCTGCACTGTGTTCTATTTTGCAAATTGACCTCATTTCTGCACTGAGTCCTATTTTATAATTTGACCTCATTTCTGCACTGAGTTCTATTTTGCAAATTGACCTCACTTTCTGGTGGTACTCACTGTTCTATTTTTTGTGTTGTCTGATTTGCTAAATCAACCTCTCTGCATTGTTTGAATTATCTATTAGTTTAATTGCCTAAATTTAAATTCATAAATTTTATTATTCCCAATTCACCCCCCTCTTGGGAAGCCTTTGGGCCAACATTCTCTTCACGGAATTTCAAGCCTCGAAATAAAATTTATTTTTTTCTAAACGATTTTCTGGAACACCGGCGCAACGCGACGATGTCCCTGCGCGATGCCCATCCATTAGCCGCTACCGCCCAAACAAGCTTAACTCACGTGATTTTTTTAAAAAAAAAATCCAACACGATGACTTCCCAGGAGGTCACCCATCTTAATACTACTATTACCCAAGCACACTTAACTGCAGAGTTCTGATGGGATCCAGTGCTTTAGTGCTGGTATGGTCGAACTCATATTGTTAGTTTACCGACGTCTATTTAGATCACCCGGGACGATGACGCCCGATTTTTTTTTCTATTCTCTTGACGGAATTTCAAGCCCCGAAATAAAATTTATTTTTTTATAAACGATTTTCTGGAACACCGGCGCAACGCGACGATGTCCCTGCGCGATGCCCATCCATTAGCCGCTACCGCCCAAGCAAGCTTAACTCACGTGATTTTTTTCAAAAAAAAATCCAACACGATGACTTCCTAGGATGTCACCCATCTTAGTACTACTCTTACCCAAGCACACTTAACTGCAGAGTTCTGATGGGATCCAGTGCTTTAGTGCTGGTATGGTCGAACTCATATTGTTAGTTTGCCGAAGTCTATTCAGATCTCCCGGGACGCTGATGCCCGATTTTGGGTTTCTATTCCATTGACGTAATTCAAGCCACGAAATAAAATTTATTTCTTTCTAAATTATTTTCTAGAACACTGGCGCAACCCGACGACATCCTAGCATGCCGCCCATCCCTTCGCTGCTACCGCCCAAGCACGCTTAACTCACGTGATTTTTTTCAAAAAAAGAATGCAACACGAGGACTTCCCAGGAGGTCACCCATCCTAGTACTACTCTCGCCCAAGCACGCTTAACTGCGGAGCTCTGATGGGATTCAGTGCTTTAGTACTGGTATGGTCGCACTCGTATTGTTACTTTGCCGATGACTATTTAGATCACCCGGGACGCTGATGCCCGATTTTGGCTTTCTATTCTTTTGACGTAATTCAAGCCCCGAAATAAAATTTATTTCTTTCTAAATGATTTTTTTGGAACACTGTCGCAATGCGACGGCTTCCTAGCGCGCCGCCTAAACCTTCGCTGCTCCCGCCCAAGCACGCTTAACTCACGTGATTTTTTCCCAAAAAAAAATGCAATACGAGGACTTTCCAGGAGGTCACCGATCAGAGAACTACTCTCGCCCGAGCACGCTTAAATGCGGAGTTCTGATGGAATTCAGTGCTTTAGTACTGGTATGGTCGCAATCGTATTGTTAGTTTGCCGACGTCTATTTAGATAACGCGGGATGCTTATGCCCGATTTTGGCTTTCTATTCTCTTGATGGAATTCAAGCCCCGAAATAAAATTTATTTTTTTCTAAATGATTTTCTGGAACACCGGCACAACGCGACGGCTTCCCAACATGCTGCCTATCCTTCGCTGCTCCTGCCCAAGCACGCTTAACTCACGTAATTTTTTTTTAAAAAAAGAAAGCAACATAATGCCTTCCCAGAAGGTTACCATCCTTGTACTACTCTCGCACAAGCACGCTTAACTGCGAGTTCTGATGGGATCCGGTGCTTCAGTGCGGGTATGGTCGCACTCGTATTGTTAGTTTGCCGACGTCTATTTAGATCACCCGGGATGCTGACGCCCAATTTTGTATTTTTATTCTCTTGACGTAATTCAGGCCCCAAAATAAAATTTATTTCTTTCTAAATGATTTTCTGGAACACTGGCGAAACGCGACGGCATCCTAGCACGCCACCCATCCCTTCGCTGCTACCGCCCAAGCACGCTTAACTCACGTGATTTTTTCCAAAAAAAGAATGCAACACGACGACTTCCCAGGAGGTCACCCATCCCAGTACTACTCTCGCCCAAGCACGCTTAACTGCGGAGTTCTGATGGGACCCTGTGCTTTAGTGCTGGTATGGTCACACTCGTATTGTCAATTTGCCGATGTCTATTTAGATCACCAGGGACCCTGACGCCTCATTTTGGTTTTCTATTCTCTTGACGTAATTCAATCCCTGAAATAAAATTTATTTCTTTCTAAATGATTTTCTGGAACACTAGTTCAACGCGACGGCTTCCTAGCGCGCCGCCCTTCCCTTTGCTGCTCCCGCCCAAGCACGCTTAACTCACGTGATTTTTTCCAAAAAAAAAATTCAACACGACGACTTCCCTGGAGGTCACCCATCCTTGTACTACTCTCGCCCAAGCATGCTTAACTGCGGAGTTCTGATGGGATTTGGTTCTTTTGTGCTTGTATGGTAACACTCGTATTATTAGTTTGCCGACGTCTATTTAGATTACCCGGGATGCTGAAGTCCGATTTTGGTTTTCTATTCTCTTGACGGAATTCAAGCCCCAAAATAAAATTTATTTTTTTCTAAATAATTTTCTGGAATACCGGTGCAACGCGACGGCTTCCTAGCGCATCGCCTTTTCTTCTCTCTCCGGCCCAAGCTTGCTTAAGTCACGTGATTTTTTTCAAAAAAATAATGCAACACGAGGATTTTCCAGGAGGTCACCCATCCTAGTACTACTCTCGCCCAAGCACGCTTAATTGCAGAGTTCTATTGGGATCCAGTGCTTTAGTGCTGGTATGGTCGCACTCATACTGTTAGTTTGCCGACGTCTGTTTAGATCACCCGGGATGCTGACGCCCGATTTTGGCTTTCTTTTCTCTTGACGGAATTCATGCCCCGAAATAAAATTTATTTCTTCCTAAATGATTTTCAAGAACACCGGCGCAACGCGTTGGCTTCCTAGCGCGCCGCCCATCCCTTCGCGTCTCCGGCCCAAGCACGCTTAACTCACGTGATTTTTTCCAAAAAAAGAATGCAACACGAGGACTTCCTAGGAGGTCACCCATCCCAGTACTACTCTCGCCCAGGCACACTTAACTGTGGATTTCTGATGGGATCCGGTGCTTTAGTGCTGGTATGATCGCACTCGTATTCTTAGTTTGCCGACGTCTATTTAGATCACCCGGGACGCTGACGCCCGATTTTGCCTTTCTATTCTCTTGACGGAATTTAAGACCCAAAATAAAAATTATTTCTTTCTAAATGATTTTCTGGAACACAGGCGCAACGCGACGGCTTCCCAGCGCGCCGCCCATCCCTTCGCGTCTCCGGCCAAAGCACGCTTAACTCATGTGATTTTTTCCAACAAAAGAATGCAACACAAGGACTTCCTAGGAGGTCAGCCATCCCAGTACTACTCTCGCCAAAGCACGCTTAACTGCGGATTTCTGATGAGATCCGGTGCTTTAGTGCTGGTATGGTCGCACTCGTACTGTTTATTTGCCGATGTCTATTTAGATTACGTGGGACGCTGATGTCCGATTTTGGCATTCTATTCTCTTGACAGAATTCAAGCTCCGAAATAAAATTTATTTCTTTCTAAATGATTTTATGAAACACTGGCGCAACGCGTCGGCTTCCCAGCGCGCCGCCCATCACTTCGATGCTCCAGCCTAAGCATGCTTAACTCACGTGATTTTTTCCAAAAAAAGAATACAACACGAGGACTTCGCAGGAGGTCACCCATCCAAGTACTACTCTCACCTAAGCACGCTTAACTCACGTGATTTTTTTCAAAAAAATAATGCAACACGGGGACTTCCCAGGGGGTCACCTATCCTAGTACTACTCTCGCCCAAGCACGCTTAACTGCAGATTTTTGATGGGATCCGGTGTTTTAGTGCTAGTGTGGTCGCACTCGTATTATTAGTTTGCCGACGTCTATTTAGATCACCTGGGTCGCTGACACCCGATTTTGGCTTTCTATTCTCTTGACGGAATTCAAGCCCCGAAATAAAATTTATTTCTTTCTAAATGATTTTATGGAACACCGGCGCAACGCGACGACTTCCCAGCGCGCCGCCCATCCCTTCGGCGCCCCTGCCCAAGCACGCTTAACTCACGTGATTTTTTCCCCAAAAAGTATGCAACACGAGGACTCCCAAGAGGTCACCCATCCTAGTACTACTCTCGCCCAAGCACGCTTAACTGCGGAGTTCTGATGGGATCCGGTGCTTTAGTGCTAGTATGGTTGCACTCATATTGTTAGTTTGCTGACGTCTATTTAGATCTCCCGAGACGCTGACGCCCGTTTTTTGCTTTCTATTCTCTTGACGGAATTCAAGCCCCGAAATAAAATTTATTTCCTTCTAAATGATTTTCTGGAACACCGGCGCAACGTGACGGCTTCCCAGCATGCCGCCCGTCCCTTCGCTTCTCCGGCCCAAGCAACCTTAACACACATGATTTTTTTCAAAAAAATAATACAACACGAGGACTTCCCAGGAGGTCACCCATCCCAGTACTACTCTCGCCCAATCACGCTTAACTGCGGAATTCTGATAGGATCCGGTGCTTTAGTGCTGGTATGATCGCACTAGTACTGTTTACTTGCCGACGTCTATTTAGATTACACGGGACGCTGACGCCCGATTTTGGCTTTCTGTTCTCTTGACGGAATTCAAGCCCCGAAATAAAATTTATTTCTTTCTAAATGATTTTATGAAACACCGGCGCAATGTGACGGCTTCCCAGCGCGCCGCCCATCCCTTCGCCTCTCCGGCCCAAGCATGCTTAACTCACGTGACTTTTTCCAAAAAAAAATACAACACGAGGACTTCCCAGGAGATCACCCATCCCAGTACTACTCTCGCCCAAGCACATTTAACTGCAGAGTTCTGATGAGATCCGGTGCTTTAGTGCTAGTATGGTCGCACTCATACTTTTAGTTTGCCGACGTCTATTTAGATCATCCGGGACGCTGACTCCCGATTTTGGCTTTCTATTCTCTTGACGGAATTCAAGCCCCAAAATAAAATTTATTTTTTTCTAAATGATTTTCTGGAACACCGGCGCAACACGACGGTTTCCCAGCGCGCCGCCAATCCCTTCGCGTCTCCGGCCCAAGCAAGCTTAACTAACATGATTTTTTCCAAAAAAAGAATGCAACACGAGGACTTCCCAAGAGGTCACCCATACTAGTACTACTCTCGCCCAAGCACGCTTAACTGCGGAGTTCTGATCGGATCTGGTGCTTTAGTGCTAGTATGGTTGCACTCGTATTGTTAGTTTGCTGACGTCTATTGAGATCTCCCGAGACGTTGACGCCCGTTTTTTGCTTTCTATTCTCTTGACGGAATTCAAGCCCCGAAATAAAATTTATTTCCTTCTAAATGATTTTCTGGAACACCGGCGCAACGTGACGGCTTCCCAGCACGCCGCCCGTCCCTTCGCGTCTCCGGCCCAAGCAACCTTAACTCACATGATTTTTTTCAAAAAAATAATGCAACACGAGGACTTCCCAGGAGGTCACCCATCCCAGTACTACTCTCGCCCAAGCAAGCTTAACTGCGAAATTCTGATAGAATCCGGTGCTTTAGTGCTGGTATGATCGCACTCGTACTGTTTACTTGCCGACGTCTATTTAGATTACACGGGACGCTGACGCCCGATTTTGGCTTTCTGTTCTCTTGACGGAATTCAAGCCCCGAAATAAAATTTATTTCTTTCTAAATGATTTTATGAAACACCGGCGCAACGTGACGGCTTCCCAGCGCGCCGCCCATCCCTTCGCCTCTCCGGCCCAAGCATGCTTAACGCACGTGACTTTTTCCAAAAAAAAAATGCAACACGAAGACTTCCCAGGAGGTCACCCATCCCAGTACTACTCTCGCCCAAGCACGCTTAATTGCGGAGTTCTGATGGGATCCGGTGCTTTAGTGCTAGTATGGTCGCACTCATACTTTTAGTTTGCTGACGTCTATTTAGATCACTCGGGACGCTGACTCCCGATTTTGGCTTTCTATTCTCTTGACGGAATTCAAGCCCCGAAATAAAATTTATTTTTTTCTAAATGATTTTCTGGAACACCGGCGCAACACGATGGTTTCCCAGCTCCGCCCATCCCTTCGCGTCTCCGGCCCAAGCAAGCTTAACTCACATGATTTTTTCCAAAAAAAGAATGCAACACGAGGACTTCCCAGGAGGTCTCCCATCCTAGTACTACTCTCGCCCAAGCACGCTTAACTGCAGAGTTCTGATGGGACACGATGCTTTAGTGCTGCTATGGTCACACTCGTATTGTTAGTTTGTCGACGTCTATTTAGATCACACGGGACACAGACGCCCGATTTTGTTTTTCTATTCTCTTGACGGAATTCAAGCCCCGAAATAAAATTTATTTCTTTCTAAATGATTTTATGGAACACCGGCGCAATGCGACGGCTTCCCAGCGCACCGCCCATCCCTTCGACACTCCCGCCCAAGCACGCTTAACTCACGTGATTTTTTCCAAAAAAAGAATACAACACGAGGACTTCCCAGTAGGTCACCCATCCTAGTACTACTCTCACCCAAGCACGCTTAACTGCAGAGTTCTGATGGGATCCGATGCTTTAGTGCTGGTATGGTCGCACTCGTATTGTTAGTTTGCCGGCGTCTATTTAGATCACACGGGACGCTGACGCCTGATTTTGGCTTTCAGTTCTCTTGACGGAATTCAAGCCCCGAAATAAAATTTATTTCTTTCTAAATGATTTTCTGAAACACCGGCGCAACATGACGGCTTCCCAGCGCGTCGCCCATCCCTTCGCGTCTCCGGCCCAAGCACGATTAACTCACGTGATTTTTTTCAAAAATAGATTGCAACACGAGGACTTCCTAGGAGGTCACCCATCCCAGTACTACTCTCGCCCAGGCACACTTAACTGCGGAGTTCTGATGGGATCCGGTGCTTTAGTGCTAGTATGGTCGCACTCGTATTGTTAGTTTGCCAACGTCTATTTAGATCACCCGGGACGCTGACGCCCGATTTTGCCTTTCTATTCTCTTGACGGAATTTAAGCCCCAAAATAAAAATTATTTCTTTCTAAATGATTTTCTGGAACACATGCGCAACGCGACGGCTTCCCAGCGCGCCGCCCATCCCTTCGCGTCTCCGGCCCAAGCACGCTTAACTCACGTGATTTTTTCCAACAAAAGAATGCAACACAAGGACTTCCTAGGAGGTCAGCCATTCCAGTACTACTCTCGCATAAGCACGCTTAACTACAGAGTTCTGATGAGATCCGGTGCTTTAGTGCTGGTATGGTCGCACTCGTACTGTTTGTTTGCCGATGTCTATTTAGATTACGTGGGACGCTGACGCCCGATTTTGGCATTCTATTCTCTTGACGGAATTCAAGCCCTGAAATAAAATTTATTTTTTTTCTAAATGATTTTATGAAACACTGGCGCAACGCGTCGGCTTCCCAGCGCGCCGCCCATCCCTTCGATGCTCCCGCCTAAGCACGCTTAACTCACGTGATTTTTTCCAAAAAAAGAATACAACACGAGGACTTCGCAGGAGGTCACCCATCCAAGTACTACTCTCACCTAAGCACGCTTAACTCATGTGATTTTTTTCAAAAAAATAATGCAACACGGGGACTTCCCAGGGGGTCACCTATCCTAGTACTACTCTCGCCCAAGCACGCTTAACTGCAGATTTTTTATGGGATCCGTGTTGAACCCTTTGATTTTGATGACAACAATTAATTTAGTTGTTATAGACTAATTCTCTTATTTAGTGTGTTAACAAGTTGCATTATCTCATTTGAGGATTGAGTCCAAATTAAAGTCCAGAGAAAAGCTAAATCTCACTGGAATTTTTATTATTTTCTTTTCTAGGACTATTATGTAAGCATGTGCATATTTGCCAAGATTTTTTACTCGAGTTTTTCCTTTTGGTTTTCCTGTTAAGAAAACCTTATTCTCTTTCGTATTTATCGTGTTTGGTTGTTTAAGCGAAAATCTCTTTCAACTTATTCATGTTAAGTAATTTGAATTGAGAGTGTAGCTCACTCAATCTATTGATTTGAGTTTGAAGCTTAACTCAAAGTTTAATACTTATCATATATTAGGTTAAAAGTTATTTTAGCTTAACACAATCTCATGCCTATGATAGATCACTACATGGTCATTAATTGTTCCTTTATTTTGGTATATGGCAACATATAACCTATTGGTTAATACCCATGTATTTTCCAAAAGGTTGCATGAGCTACATCAATCCAAATCATGAGCCATCATTCTTTCACTTTGTAACTTGGGTTTTGTTTAATCCCATGAATTCTTGGCTTGTGTTTTGTTTTCTTGCAGCCTACCGTTTCTTCTTGAAAGCCTAATTTGCTATGATGGCCACCATGTAAAATATTGAGGCATGCTTCAACTAATCTTTTTTTATTCTTAATCCACTTGTCTTTGTCCCCTTCATGTTGGCTTAAAGCAATAAGCCTACAATCACTAAAGGACAAATGTGGGCTGTTTTCTTCTCTTTCCTTCCAACGGAAATGTTTTTTGCATTCTTAAGCCCATGCAATTTTCTTCTCCAAAAAGTTTTTTCTCCAATATTGTTTTTGTTTTCTGCATTCTCTGCTTTTGGAGAACAATAACTCACTTTCTCCTTTCAAGCTCTCATCCGGTTTTTGATCTCCCAAAGTCATACTTGCAAAACTTTTTGAAGGAGACTTTAAAGAAGGAGATTGTGGTGTTTCTCAAGTGGAAAGAAGCTGAAATTTCTGGTTCTAATTTTGTTTCCTGCTTCTCAAAATTCATATTGCTGCGTTTTGGTTTTTGGTTTGATGAGAATCTTGCTTCTTGAAGTTATTACTCTTTAAGATTCTTCAAACTTCTGTTTTACCTCTTATTCTTCTTGTTGAAGGCTTACATTGGGTGATTTTTCTTAAATCATCTTGCTCACTGTTTTTACGTTAGCTTTTTCGGAATTACTTGAGTAGACCCTTGGCTTATTTGCATATGCATAGAGTGCCTCATTGTAATATTGATTCTTGAATATGCATTGTATTGTAAGCTAGCTAGTCTAGCGAAATCTTTACTTCCTTTCTATCTCCCTAGTGGAGGTTTGTAGGTTTGCTCAGCTTTGGTTCCTGTAAAAAGCTGTAGGATTGAAGGTTTGCTTGGCTTTGGTTCCTTGAAAAAGCCATAGGGTTGTATTGGATTTGTTCGGCTTTTGTTCCCGTAAAAAGCTGGGGTTTTTAATGAATTCCCATTCGAGGTGCGTGGGGAGTGGACTAGGCGGAAAGGCCGAACCACTATAAATCTTTTGTGCCTATTGTATGATATATTTCTACTGCTTGTCTTTTTTATTTGTTGAATACGTTATTTCTGCACTGTGTCCTATTTCTTAAATTGACCTCATTTCTGCACTGAGTCCTATTTTGCAAATTGACCTCATTTCTGCACTGAGTCCTATTTTGTAAATTGACCTCATTCTTGCACTGAGTTCTTTTTTGCTAATTGACCTCACTTTCTGGTGGTACTCTCTGTTCTAATTTTTCTGCTATCTGATTTGCTAAATCAACCTCTCTGCATTGTTTGGATCATCTATTAGTTTAATTACCTAAATTTAAACTCATAAATTTTATTATTCCCAATTCACCCCCCTCTTGGGAAGCCTTTGGGCCAACAAGTGGTATCAGAGCGGGTCTCTTTAATTATGTGCTAAGTGCTTACAGGACTAATCGCTTAGAGTCGATCCATAGCTCTTCCCACTCATATTTCGGATGACGCAATATGTGAGGGGCTTTCGGCAAATTGTCCACCTCTCTTCAAAGGTCAACACTATAATTTTTAGAAGAGAAGGATGATGATCTACTTGCAAGGAATGGACATTGAATTATGGGAAGTCACAAGGAAGCCCTTTGTGATTCCCAAAAAGGAAGACAAGGTCACTCCTAAGGAATTTGCCGATTTAGAGGTTGAAGAAAAGAGGTTGGCACAATTAAATGCCAAAGCACTCAAC
>JAEMOT010000014.1:30434-52637 GCA_019297695.1 Apostasia ramifera | reverse complement strand
GCTCCAATGAAGCTGGAACTATAGCCTGAGGTGAGGGAACTGAAGAGTCTCCAGGGGTATCTGTTACCTGTATACTGCGGGCGACAGAGTTGGTTTTGCGCGTTCTCGCCACCATCTTTCCAGGTCTCAATGAAAGCACCAGAAGATGTTGACGTAGGATGTGGGGTCCCAGGAAACACCGAAGAGAGAGAGTTCCGGAAGACGGCGGTGCGCAAAAAAAGGGGGGGGGGGTGAGCCTGTTAATGGAGGCTCAGGGAGAACATTCTGTCCAAGGCAACCAGAAAAGCACGCAGAGATTTAAGGTGGTTCAGGGAGGAAATCCCCTACGTCCACCGGTCGATCAGTAAAGAGATTCACTAAGTGGGGGAATGATAGCCCTGAGACAGGGCTTATACAGTGTTTTTTCCAGAGGAAGAAGAAGAAGGAGGAGAAGAAGAAGGAGCTCCTCAGTTGGGGCTTTGTTACAAAAGAATGAGGAAACTAGGGATCTCAGAGTCTCAGCCTTTCTCTGCCCCTCTTGCCTCTCTTTTCCCGCTTTTTCCCCTTTTTGGCTGGAACTGTTCAGCGGTATTTATAGCCGTTGGCGTGCATAGCTTCACCCTGGTTTTTCGGGGATAAGGTGATGGATGGGCTCTGTGCGCCACTGATCTGTCGCTGGAGAGGCCCGTCGCTGTACGAGGAAGATGACATCCTTTAATGCTGGTACTTTTTCTGGGGAAGAACGTCTGTACGAAAATCGGCGGGATTAGGTGAAGTTGATTGTGACAGGCATTACCTCGTGTCCTCGTGCCCGAGATTACGAAGGTCTATTCCTGGATCGTGGTGAACGATGGTTGGTTGAACCCTCGTACCCGAGGTTTGACCTGGGTCAAGAGTCCTGCAAGACCTGAAGCTGAGTCAGCAAATCAATCAATTAGATATAGCCCTGTCGGGCGCCACGCGTTCGGCCAGGATGCAGCGTAGGAACCACGTGTTAACAGTATATTAGCTTGTATTGATGCTACTCCTATAGTTGATATGTTCTTGTTCAAGGCTTGGAGTTGGGCCGTCAAAGCTGTTAATGCATCAAGTTCTAAAACTCCTCCTACCTTTTTAGATTGTATATGTCTTTCATTAGGCCATTGGAAGTTATTTGATGACATCTCTTCTAAAAGGTCACATGCTGCCTCTAGAGTCTTTTTCATGAGTGTACCACCACTTGCAGCATCTATCATAGTCCTTGTTGTTGAGTTTAGTCCATTGTAAAAGGTTTGCACTTGAAGCCAAATTGGTAGACCATGATGTGGGCATCTTTGAAGGACTTCTTTGTATCTCTCCCATGCTTCATAAAATAGTTCTATATCCATCTGCATAAAAGTAGTAATATCGTATCACAATTTTGCAGTCTTAGATGGAGGAAAATACTTACTTAGAAATGCTTGAGCCATCTGATCCCATGTAGTTACAGAACCAATTGGTAAAGAATTTAGCTAAGATTTAGCTTTTGTCTTTTAAGGAGAATGGAAAAAGCCTTAGACGTATTGCATCATCAAATACTCCATTGTGCTTGAAAGTATCACAAATCTCCAAAAAATTTTCTATATGGGTGTTTGGATCATCACTTGGAAGGCCATAGAATTTTACCGATTGTTGAATCATTTGTATGAGGGCTAGCTTAATTTCAAAATTATTTGCTTGCACTGTAGGTCGAACAACACTAGTATTGGCACCATTTATTAAAGGAAGAGCATACTCACGCAAAGCACGACCAGCTTCTTGAATTGTAGGTTGATCCTCCATCTTAGTAAATAAATTCTCCTTTTCTTTGTTCGGTTGGCCTTTTACTTCTTGCTCCTTTAGTTGCCGAGTTATTTTAGCAATTGTTCTTTCAATTTCAGGATCAAAAAGTGCAAGATCCTTCTTAGAGCTTCTGGTCATATAAAATGTAATCTCATGTAGCAAAGATCAAGATGACAAGCAATGAGTGAAAAAAAAAATGGTTTAATCTCAAGACAAGTAATTCAATTTTGATATTAGATAAAATCAATCCCCGGCAATGGCGCCAAAAACTTGTTGTGTATTTTTTTACAAGTGTACAAAATCAACTCAAGTAATATAGTCAATGAAACCAGTCATTCCCACAAAGATTGACTACCTAAGTACCAATATTTATAATTCTTATCTTAATTTAAACCGAATAGAAATATTAAAAGAGTAATTTATAGATTAAATTTTTCTAAAGCACAAAATTTGAATAAGCATATGTAACTATAATTTAAAATACTAGGACATGTATAAATCTTGACTTTTAATGCAAGTTAATAAAATCTTCATACAAATCAGATTTTTGTAACGATATAATTTCTTTATATTGATCGTTACCCAATTCCTTGGATATAACAACCCTATCTTGATTGATCATTTGCTATATCTCTATGCAAATAATCAACTCAAAATGCATTAATTTTTATGAAATTCTTAGCTTTCAATGAAGTCAAACGGATCATCTATTTGCTAAGAGTCGCATAAAAGAAAATCGGAATCTATCTCTAGCCGATTTAATTTTATGTCATTGATGAAATTTTCTTTAACTTAACCTATCTCCTCTCAGTGTTTAAGGCAAGTTATAAAATTGTGTTAATGGCTATCAATCCATTAATAAATATTAGTAACATACATCAATAATAATTGCATAAATAAAAATGAAGATTTATAATAAAAAATTTAAAACTTGCATAAATGAAGTCTTAACTTACATAATTTTAGTACAATAGATTTAACAACCCATAATAATAATGAAAATTTTAGAAGAAAATGACATTTGAAAAATAAATAAGAGAGAAGATGATAGAAGAAAAATAACCTCTTTTTTTCTCCTTGTGATTCTTTGCTTTCTTCCTTTTGCCTTGCTTCACTTCATTCACTTCTCCCTCCTCTCCTATTCCTCTAAATTTTCATGGTATATATAGGAGAAGCACCTCATTTCCTCGATGTTTTATACCCCATTTTCATGCATGAAATAAGGGAATGCTTCCACTTTTGCCCTCACCTCCTCATTTCATGGAAGAATAAAAGAAATATTTCTACTTTTAAGGAACAAGAATACAAGGTATGTTGGCCAAAAGGGAAGAGCTGATGCTATTTTAAACCATAATGCTCATCTTTAAATCTAGCCCTTGATATTCTTGATCAAATCATGGCCATTGATCAAGTTAAGTTCGGATTTGTATGACAGCCAGATTCCATCAGATTTTTCAATAATATAATTTATGATTTAGCCTTTACTTGCTTCTAAGGAGTTGTAGAGCCTGAAGTCAGCTATCCAACACTTCAATCCTCATCTGAAGCGGACATTTCTAGCATGAGATATGTCCAAATTACTGAAATGCAGCAAATCTAAAATAAAATCTGCAATAGTTAAAATGATACATTTTTTAGCTAAATACAAAATAAAATAATATTAAATATTAATAAAATTATAGTAGAATGAGGTGTGAACTGTATCAGAATTCTAAGTCTATCAGGCCTTCGGGCTTAGGGCTCCGAGATTCGGGGTTTAGGGTTCGGAGTCTGAAGCTTAAAATCTGAGCCCAAAGTTCTTTAACGGAAGCTTGAAGCCCGAAGGCCAAAGCTCTGTGCTCAAAGCCTGAATTTTTGCCTTAAATCTTGAAGCACGATAGCCAAATTTCGAAGCTCTAACTTTGAAGCTTGAATCCCAAGGCCCTTTTGTCCAAGCTAGAAGCCCTAAGGCTCTAGTTCAAATCCCGAAGCTTGAAGGTCCAAGCCCAAATCCCTATGTCTAAAGGCTCAAGCTCAAGCCTAGAGCCCGAAGGCCTAAGCCTAGAGCCAGATGGCCAAAAGTCGAACCCCGAAGCCCAAAACTGGAAGGCTTCACCCGAAGGCTAAAGCTAGAAGGATAAAGCCCAAAAGCCTAAATCACGAAGTTTGAATGCCTAAGCCCAAAGGTCGAAGCTCAAAGTCTGAGAACCCAAGCACAATGTTGAAAGCCAAAGGCCGAACAGATGTCCTCAAAGCCTGCAACCCGAAGTCCAATGACCTAAGCACGAAATCCCAAGCCTGAGGCCTAAAGCCTAAAGCCACACAGTCCCAACCAGAAGGCCAAAATCTGATGCCCGAAACCCAAAAGCTGAAGCCCGAAGCAGAATGCCTAAACCTGAAGTTCAATGCCCTATACGTGTTGCTAAAAGCCTAAAGCACGAAGCCTAAAACCCGCAGCCCAAAGCCCGAAGCCCAAAGCCCGAAGCCCGAAGTTTGAAACTCGAAGCCCAAAATACGAAGCCCTAAGCTCGAAATACAAAGCCCAAAGACCAAGCCAAGATGTCTAAAGCGCCAAGCCTGAATTTTAAAGGCCGAAGCCCTAGCTCAAAGTTCAAAGCTTAAAGCCCTAAAGAGCAAGTTTAAAGTCCAAAGCCTGAAGTTAGAAGCTCAACAACCGATGCCAAAAGCCTGAAGCCAAAAGACCCAACACCCAAGCTTGATAATAGAAGTCTGAAATGCAAAATTCCAAGCCCGATGCTTGAAACTTGAAGCTCAAAAGCTTAAGCTGAAGGCCAAAGCCAGAAGCCTAAAGGCTAAAAGCCAAAGTCTGATGCCAAAACCCAAAGCTCAAAGCTCAAAGCTCGAAGGCCGAAAGTCAAAATCCTATGCCCAAAACCTAAATCCCCAAGCCCGACACTCGAAGCCCGCAGTTAAAAAAGCCAAACTTTGAATCCCGAAGCCGAAGATTTATGCTCAAACCCCGCAATGCGAAGCTCAGATCTAAGCACGAAAGCCCAAACCTAAACCCAAAAGCCTGAAGGCCTATGTGCCAAGTCTGAAGCCACATTCACTAAGCTGAAGGGTGAAAGCAGCCCAAAACGCGAAAGCCAAAGCCCAAAGCCCGAAGCCCGAAGCCGGAAGCCCAAAACTAGAAGCCAGAAGCCTAAGGTCAAAGCTAAACTTGAAGGCTAAAGCATGAAGCATGACCCAAGCGGCTCACAACCGAATGGCCTAAAGGTCAAAGCTAAAGCCAAAAGACCTAAGCCAGAAGTCTATTGTCCGAAGTCTATGAATACTAAAGCCCGACTTAGCCTGAAGCCCAATGTTTAAATTTAAATCCCATGCCAAAAGGCTGAAGCTCGAAGGCTCAAACTAGAAGAATGAAGCATGACCCACATGGCTAACAACCGAATGGCCTAAGGTCAAAGCCAAAGCCTAAAGGCCTAAGCCAGAAGTCTATAGCCCAAAGGCCTTGAACATTAAAGCCCAAAGGCCTTAGCCTAAAGTCCATTATTTAAATTTAAAGCTTATGCCAGAAGCCCATGCCAAAAGGGCAAAGTTTGAAGGCTCAAATTGGAAGCATGAAGCAACAACCGAATGGCGTACAACCTGAAGGCATAAGGTCAAAGCTGAAGCCCCAAAGGCCTAAGCCCAAAGCCCAAGCACAACTAGCGAAGTCTGAAGCTCAAATCCTAAAGCCAAAGCCTAGACAACAAAGGCAAAAGGCTGAAGCCTCAAGCCTGAGATCGAAAAGCCAAAGCCCGAAAATTGAACCCCAAACCACTAAAGACCAAGCCTAAAGGCCGAAGCCTGATGGCCTAAGCATGAAGGCCAAAGCCCGATGGACGAATGCCCAAGCCCAAAGCCTAAAGCCCAAAGCCCAAAGCACAAGCACAAAGTGTCATGCCCAATGCCTGAAGTCCTAAGCAAAACCAAAGCTCGAAGGTCTATGCCCAAAGCCTAGATTCAGAAGCCCAAAGTTCAAAGGCTAAAACCAAAACCCCATAATCCCAAAGCTCGAAGGCCCAAGCTCGAAGTCCGAAGCTCGAAGCAAAAACATCAAAGGCCCAGGCCGAAAGCTCAAAGCCCAAAGCTTAAAGACCACGGCCCACAGCCTACGGCCCACATCCCACGACCCATAGCCCAAAGCCAAAAGTCTTATGCCCAAAGCCTAAGGCCCAAATCCAAAACTTGTAGCTCGAAGCACAAACTACGAAGGTCAAAGACCGAATGCTGAAGCCTAAAGGCCTGAAGCCTGATAGCCGAAGCCCAATAACTGAAGACCTAAGCTTGAATCCTTAACCCGAAGGTTTGAAGTCCCAAGCCAAAAGCAAGAACCCAAGTACTGAAAGACTAAGCCCGGAGCTCGAAGCTCAGTTCTCGAAGCTTCAAACTAAAAGGCTAAAGTCCCAAGCCTAAAATACAAAGCATGAATCTTAAAGCTAAAAGGCCCAAGTCTGAAGCTTGAAGCCCAAAGCGCAAAAGCCCATGACCGAAGCTCCAATCCTAATGGCCTAAGGTTGATACTTGAAGCCTCTATGTGCAAGCATGAACCCCGAAGCCCGAAAACCGTATCCTGAAACCTGAAACTCAAAGGCCGAAGGCCAATTTCTGAAGCCAAAATCCCGAAGCCCAAGCCCAAAGCCACAAGGCCTAAACTCGAAGCCTAAAGGCCGAAGTCCAAAGCCTAAGGCCCAATGATGAAGGCCCAAGCCTAACCAGAAAGCCGAAGCCCAAAACAATGCTGTAGCCGCATGGCCCAAGCCTGAAGACCAAAGTCCTAAGCCTAAAGTCCGATAGCTAAAGGCCTAAGCCCGCAACCTGATGGGCCAAGCATGATGCCTGTATCATAAAGCCCAAAGACAAAAGTTGCAATACGAAAGCTCGAAGGTCCATGCCCAAAGCCAAGAACACAATGTCGAAAGATCGAAGGCCAAAGCCTAAACCCTGAAGCCTGATGCTCGAAGTCCGAAACTCAAAACCTAAATATCAACGGCCCAGGCCCAAAGATCAAACCCAATGCCCAATGTGTGATGTCCGAATTGAAAATCATATTGCCCGAAGAATCAATGTATAAAATACTAAATTTCTTTTGTGTTTTTCTAAAGGTGTAGAATATAGCTCAAGTAAGTTCATTAGCAGAATCAAGATGTGTTTACTTAGATGGAATAACTATTTTACTTTACCCTTATTCGATATAGAATAGTTATTTCGAATACAGAATCTTATAGCCCGAAGCATAGAGTGCGAAGGCCAATAAGCCAATGTCGAAGCCTAAAGCCTAAAGGCCCAAAGCCTGAAGCCCGAAAGCAATGGCCCAGGCTCAAAGATCAAACCCAACGCCCAATGCTTGAAGCCCAAATCGAAAATCATATAGCCCTAAAAGTCAATGTACAAAATACTAAATTTCTTTTGTGTTTTTTGAAAGATGTAGAATGTAGCTAAAGTAAGTTCATTAGTAGAATCAAGATGTGTTTACTTAGATGGAATAACTATTTCACTTTACCCTTATTCGATTGGAATGGTTATTTTTAATACAGAATCTTATAGCCCGAAGCATAGAGTGCGAAGGCCAATAGGCCAATGTCGAAGCCTAAAGCCTAAAGGCTCAAAGCCTGAAGCCCGCAAGCAATGGCCCAGGCTCAAAGATCAAACCCAACCCCAGTGCTTGAAGCCCGAATCGAAAATCATATAGCCGAAAGAGTCAATGTACAAAATACTAAATTTCTTTTGTATTTTTCTTAAGGTGTAGAATGTAGCTCAAGTAAGTTCATTAGCAGAATCAAGATGTGTTTACTTAGATGGAATAACTATTTCACTTTACCCTTATTTGATATGGAATAGTTATTTCAAATACAGAATCTTATAGCCCGAAGCATAGAGTGTAAAGGCGAATGGGCCAATGTCGAAGCCTAAATCCTAAAGCCTAAAGGACTAAAGGCTGAAGCTCGAAAGCCCAAGACTAGAGACCGGATCCCAATGACCGAACTCTTAAGCTTGAGTCCTGAAGTCTGATGTTTGAATGCCCAATGCCTAAAGCTCGAATCCCAAAGCTCAACACTCAAAGGCCAAAGGCCAAACCTAAAATACAATGCATGAAGCTTAATACCCAAATGCGCAGGCCTGAAATTTGAAACTAAAGCACAAAATCCCATGCCTAAAGCTTAAAAAAGCTTGAACCCTTTATGTGCAAGCTTAAAGACCGAAGCCCGAAGACCCTGAATCCCGATGGCCAAGGCTAGAAGCTCAAAGTCTTAAGCCTAAAGTCAAAAGTTGGAAGGCCCAAGTCACAAGCCTAAACGTGAAGCTTGAAACCTAAGCTTAATTCCCGAGATTAGATGGCCCAAGGCCAACCTGCAAGCCGACGCCCAAAGGCCTAAGCCTGAAGCTTTAAGGCTGATGGCCAAAGCCAGAAGCCTAAAAGGCCTGAGATCTAAGCTAGAAGGCCTAAACTTAAAGGCTCAAGTCTAAAGCTCAAACTCTCAAGCCCAAATTCTGAAGCCTGAAGACCAAAAGCTCAACAGTAAAAGGTTGAAAACCCAAGACTGAGCCCGAAAGTCCGAAGGTCGAAGCTCAAACCCAAAGCTTAAGTCCCAAATCCCAAAGCCGAATCCCAATGCCCGAAGCCTCAAGGACAATTCCCAAACTTTAAGCCTAAGTCCTAAAGCCTAAAACCCGAAGCACGAAGCCCAAGGGCTGAAGCATCAAGACTAAAATCAAAAGCCAAAGCCTGAAAATCAAAGCCCAAACCACTAAAGACCAAGCCTAAATGCTGAAGCCTGATGGCCTAGGTCCTTAGGCCAAAGCCTAATGGATGAATGCCTAAGCCCGAAGCCTGAAGCCCAAAGCCAAAGGGTCATGCCCGAGGCCCAAAGCTCAAACGCCTATGCCAGAAGACTAAATCTTAAAGTCCTAAGTCCTAAGCCCAAATTCGATGACCGAAAGCCCAAACCTGCAACCTGAAGGCCCAAACTTTGATGCCTGAATCCTAAAGCCCGAACACCAAAATTGCAATACAAAGCTTGAAAGTCCAAGCCCAAGGCTTAGAACCCTATGCCAGAAGCCTGAAGCTCAAATCCCAAAGCTTCAAACTCTAAGGCCAAATCCCAAAGCCTAAAATACAAAGCATGAGCCTAATGCTCAAAAGCTTGGCCTGAAATTTGAAGCCTAAAGCATAAAAGCCCGTGCCTAAAGTTTGAGTCCTAATGGCCTAAGCCTGAAGCTTGAAACCTTTATATGCAAGCTTGAAGACCGAACCCTGAAGACTGTATCCCGAAGCCTGAAGTTTGAAGGCCGAAGGCTAATGGCTAAAGATAGAAGCCCAAATTCTTAAGCCCGAAGCCAAAAGTCTGAAGGATCATGCCCGTAGCCACAAGTTCGATGGCCTAAAGCCTAAATGCCAAAGTCTAAAGCCTAAAGGTCGAAAGCCCAAGCCTGATGATCGAAGCCCGACAACTGATGGCCTAAGCTTGAATCCTGAGGCTTGAAGTTCGAAGCCAAAGCCCAAAGCCTAAACTCCAAATACTAAGGTCTAAGCCTGGAGCCCAAGGCTCAAATCCCTATGCTTCAACCTCAAAAGCAAAAGTTCCAAGACTAAACACAAAGCATGAAGCCAAAAGCCCAAATGCCCAAACCAAAATCTTGAAGCACAAAGCGAAAAAGCCCATGCCTGAAGCACGAATCCTGATGGCCCAAGCCTGAAGCTTGAACTCTCTATGGGCAAACTAGAAGACTGAAGCCCGAAGACTGATTCCAAAAACTTGAAGCTCGAAGACCGAAGTCTGATGGCTGAAACTAGAAGCCCAAATTCTTAAGCCTAAAGCTAAAAGGCCAAAGCCCAATCCCAAAGCCACAAGGTCTAAACTCAAAACTTGAGGGCCAAATCCTGAAGCCCAATGGACCAAGCATGATGGCCCAAGCCCAACCAGAAAGCCAAAGCCCAAAGCTCGAACCTCGATGATTGAAGATCGAAGCTTGATGAACAAAGCCTGATGGTCGAAAATCGAAGCTTGAAGCTCAATGATCAAAAGGCCTGAAAGCCAATGCCCGAGTCCCTTCAGGGTTTAGACATCAAGTTTGGGGATTTGAGCTTTGGGCTTTTGGCTTGGGCCTTCGGGCTTGGGATTTTCAGCGTCGGGCTTCCTGCTTTAGGCTTCAAGCTTAGGTGTACAAACTTCGAGTTTTAGTTTATGAGATTTTGGATTCAAGCTTTGGCTTTGGGAACTTAGGCTTCGGGATTTTGGCTTGGGTCTTTGGACTTCAAACTGTGAGTGTAGGCTTTCGGCCTTTGAGCTTTGTGCTTCAAGCTTGACCAATCGGGCATTGAGCATCGAGCTTGGGGCCCTCAGGCTTTTGGCTTTGTGCATCAGGCTTAAGGCATGGGGACTTTGACCTTCGAGCTTGGGCCTTCTAAATTTTGGCTTCGGGCATCGGGCTACGGGATCAGGATTTTTGCCATCAAGCTTCAGCCTTTGGGCTTCGGCCTTCGGGCTTTGGTCTTCGGGCTCCGAGTATGGGCATTCGTGTTTTGAGATTCAGCCTTAGGCCTTCCACCTTCAAGCTTCAGGCCTTAGGCTTAGCCCTACAGGCATTGGGCTTTGGGCTTACACTTTGAAGCTTTGGGCTTCAGGCATCATGCTTTGAGATTGGGCCTTCGGGCTTCAGGTATCATGCATTGGGCTTGGGCCTTCATAGTTGAGGCTTCAGGCATAGGCCTTCAGATTCAGGCTTCATGCATCGAGCTAAGGCCTTCGATCTTCAGGCTTCAATCTCGAGCCTTCACACTTTAGGATTTGGCTTTTAAGCTTCACATTTTGAAGTTCAGGCTTTCCCCAATGGGCTTTGATCTTCAGAGTTAAGAATTCAAACTTAGGCTCTCAGGCTTCAGGCATCGGGTTTTGGTCTTTATGCTTCATGATTTAGGATTTGGCCTTTGGGCTTCTGGCTAGGGCCTTCGGGCTTCTTTTATGAGGTTAGCTTTTATGCTTTAGACTTCAGGCTACAGACTTTTCATTTTTGGAAGTAAGGCTTGTGCCTTCAGGGTTCAGACATCAAGTTTGGGGATTTGAGCCTTGGGCTTTTGGCTTGGGCCCTCAGGCATGGGATTTTCAGCGTCGGGCTTCCTGCTTTAGGCTTCAAGCTTGGGCGTACGAAATTTGAGTTTCGATTTATGAGCTTTTGGATTCAAGCTTTGGGTTTGGGAACTTGGGCTTCGAGATTTTTGCTTGGGTCTTTGGACTTCAAACTATTAGCGTAAGCTTTTAGCCTCTGAGCTTTGTGCTTCGAGCTTAACTAATCGGTCATCAAGCTTCGAGCTTGGGCTGTTAGGCTTTTGGCTTTGTGCATCAGGCTTAAGGCATGGGGACTTCGACCTTCTAGCTTGGGCCTTCTAAATTTTTGCTTGGGCATCGGGCTACGGGATCGGGCCTTTTGCCATCGAGCTTCGGCCTTCGAGCTTTGAGCTTCAGGCTTCATGCTTTGGGCTTGGGCCTTCGAGCTTCAGGCTTCATGCTTTGGGCTTGGGCCTTCGGGCTCTAGGCTTGGGCCTTCGACTTTTGGCCTTTAGGGTTGGCACTTCAATTTTGGGCCTTCATGGTTCTGGCTTCACGCATCGTGCTTTGGCTTTTGGGCTTCTGGTAAAGGACTATGAGCTTTAAGCTTTACGCTTAGGCCTTCAGGCTTCAAGTGTGGGGCATGGATTTTCAGAGTTTGGTCTTTAGGCTTCAGGCTTAAACCATCCGGCTACGGGTCTCAGCCTTTGAGCTTGGCCTTTCTGGCGTCAGGCTTATGTATGTGGCTTCGAGCATCCGCAATCAACCTTTTAGGGTTTAGGCATCGGGCTTCGGGCTTAGTCCTTTGGGATTTGGTCTTGGGTCTTCAGGCAATGAGCTTTACTATTCAAGCATTAGGCTTAGGTCTTCAAACTTTGCGCTTTGGGATTAAGCCATCGGCCATCGAGCTTCCAGATTCAAGCTTGTTCCTTCGGCCGTGGGGCATTGAGGTTTTAGTTCGTCCTTCAACTTTATGCACGAGGCTTCAAACTCTGGGTCTTGGCCTCAGGCTTTAGGCTTCGAAGATAGACTTCCAAGATTTGGCCTTAAAAGATGGGCCTTCCGACTTTAGGCTATGGGAAGAGAGCTTAGGCCTTCGTGCTACAAGTTTCAGGCTTTGGCCTTCTGGCTTTGGGCATCGAGCTTTAGGTTTTAGCCTTCGGGCTTTGACTTTTAGCCTTCAGAAATTGACATTCGGCCTTTGTGCTTTGAGCTTCAGGATTCGGGCTTCAAACTTGTGCTGTTAGGCAGCAGGCTTCGATCTTCGAGCATCGGTCTTGGGCCATTTGGACTCAACCTTCAAGCTTCAGGATTCAGACTTAGACCTTTGAGAATGTGGCTTCTAGCTTGAGGCTTAGGCCTTTGGGCTTAGTCTATTAGGCTTTCGGATTCAGACTTGGTCCTACAGGCTAGGGCTTCAATCTTTGGGCTTCGAGGTTCGGGCTTTAGCATTCGGATGTTGGACTTCAAGCTTTGGGATTAAGCCTTCAGGCCTAGGTACTCAAGCTTGTGCCAACGGACTTTAGCCTTCGGGCCCAAGCATTTGAGCATTGTGATTTGAGCTTCGGACTTGGGCCTTCAGGCTTTAGGCTTCTAACTTGGCACTTCAGCCTTCGGCAAAGGGCTTAACGCTTTGGGTTTCGGGCTTGAGCCTCCATGCCTGGGTTTGGGGTTGTTCCTTCAGTATTCAGGCTTCAGGCATAGCATTGCATTCAGGCATTGAGCTGCAGATTTCATGCTTTTGGCTTTAGGCATTGGCCTCCAGATTTTGAACTTCAAACTTTGGGCATCGGGCTTAGGCATTAAGGCCTCGGGTTTAGGGCTTCAAGCTAGGTCCTTCGAGTTTTGGCCTTAGGGATTTTGCATTCAGGTTTTGGCTTTTGGACTTCGAGCTTAGGCTTTTGTGCTTCAAGTTTTAAGCTTCGGCCTTCAGGCTTTGTGATTTCTCCTTAGAACTTTGTCCTTCTAGTATCGTGCCTTGGTTTTCATGGTTCAGACTTCGGGCATCGGCCTTGAGGATTCGGGATTTAGGCTTCGATTTTTAGACTTCGCATTTCAAGTTAAGGCTTGAGCCTTCAGGGTTCCGGCTTCAAGCTTTGTGCTTTGAGCTAAGCCCTTCAGGCTTCAGGCTTTTGTCTCTGGCCTTCACACTTCAGGCTTTGGCATTCAAGCTTCGCATTTCATGGTTTAGGCATGCCCATTGGGGCTTTGATCTTCAGGGTTAGGGATTTGAACTTGGGCTCTTGGGCTTCAGGCTTTGGGCATTAGCTTTTATGCTTCATGATTCAGGCCTTTGTATTTCTAGCTTGGGCCTTTAGGCTTTTAAAGCTGGAAGGATAAAGCCCAAAAGCCTAAATCACGAAGATTGAATGCCGAAGCTCGAAGGTCGAAGCTTAAAGTCTGAAAACCCAAGCACAAGCCCGAAAGCCAAAGGCCGAACACATATGCCCAAAGCCCGTAACCCGAAGTCCAATGACCTAAGATAATCCCAAGCTTGACGCCTAAAGCATAAAGCCACACAGCCCCAACCAGAAGGCCAAAATTTGAAGTCCGAAACCCAAAAGCTGAAGCCCAAAGCAATTTTGCCTACACGTGAAGGCCAAAGCCCTATATGCGTTGCTAAAAGCTTGAAGTCCTAAGCACGAAATACAAAGCCCAAAGACCAAAACACAATGTCTAAAGCTTGAAGCCTGGATTTCAAAGCCAAGCTTAATTGCTAAAGGCTTAATCCCAAAGGCCGAAGCCCAAGCTCGAAGTTCAAAGCTTAAAGCCCTAAAGAGCAAGTTTAAAGCCCAAAGCATGAAGGTCCTATATCTGAAGTCTGAAGTTAGAAGCTTAACAACCGATGCGAAAAACCTGAAGCTGAAAGACCCAACACAAAGCTTGATAATTGAAGTCTGAAACACAAAATTTCAAGCCCGATGCTTGAAACTCGAAGCTCAAAAGCTTAAGCCTGAAGGCCCAAGCCAGAAGCCTGAAGGCTGAAAGCCAAAGTCTGATGCCAAAAACTTGAAACCCAAACTTTTGCCCAGAGGCTGAAAGTCAAAGCCCTATGCCCGAACTTAAATCCCGAACCCCGAAGCACAAAGCCCGCAATTTAAAAAGCCAAACTTGAGTTTCGAATCCCAAAGCCGAAGACATATGTTCAAACCCCGTAACTTGAAGCCCAATTCTAAGCATGAAGCTGAACCCCAAATACTGAAAGACTATGCCCGAAGCCTGAAGCTCAAATCCCAAAGCTTCAAACTCTAAGGCCAAAGGCCAAAGCTTAAAATACAAAGCATGAAGCCTAATGCTAAAGCCTGTGCCTAGAGTTCGAATCCTGATGGCCTACGCTTAAAACTTGAAACCTTTATGTGTAAGCCTGAAGACCAAAGTCTAAAGACCGTAGCTCGAAGCCTGAAGCTTGAAGCCTGAAGGCTGATGGATAAAGATAGAAGCCCAAATTCTTAGGCTCGTAGTCAAAAGTCCAAAGGGCTATGCCGGTAGCCACAAGTTCGAAGGCGTAAAGCCTAAATGTCGAAGCCTAAAGCCTAAAGGCCCGAATCCTGAAGGTCCAAAGCCCAAGACCAAAGACCGACGACCGATGGCCTAAGCTTGCAATCCTGAAGCTCGAAGTTCGACGGCCCAAGCCCAAAGCCTAAACCCCAAATACTAAAGGACTAAGCCCAGAGCCTGAGGCTGAAATCCTGAAGCTTCAACCTCAAAGGCTAAAGTTCCAAGATTAAAACACAAAGCATGAAGCCTAAAGCTCAAATGCCTAAACCCAAATCTTGAAGCCTAAAGCCTAAAAGCTGATGCATGAAGCACGAATCTTGATGGCCTAAACCTGATGCTTTAACAGTCTATGTTCAAACTAGACGACCGTAGCTCGAAGACCGTTTCTGAAAACTTGTAGTTCGAAGGCCGAAGCTAGAAGCCCAAATTATTAAGCCTGAAGTTAAAAGCCGAAAGCCCAAGCCCAAAGCCATAAGGCCTAAACTCGAAACCTGAAGGCTGAATCACAAAGGCCAAAGGCCCAAGCATGATGGCCCAGGCCCAACTTGAAAGCCGAAGCCCGAAGCTCAAAGGCTGATGGCCAAAGCCTAAAGACCTAATCTTGAAGCCAAAACCTTGAAGGCCAAAGCACTAAGCTAGAAGGCCAAAACTCTAACCTTGAAGGCCTGAGCTCTAAGCCAGAAGGCCTAAACTCGAAGGCTCATGTTTAAAGTATAAATGCCGAAGCCCGAATCCAGAAGCCTGAAGGCCAAAAGCTCAAGTTCAGAAGGTCAAAGACCCAATACTGAGACCTCTGGCTCGAACCTCCAAGCTAGAAGTCCCAAGCCTAAAGCCCGAAGCCCAAAGCCTGAAGCATGATGCACGAACCTAGTTGGCTTAATGTCTAAGCCGAAGCCCAAAGGCCCAAGCTCAAAACCTGAATCCCAAGATCTAAAGCTTGAAGCCAAAAGCTCAAAGAACTAAGCCCAAATCATGAATGCCAAAGCCTGAAGCCTAAAGGCCTAAGCTCAAAACTTAAATCCCAAGGCCTAAAGCTTGAAGCCTAAAGCTCGAAGAACAATGCCTAAATCCCAAATGCCAAAGCCTGAAGCTCCATGCCAGAAGCCTCATCCCCAAAACTCAAAGCCTCAAGCTCAAATCCCAAAGCCTGAAGCCTAAAACATGAAGACTCAAGCTTGAAGCCAAAAACCCAAATTCTGAAGCCCAAAGTACGAAGGACCAAGCAAGAAGCCCAATGCTGGAAGCCCAAAGGGCTAAACTCGAAGGCTCATGTCTGAAGATCGAAGTTCAAAGGCCTAAGCCCATAGCCTAAATCTCAAATACTAAAAGACTAAGCCTGGAGCTCGAGGCTCAAATCCCAAAGCTTTAACCTCAAAGGTCGAAGTCCCAAGACAAAAACACAAAGTGTGAAGATTGCCCAAATGCCCAAGCCGAAAGTTTGGATCCCAAAGCACAAAAGCCCATCCCCCAAGCCCGAATCCTGTTGGCCTAAGGTAGATGCTTGAAGCCTCTATGTGCAAGCATGAACCACGAAGCCCGAAGACCGTATCCTGAATCCTGAAGCTCGAAATCCGAAGGCCAATGGCTAAAGCCAAAAGCCTGAAGCCCAAGCCCAAAGCCACAAGGCCTAAACTCAAAACCCCAAGGCCAAAACTCAAAACCCCAAGGCCAAAGTTCGAAGCCTAAAGACCCAATCATGAAGGCCCAAGCCTAACCAGAAAGCCGAAGCCAAAAGCAATGTTGTAGCCTTATGGCCCAAGCCCGAAGACCAAAGTCCTAAGCCTAAAGCCCGACGACCAAAGGCCCAAGCCGCAACTTGATGGCCCAAGCTTGATGCCTATATCATTAAAGCCCAAAGACCGAAGTGGCATTACAAAAGCTTGAAGGTCCATGCCCAAAGCCAAGAACACGATGCCCAAAGTTCAAAGGCCGAAGCCTAAACCTCAAAGCCTGATTCTCGAAGTCCAAAACTCAAAGCCTAAACATCAAAGGCCCAGGCCCAAAGATCAAACCCAACGCCCAATGCTTGAAGCCCAAATCAAAAATCATATAGCCCGAAGAATCAATGTACAAAATACTAAATTTCTTATGTGTTTTTCTAAAGGTGTAGAATGTAGCTCAAGTAAATTCATTAGCTAAATCAAGATGCGTTTAGTTAGATGGAATAACTATTTCACTTTACCTTTATTCGATATGGAATAGTTATTTCGAATACAAAATCTTATAGCCCGAAGCATAGTGTGAAGGCCAATGGGCCAATGTCGAAGCCTAAAGCCTAAAGGCTCGAAGCCTGAAGCCCGAAAGCAATGGCCCAAGCCCAAAGATCAAACCCAAAGTCCAATGCTTGAAGCCCGAATCGAAAATCATATAGCCTAAAGAAACAATGTACGAAATACTATATTTCTTTTGTGTTTTTCTAAAGGTGTAGAATGTAGCTCAAGTAAGTTCATTAGCAGAATCAAGATGTGTTTACTTAGATGGAATAACTATTTCACTTTACCCTAATTTGATATAAAATAGTTATTTTGAATATAGAGTCTTATAGCCCGAAGTATAGAGTGCGAAGGCAAATGGGCCAATGTCGAAGCCTAAAGCCTAAACCCTAAAGGCTCGAAGCCTGAAGCCCGAAAGCCTAAGCCCAAAGACTGGATCCCAAGGATTAAACCCTTATGCTTGAATCCTAAAGTCCGAAGTTTGAAGGCCTAATGCCCGAAGCTCAAATCCCAAAGCTTCAAACTCTAAGGCCAAAGGCCAAACCTAAAATACAAAGCAAGAAGCCTAATGCCCAAATGCGCAAGCCTAAAATTTGAAACCCAAAGCACAAAAGCCCATGCCTAAAGTTTGAAAAAGCTTGATCCCTTTATGTGCAAGCTTAAAGACCGAACCCTGAAGACCCTAAAGCCCAATGGCCAAAGCTAGAAGCTCAAAGTCTTAAGCCTGAAGTCGAAAGTCGGAAGGCCCAAGCCACAAGCCTAAACATGAAGCTTGAGACCCAAGCTTAATGCCCAAAGGCCGAAGCCTGAAGCTTTAAGACTAATGGCCAAAGCCTGAAGCCTAAAAGGCTTGAGCTCTAAGCTAGAAGGCCTAAACTTAAAGGCTCAAGTTTGAAGCTCGAACTCTCAAGCCTGAATCCCAAAGCTTGAAGACCAAAAGCTCAATGGCAGAAGGTCGAAAACCCAAGACTGAGCCCAAAAGCCCAACAGTCAAAGCTCAAACCCAAAGGTTAAGTCCCAAATCCTGAAGCCCAATCCCAATGCCCGAAGCCTCAAGGACAATTCCCAAACTTTAAAGCTCAAATCCTAAAGCCCAAAACCAAAAGCACTAAGCCCAAAGTCTGAAGCATCAAGATTAAGCCTAAATGCTGAAGCCTAATGGCATAGGTCTATAGGCCAAAGCTTGATGGATGAATACCTAAGCTCGAAGCCCGAAGCCCGAAGCTTAAAGCCAAAGGGTCATGCTTAAGGCCCAAAGCTCAAACACCCTTGCCGGAAGCCTAAATCTTGAAGTCCTAAGCCCAAATCTGACGACCAAATGCCCAAACCAGCAACCTGAAGGCCCAAGCTTTGAGCCTCAATCCTAAAGCCCGAACACTGAAATTCCAATACCAGAGCCTGAAGGTCCTGGCCCAAGGCCTTGGAACCTCTCAAAGGCTGAGACCCATCATTTGAAGGCCTAAGCCAGACACCTAAAGACTAAACCCCAAAGATCCATGCCCAAAAGCTTGAAGCTCAAAGCTCATAGTCCTACACTTGAAGCCCAAAGGCCCAAGCTCGATGTGTGAGGCCTAATCCCTGAATGACCAAGACTAAAATGCCAACCCTAAAAGTCAAAACTCGAAGGCCATAGCCTAAAGCCTGAAACTCGAAGCATGCAGTGTGAAGCCCATTGCCCAAATGCACAAGCCCAAAGCCTGAAGGCATAATCCAGAAGCCCAAAGCTTATAGGACTAACCTTAAAGCTCAAAGCTTGAAGGCCAAAACCAAAAATCTGATGGTCAATGACCTGAGGCCAAATCCCAAGGCACCAAGGTGCATACCCAAAGCCCATAGCCCAAAACCTCGAAGCCAAAAGCCTAAAGGCCTAAGCCCGATGGCAAAGGCCCTATCCCGTAGATCAAAACCCGAAGCCAAAAGCCAAAAGTCCTGAGCCTTAAGCCCAATGTATGAATTCCAAAGCCTGAAGGCCCAGGCTCGAAGCCCGATTGCTTGTTGCTCAAGCTCAAAGCACAAAGCTCAAAGCTCAAAGCCTGAAGCTCTAAGCCAAAAGCTTGAAGCCCAAAGGCCCAAGCTTGAAGGCTTAAGCCCAAAGCCCGAACCTCATAGGCTTAAGCCTGAAGCCTTAAACCCATTGCCCAAAGGCCGAAGGCTGAAGCACAAAGCCTGAAGGCACAAGCCTAATTTCAAAGCCTAAAGGCCCAAGAACGAAGCTCGAATTTCAAGGATTGAATACCCAAGCTAGAAGACCGAAGTCTGTTGGCACAAGCTTCAATCTCTAAGCCTAAAGCCTGAAGACTTAATCCCAAAGCTCAAAGTCCAACATTCGAATGTGCTTTCTCAAAGCTTGAAGCCTGAAGCCCGAAGACTGCGAGGCCCGGAGCCCGTAGCCCGAATCACAAAGCCTATAGGACCAAGTATGAATCCCAAAGCCTAAAGGACTAAGCCCAAAGGACAAAGCCTCAAGCCCCAAGCCACATTCTTAAAGGTCAAAGCCCATAGCCTAAAGCTTGAAGCTCAAATTTTGATAGCATAAGCCCGATGCTTGAAGCTCAAACCTCGAAGCCTCGTGCCTAAAGGCACAAACCTGAAGCCCGAAGCTCGAACCTTGAAGCTTAAAGCTCGAAGGCTGAAACCAAAAGCTCGAAGGCTAAAAGTACAAGCTCATACTTTAAGCCTGATGACCAAAACCTCAAGCTCAAAACCAAATGCTTAAAGCTTGTAGCTCAGTGGCCCAAGCTCGAAGCTCATAGCCTAAAGTTTGAAGGCCAATTTCTAAAGCTCATATCTTGGAGGTGTGTCCCCAAAGCCTGAAGCCAGAACGCTGTAAGCCTGAAGGCTCATACCTAAAGCTGGAATGAAGAATAATAAAAGTTGAATGCCAAAGGCCGAAGGTCTAATCTCCAAAGGCTTCGGCTTTAAGCCTGAAGCTAGAATCCCATAGGCTAATGGTTTAATCTCAAAGCCGCAAGGCCAAAGGACCAAGCTTGAAACCCCAAGTGCACAGGCCAAAGCCTAAACTCATAGGTCGATTGCCCAATCCAAAAGCCCGAAGTTCGAAGCCCTAATCCCAATGCTTGAATAATGAAGCTTGTAGCTCATAGACCCAAGACCAAATCCTAAAGCCTGATGCCCCAAGGCCAAAGGTCGAAGATCGAAGCCCAAAGCCATAAGACCGAAGCTAGAAAGCCCAAGCTAAAATCTTGAGACCTGTATCCTGACAGCCTAAGCCTGAAGCCTAAAGACTAAACACGAAGATCCATGCCCAAAGCCTGAAGCCCAAGCTCGTAGCCCTACGCTTAAAGCCCAAAGGCCCAAGCTCAATGCGTGAAGCCTGAAATCTAAAGGCCCAAGATTAAAGCACCAATGCTAAAGGCCAAAATACGAGGTCCATAACCTGAAGCTTGAAGACTAAAGCCCAAAGGCGTAAGTTCGAAGCCCAAAGTTTGTATGTGTAAGCATAAAGCCCGAGGCTTGAAGGCTAAAATCAAAAATTTTAAGAGATTTTATGGTCGAAGGCCTATACCCTAAGCCCAAAACCCTAAGCCCAAAGCCTAAAACCTGAAGCATGAAGGTCTAAACTCGAGGTGAAAAGGCCCATTCTAGTAGCACGAAGCCCAAAGCCAAATGTCAGAAGGCCCAAGCTTGAAACTCGAAGTCTCAATACTTAAGCCTGAAGGACGAAGCCCAAATCCTGAAGGACCACACTTGAAGACCAATGCCCGATTGCTCAAGCTAGAAGCATGAAGCTCTAATCCTGAAAGCCTACGCTCATGATTTGAAGTCTGAAGTCTCAAGCCAAAATCTTGAACCCCAAAGTCCCAAACCTAAAGCCTGAAGCCTAAAGCTTATAGGCATAAACTCAAAGCCTGTATTCCCAAGCCTAAAGCCTAAAGCAAGAAGCCTGAAGGCCAAAGCTCGAAGCCCCAAGCTTGATGTCTGAACCCTGAAGGTCCAAGCTTTAGTTACGAAGACGAAAAGCACTTAACCTGAAGCCTAAAGCATAAATGCCTAAGCTCATAGCCTGAAGCTCGCAGGCCCAAGCCAAAAGCCCAAAGGCCTAAGCGTGAATCGAGAAATACAAAAGCAGAAGCCCAAAGCTTGAACCCCGAGAACCCGAGTTCGAATCCCTAACTCTAACAATCAAAACCCAAAGCTGCAAGCCTAAACCCTGAATGTGAAGCCGAATGGCTAAAGCCTGAAGCGTGAAGGCCCAAGGCCGAAGCCTAATGCCCGAAGGCCTTAGCTCAGCATGAAGCTTAAACCCAAAGGCCTAAGGCTAAAGCCTAAACCATGAAGGACAAACCTTGAAGTACAAACCTTGAAGTACAAACCCAAATGCCCAAAGCTCGAAGCCCGAAAGCTCGTACTCAAAGCCTAAATTCAGAAAGACTAAGCCTGATGGCCAAAGGCTCACTCCTGAAGCTTGACACCCAAAGCCTGAAGTTGGAAGGCCGATGCTCGAATTTTGAAGTCCAAAGCTCTAAGCCAGAAGTCAAATCCTAAATCCTGAAGCCCCAGGCTCAAAACCTAAAACTTGAAGGCCCAAGCTCAATACCCGAAGCTTGGAGCCCAAAGGTCAAAGTTCAAAGTCCGAAGGCCTAAGCTTTAATCTGGGAACTTGAAGTCGCAAACCCAATGCCTGATGTCTAAAGCCCACAGGCTCAAACCTGAACCCTAAGGGGTGGAGTTTGAAGCCCAAAGGCCAAGGCCTGAAGCCTGAAGGCCCAAGCCCAAAGCTCGAAGACCAAACCTCGAAGATCCAAGCCTAAATCTCGAATAAAGAAGCTTGTAACTCGAAGCCTAAAACCCAAAGGCCCAAGCTTTTTGGTGGGGACACCACGATCGACCGTCGATTTATTCCTGGCAGAGTTTATCATCGACGGCCGAGATCTAGCCATACTGCTTCGATCTGGGATGATTGACTATTAGGACAGATTTGGAAAGATGGATGCTGCAGATTGCTGACTCGATGGATTGGAAATCTCTTATTCATTCTAATTGATTGGAGATTCTATTTTGGGATAATTTTATTTTTCGCATTTATTTTATATTAGTTGTTTCTATTTTTGTGATTGTTATTTTAGTCATGTTATCTGGTACTTCCTTATTTGTGTGAAAAATTTATTATACTATGTATTTTTTCTTTATTGAGTCAGTTTGTATGAAAGTCTATATAAATGCCTCCCTGTTACTCTTATTTGTTAATGCTGAATAAATCTGAATTGTGTTTCCCACGGGATTATATGATTCTGGAATGAATCGATATCCTGGATAGGGAAGGGCTTGGGCCTTGGGTGAGAATCCCTAAACTCCACCCGCTCTAGCTCCTCCCCCCTCCGGATTAGATTCCATTCATCTTGCCCCCTCCAGCATTCACCTCAACTCATCCTCATCCACTCCGCCGACTAGCCTGCGTGCTTGCGCCCAGTTCGTTGCCTCCAATCTTTCGTGGATGCATCGTCGAGCACCGACAACACCGACTATGCGACAACAGCTTTGCACGACATCCTCACGTAGTTCCGCCTGCGCGTGACTGCACATCATCCGTTAGCGCCGCCCTAGCTCGCGCCTCCCGAGCGCTCCCGCGAGCTCCCGCGCGCTCCGCCCTCACTCCCGCGCGCTCTGACCGCAAGTTCCCGCGGGCCCCCCCCAACCGCCCTGACCACGAGTTCCCGCGGGCC
>JAEMOT010000014.1:0-30302 GCA_019297695.1 Apostasia ramifera | reverse complement strand
CCGCGCGCACCGCCAGCCACTCACACGCGCGCGGCCAGCTGCTTCCGCCCGCGCCCGCGCCATACCTTTGCTCCGCACGCGTGCCCCTTACACCCGAGACTGCCGAGCCCTCTGAGAAAATTATGATGAGGTCCCTGGCATCTCTGACTCAGGTACGAATTTCGACAAAGCCTTTGACCTGGTAAAATTGAATAATCTGGATTTTTATGCTCGTTTGTGATTTGCTTGAATTTGTTCCACCTATGCAACTTTTCTTTACTGAGCGAATTTAAATTACTGTTGGTTAAATATTGTGAGACCCTTAATCCTGTTCTCTGTTTCTGATTTATTGAAAATCGGATTGCGCCCTAATCTGAATTGGTAATTTCTCAATTACCTTCGATCTAATTTATTTAAAATTTTAAAAGAAATTTGTTTTGCAGGCTTAATTAATTTCTCAGTCATCACAAAATTATTCTCTGATGTTTAGCATTATTTTGTGAATAATTTGCTTTGTAATATTGTTGATCTCTAATCTGCATTGTCATTCATCCGTCCCGCATCACTTTTAGCTCAAAACATGAAACTAGAAGCTCGAAGGTCCAAGCTAGAAGCCCAAAGGATTAGGCCTGAATCCTAAAGCCTGAAACTCGAAAACCAAGACCGAAGCCATAACATCGAAGTTTGAAGCACAAAGCTGCAAGTGTAAAACCTAAAACCTGAACCTCGAAAGCAATATTCTAAAGCCTAAAGGGCCCATCTCCAACCCTGAAGCTAAAAGCAAGAATGCCTGAGCTTTAAGCTCGAAGCATGAAGCCCTAAGTCTGAAGCCCAAAGGCCCAAGCATAAGCTCGAAGACCGAAACTTATACGCAGAAGGTCTAAGTTCGAAGCCCAAAAGCCAAAAGCCCAAACCCTAAGCCCAAAGGTCAATACTTGTAAAAAGAAGTTCGAACCCCAAGGTCCGAAGCCTCAAGGCCGAAGGCCAAAGGCCTATTAGGACTGAGGCCAGAAGCCCAAATCCTAAAGGCAATCCCGAACCTTGACGCTTGAAGCTCAATCATCTGGGCTAATGTTTAAAGCTCGTAGCCCATGGCTCGTAGCCTAAAGCTCGAAGGCTAATGGCTGAAGGCCAATGGTCGATGGCCAATTAAAGAAGCCTAAATGCCATAGCTAGAAGCCCGAAAGCACAAGCCCAAAGCCAAAATTAATAGGCCCAAGCCGAAAGTATTCCTAAATCCAGTTGCTCGAAACCTGAATCGTGTTGCCCCAAGCCTGAAGCCCGAAACTCAAAGTCACAAGCCCAAAGTTCAAAGGTATAAGTTTGAAGCTAAAAGTTAGATCGTCGAAGCCCGAAGACCGAAGCTCGAAGCCCAAAACGTGAAGGCCCAAGCTCGAAGCCCAAAGGCCTAGGCCAGATTCTTGAAGCTCGAAGATCAATGCCCGTAGCTAGAAATTTGAAGTCCAAGCCTCGAAGCTTGAAGGCCAAAAGCCAACGTGCGAAGGCCAAAGGCTAAGTCCCGATGCTCTAAGCCCAATGCCTATAGGCCCAATTCTGAACCTTGAACCCCCAAACTAGAAGGCCCTAGCCCAAAGTCGGAACGCTGAAGCCCATTGCTTAAAGCTCAAGCACAAAAGCGCATGCCTTAAGCCCAAAATTGAAAGGTTGAAGGTACAAGCTCGAAGGCCAAATCCCAATGGTTCAAGCCTAAAGCCTGAAGGTCGAAGCCTGAAGCGTGAAGCCGATAGCCCGAAGCCCAAAGCCCGAAGCCTAAAGCCCGAAGCCTAGAGTTGAAAGGTTGAAAGCAAAAACCCGAAGCCAGCAGCTCAAAGCCCGAAGGCCTAAGCCCTATGCTTAATGGCAAGAGCCCGAAGCCTAAAGCACAAAAGCCCAAGCCAAAAGATTGAATAATTGAAGTCCTTTCCTTAAAACTCGAAGCCTATAGCCTCAAGCTCGAAGCTAGAAAAGCTGAATCCTGATGCCTAAAGCCCCAATCCTGAAGCCTAATGCCTAAAGCCCTAACCCAAAAGCCCGCAGCCTGAAGGCCAAATCCCAATCGCAAAGGCAAAATCTCGAAACTCGTAGTAAGAATGTCGAAGCCTAAAGGGTTAAGCACAAAGGCTAAAGCCCAAAGTCCCAAACTAGAAGCCCAAAGCCTAAAAGCCTAACCCAAAAGCCCGCAGCCTGAAGGCCAAAGACCAATCCCAAAGGCGAAATCCCAAAGCTCATAGCAAGAAGGTCGAAGCATAAAGGGTTAAGCACAAAGGCTGAAGCTTGAATACCTCATGCACAATACATGAAGCTCGAGGCCTAATGACTGATGCCCAAAGGTCCAAGCATGAAGCCCTTGAAGTATGCCTAAATTCCTAAAGTATGAAGCTAAATGCTAGATGTTTCAAGCTAGATGTTTGAAGCTAAATGCTTGAAGCCAAATGCTCGAAGCCCTAAGCTTGAAGCCAAATGCTCGAAGCCCTAAGCTTGAAGCTCAAATCCTAATGGCCCAACCCTAAAGCCAAAACCCTAAAGGCCCAAGGCTGAAACACGAAGCCAGAAATCCATAGCCCGAAACCCAAATCCTAAAGGACCAAACTCGATGCCCAGTGTCCTTGAAGGCACAAGGCCAAATCCCAAAGCCTGAAGCTCAAATCTTGTAAGCAAAAAATCTGAAGCCAAAGGTCGATGTCAAAAGCACTAATTCTGAAGGCCAGATCCTAAAGCACCAAAGCCTTAGCCTGAATTTTGAAGGCATAACACTGACCCTGAACCCTGAATCCCCAAGTCCAATGCTCGAAGCTCAAAGCACGAAAACCAAAGCATGGTGCTGGAAGCACAAAGTTCTAAGGTGGGATCACATAGTCTGAAGCTGAAGCTTGAAACTCGAAGCACAAAAGCCTAAGCTTGAAGCCCAAAAGCTTAGAGCCTGAAGACTGAAGCCCTAAGCCAAAAGCCAAATAGAAGCCCAAAGTCCCAAGTTGGAATCTCGAATCCCTATGGCTGAAGCCTGAAGCTCAAAGCATGAAATCCGCAGCTCGATGCCTGAAGGGCATTGCTATGCCTAACACCTAAATCCTAAAGGAACCCTAAAGCTCAAAGCCCAAAGTCTGAAGGCCAAAGTCCAAAGGCCTATGCTCTAAGCTTGAATCCATAAGGCCTATGTTTGAGGCCCAAAGCTTGAAGCCTGAAGGTTGAAGGCTGAATGCCTAATGCTGAAGCCCATAGGAAGCCCAAAGGCGCTAGCATGAAGTGCAAATGCCTATGCCCAAATTTGATTGGAAGCCTAAAGCCCAAATGTCAAACCCAAGGGGCCAAAGCCTAAATCCCCAACCCAAAAGATTAAAGCTCGAAGGCACTAGTGTAAAGCCTAAAACATGAAGTCCTAATCTCGAAGTTAGAAGCTCGTAGCTTGAAGCTAAAAGCCTAAAAGCCAAAGCACAAATCCTAAAGGGCTAAGAGTTAAGCTTGAGGGCCAAAGCTCAAATTTTTAACCCTGAAGATCGAAGCCCAAAGGCATTAGCTTGAAGCCTGAAATCTAAAATCTGAAAGCTAATGCTTGATGCCTAAACGTCCATGCTAGAAGCTTGAAGCTTGAAGCTTGAAGCCTGAAGCCCAAGAGCCTAAGCACGAAGATCAAAGCAAGGAGGCGCTAGCTCGAAGACTAAAAACTGAAGCTTGAAAGCCAAATCTTGAAACCTGAAGGCTCAAACCTAAAACCTAAAGCATTGAAGGCCCAAGCCCCAAAGCAGAAGGTTTAGGGTTAAGGGTTTAGGCCCAAGCCCGAAAACCTCAAGCCTGATGCCCAAAGCCCCAAACCTGAAGCCCAAAGATCTAACCCAGAAGCCCATAGCCCGAAGGCCAAAGCCAAATCCTAAAGACGAAATCTCGAAGCTCTTAGCAAGAAGGTCGAAGCATAAAGGGTTAAGCACAAAGCTTGAAGCCCAATGTCTCAAACCTGAAGCCCAAATCCTAAAGGCCTAACCCAAAAGCCCGCAGTCTGAAGGTCAAAGCCCCATCCTAAAGGCAAACTCCCAAACCTCGTTGCCTGAAGCCTGAAGGCCAAAGCCCACAGGCTAAAAATCTTAGTCAGAAGCACGAAAGTCGAAGGTCGAAATCAGTAGGCCCAAGCCCAAAACCAAAAGGCCTGAGCCTAAAGCTTGTAGCTTGAACCCTTAAGCCTGTAGCCCAAAAGTCACAATGACCCGATGCGAACTCGGGGTCTTCGAGAACACTACGACAACACTACGAGGGCAATCCAGAGATCTCCATCCATCATTCGTGCGATACTACGCAATGCGAGAGCCTCATAGGCAGCTCAGGGGTTCACTTGAGGCCAAACAGTCTCGAAGCCATCTCGCATGAGATGCAATCCCGAGGGTCCTGTAGTCCCAGAAAATCTCACAAGCTAAAAACCTTAGTCAGTAAGCCCGAAATTGGAAAACTAATGCCCAAACTACTAAAGACCAAGCCTAAATGCTGAAGCCTAATGGCCTAAGCTTGAAGGCCAATGCTCGATGGACGAATGCACAAGCCCGAAGTCTAAAGCCCGAACCCCAAAGCCCAAACCCAAAGAGTCATGCCCAAAGCCCAAAGGCCCATGCTAGAAGCCTGAAGCCCGACGACCAAAGCGCAAAGCCTGACGACAAAAGGCCAAAGCAAGCAACCTAATGGCCCAAGCTTGATGCTCGAATCATAAAGCCCAAAGACTGAAGTTGCAATACAAAAGGGCAAAGGTCCATGCCCAATGCCTAGAACCCGAAGCCCAATGTTTGAGGGCCGAAGACTAAAGCCCGAAGCCTAAAGCTTAAATCTCAAATCCCGAAGGCCCAAGCTCATAGTTCAAAGCTCGAAGCCTAAACATCGAAAGCCCAGGCCCAAAGATCAATGCCCAAAGATCAATGCCCAAAGCCCATTGCCCAAAGTCTAGTGCCAAAATCCTCAAGCCTGAATCATGAATCTTACAGCCTGAAACACAAAGTGCGAAAGTCGAAGGCTTAAGCTTGAATCTTGAAGGCTGAAGTTTGACAGCCCAAGTCCAAAGCCTAAACCCCAAATACCAAAAGACTAAGCCTGGAGCCCAAAGCTCAAATCCTGAAGCTTCAACCTCAAAGGCTGAAATCCTAAGACAAAAATCCAAAGTCTGAAATCGAAAGCCCAAATGCTTAAGGTTGAAGCGCAACACCCAAAGCGCAAAAGCCCATGATGAAGCTCAAATCCTGATGGCCTAAGCCTGAAGGTTGAACCCTTTATGTGCAAACTAGAAGACCGAATTCGGCAAGAAAATAGTTTCCAGAAGCCTAAAGCTCGAAGGCTGAAGGCTGAAGGCTGATGGCCAATGCTAGATGCCCAAATTCTTAAGCCTAAAGCCAAATGCCCGAAGCCCTTGCTCGAAGCCACATGGCCTAAACTTGAAACCTAAAGCCCAAAGGCCCATGCATAAAGGCCCAAGCCCAACCAGAAAGCCGAATACTGAAGCCCGTAGCTCAAAGGCTGATGGCTAAAGCCAAAAGCCAAAAGACCTAATCTTGAAGCCAAAATCTTGAAGGCTTGAGTTCTAAGCCATAAGGCCAAAACTCGAAGGCTCATGTAAAGCCTGATGCCTGAAGGCCAAAAGCTGAATGTTAAAAGGTTGAAGACCCAATACTATGCCCGAAAACCTAAAGATCAAAGCTCAAACCCAAATCTTGAAGCCCCAAACATGAAGTCCTAAGCCTAAATCCTGAAGCGCAAAGCCTAAAACTTGAAGGCCCAAGCTAGAAGCATGAAGCATGAACCTCGATGGCATAAGGTCTAACCCGAAGCTGAAATGCCCAAGCTTAAACGAACCTCAATGGCCTAAGGTCAAAGCTGAAGCCCTAAAGCCCAAAACCTAAAGCCAAAAGCTCAAAGAACTAAGCCCAAATCCCAAATGCCAAAGTCTAAAAGCTCTATGCCCGAAGCCCCATCACAGAAACCCAAAACCTGAAACCTAAAGCCCGAAGCTCAAATCCCAAAGCCTGAAATCAAAAATTCAAATCCCGAAGCCTAAAGTGCGAAGGGCCAAGCCAGACGCCTAACCCTGAAGTCCTAAACTCGAAGCCTCAAGCCCAAATCCAGAAACCAAAAGCTGTAACCTGTAGCCTCTCGATGATCAAAGATGAAAGTTTGAATCCCAAAGTCTTAAGTTCGAAGCTGAAAGCTCGAACACAAAAACCTCAAAGCCCAAATGTTGAAGACCAAAGTTCAAACCCGCAAGCTCGAAGGCAAAGCATAAGGCCCAAATCCCGTAGCCTAAGAACAATTAGTGAAGTCTGAAGCTCAATTCCTAAAGCCAAAGCTTGAACAACGAAGGCTAAAGGCTGAAGCCTCAAGCCAGAGATCGGAAGGCCTAAGCCCGAAAATCGAACCCTAAACCAGTAAAGACCAAGCTTAGAGGCTGAAGCCTGATGGCCTAAGCCAGAAGGCTAAAGCCCGACAGACAAATGCCAAAGCCCCAAGCTTGAAGGTTGAAGTCCAAAGCCCGACGTCCAAAGCCCAAGCCTGATGCCTGAATCCTAAAGCCCAAAGACTGAAATTGCAAAACCAAAGCTCGAAGGTTCGTGCCCAAAGCTTAGAACTCGAAGCCAAAGTTAGAAGGCTAAAGCCCAAACCCCGAGGCCTATAGCTTAAATCCCAAAGCCGGAAGGCCAAGCTCGAAGTCCAAAGATCGAAGCCTAAACATTGAAGGACCAGACCTAAAGTCCAAAGCCCAAAGCCTAAAACCCAAATCTAGAACTTATGGCACGAAGCACAAAGTCCAAAGGCTAAAGGCCCACTACTGAAGCTTAAAGCCTAAAAGCCTACAGCTCGAAAGCCCAAGCCCGAAGATCGAAACCCAATAACTAAAGGCCTAAAATTTAATCCTGAAGTCGAAAGTTTGAGACTAGAAAATTAATCTCGGAGATCGAAGCACAAATTCAGATGCTTCAAAATTAAAGGCCAATCTCCCAAGCCTAAAATACAAAGCATGAAGCCTAAAGCCCAAATGCCTAATCCCAAAGCTTGAAACCCAAAGCGCGAAAGTACATGTCTAAAGCTTGAATCCTGATGGCCTAAGCCTGAAGCTTGAACTCTCTATGTGCAAGCATGAAGACCAAAGCCCGAAGACCGTATCCCGAAGCCTGCAGTTCAAAAGCAGAAGGCCAATGGCCAAAGCTAGAAGCCTAAATTCTTAACCCTGAAGCCAAATCCCGAAGCCCATGCACTAACCCACAAGGCCAAAACTTACCCGAAAGCTGCCGAAACTCAAAGGCCCAAGCATAAAGGCCCAAGCCCAACCAAAAAGCCAAAGCCCAAAGCTCAAATCCCAATGCTCAAAGGCTAATGGCTAAAGCAAAAGCCTAAAGACCTAAGCTTAAAGGCAAAACCTTCAAGGCCCGAGCTCTAAGCCAGAAGGCCTAAACTTGAAGGCCCAAGCCCGAAGCTCGAATGCTGAAGCCCAAAGCCCAAAGGCCAAAAGCTCAATGTCAAAAGGTCGAAGACCCAAAACTGAGCCTGAAAGCATGAATGTCGAAGCTCGAACACAATGTTTAATGGCAGAAGCTCAAATCCTGAACCCCAAGCACCAACTAAACCCCAAGCACCAACTAAACCCAAAGCCCAAAGTTCTAATCCCAAAGAATCAAACTCAAAGGCCAAAGGCCCAAGCCCAAAATACAAAGCATGAAGCCTAAAGCCCAAAAGCCTAATCTTGAAGCTTGAAGCCTATAGCGCAAAATCCCATGCCGGAAGCTCGAATCCTAATGGCTGACGCTTGAACTCTATTTGTGTAAGCCTGAAGACTAAAGCTCGAAGACCATTGCTCAAGGCTTGAAGCTAGAAGGCCGAAGGCCGTTGGCTGAAGCAAAAAAGCCCAAATTCTTAAGCCTGAAGCCAAAAGACCGAAGGCCCAAGCCCAAAGCCACAAGACCAAAAAATGAAGCCCGAAGCTCAAATATCCAAGCTTGAAAGCTCAAGCCTAACGTCTGAGATCGGAAAGCCGAAGCCCACAGCCCTGCCCAAAACCTGAAGCTCAAATCCTGATGGCCTATGCATGAAGCTTGAACTAGCTTGAAGATCGAAACCTGAAGGCCGTAGCCCAAAGCCTGAAGCTAGAAGGCTGAAGGTAAATGGCTTAAGCTAGAAGCCCAAATTCCTAAGCCTGAAACTAAAAGCCCAAATTCCTAAGCTTAAAGCTAAAAGCCCGAAGGCCCAAGCCTAAAGCCACAAGACCTAAATACGAAGCCCGAATCTCGAAGGCCCAAGCTTAAAGAGCGAAGAACAACTACCGAATGCATAAGCTTGAATTCCAAAGCTCAATGCCTAAACCCTAAATACTGAAAGACTAAGCCCGAAGCCCCAAGCTCAAATTCATAAGCTTTAAACTCAAAGATGAAAGGCCCAATCCTAAAATAAAAGGCATGAAGCCTAAAGCCCAAATGCTCAAGCCTGAAGTTTGAAGCCCAAAGAGCAAAAGCCAAAGTCTGAAGCTCGAATCCTGATGGCCTAATCCTGAATCTTGAACCCTCTATGTGAAAGCTTAAAGACCGAAGCTCGAAGCTCAAATCCCAAAGTTTCAAACTCTAAGGTCAAAGGCCAAATCATAAAATACAAAGCATGAAGCCTAATGCTAAAAAGACTAAGCCTGAAATTTTAAGCCTAAAGCATTAAAGCCCATGCTTGGAGTTCGAATCCTGATGGCCTAAGCCAGAAGCTTCAAACCTTTACGTGCAAGCTTGAAGACTAAAGCCTGAAGACCGTAGCTCGAAGACTGAAACTTGAAGCCCGAAGGTCGATGGCTAAAAATAAAAGCCCAAATTCTTAATCCCGAAGCCAAAAGTCCAAAGGACCATGCCCGTAGCCACAACTTCGAAGGAAAGCCTAAAGGCCCAAAACTTGAAGATCAAAAGCCCAAGATTGAAGACCGAAGCCCGATAACAAATGGCCTAAGCTTGAATCCTGAAGCTAGAAGTTCAAAAGCCCATGCCTGAAGCACAAATCCTTATGGCCTATGCCTGAAGCTTGAACCTCCATGTGCAAACTAGAAGACTGAAGCTCGAAGACCATTTCCAAATACTTGAAGCTCAAAGGCCGAAGCTAGAAGTCCAAATTCTTAAGCTTGAAGTTAAAAACCTAAAACCCAAGCCCAAAGTTAAAAGCCCAGAACCCAAGCCCGAAGCCACAAGGCCTAAACTCGAAACCTGAGGGCTGAATCCCGAAGCCCAAAGGCCTAAGCATGTTGGCCTAAGCCTAACCTGAAAGTTGAAGCCTGAAGCTTAAAGGCTGATGGCCAAAGCCAAAAGCCTAAAGACCTAATATTGAAGCCAAAACCTTGAAGGCCTGAAAGGCCAAAAACTTGAAGGCCTGAAAGGCCAAGACCTTGAATGCCTGAAAGGCCAAAACTCTAATCTTGAAGCCAAAACCTTAAAGGCCTGAGCTCTAAGCTAGAAGGCCTAAACTCGAATGCTCGTGTCTAAAGCATGAATGCCGAAGCCCCATGCCAGAAGGCCAAAAGCTCAAGTTCAGAAGATCGAAGACCCAATACCGAGAGCTTCTGGCTCGAATCCCCAAACTAAAGTCCCAAGCCTAAAGCTTGAAGCTCAAATCCTGAAGCCTAAAGGCCAAAGCCAGAAACATAAAGCATGAACCTAGATAGTTTAATGTCTAAGCCGAAGCCCAAAGGCCCAAGCTCAAAACCAAAATCCCTTGGCCAAAAGCTCAAAGAACTAAGCTTAAATCCCAAATGCCAAAGTCTGAAGCTCCATGCCCAAAGCCTTATCCCCGAAATCAAAGCCCCAAGCTCAAATCCCAAAGCAAAAAGCCTAAAGGCCCAAGCTCAAAAGCTAAATCCCATGGCCTAAAGCTTGAAGCCCAAAGCTCAAAGAACTAAGCCCAAATCCCGAATGCCAAAGCCTAAAGCTCCATGCTCAAAGCCTCATCCCCGAAACTCAAAGCCCCAAGCTCAAATCCCTAAGCTTGAAGCCAAAAACTTAAAGGCTCAAGCTTGAAGTGCAAAACCCAAATTCTGAAGCCCAAAATAAAGAAGAGCCAAGCCAGAAGCCCAATGCTTGAAGTCCTAAACTCGAAGCCTCAAGCCCAAATCCTAAAGCTCAAAGATTGAAGCTTGAAGCTCCATGAACAAAGCCCGATAATTGAAGATCGAAGCTCGATGATCAAAAAGCTCGAAGCCTGAAGCCCGAAAGCCCAAGTCCGAACACTGAAGCCCAATGACCGAAGGCCTAAGTTTGAATCCAGAAGCCCAAAGTTCGAAGGCCGAACACCGAAGCTCGAACCCAAAATACATAAAGACAATGCCCAGAGCCCGAAGCTCAAATCCCAAATCTTCAAACTCTAAGGCCAAAGGCTAAAGGCCAAAGGCCAAAGGCCAAAGCCTAAAATAAAAAGCAGAAGCCTAATGCCCAAATGCCCAAGCTTGAAATTTGAAGCCCAAAGCGCAAAAGCCCATGCCTAATGCTTGAATCCTAAAATCCTAGATCAGAAGCTTGAACCCTCCATATGCAAGCTTGATGACTGTAGCTCGAAGCCAAAAGCCTAAGCCTAAAAGGTCATGCCTAAATCCAAAAGTTCTATGCCAGAAGCTTAAAGCTTGAGGTGTCAAGTCCAAATCCCGATGACCGAAGGCCCAAGCCAGCAACCTGAAGGCCCAAGCTTGATGTAAAGCCCGAAGACCGAAATTGCAATACCAAGGCTCGAAGGTCCATGCCCAAAACCTAGAACCTGAAGCCTAAAGTTCGAAGGCCAACACCTAAACCCGGAAGCGCAAATTTCGAAGCTCTAAGCCTAAACATCAAAGGCCTAGGCTCAAAGCTCAATGCCCAAAGCCCAAAGCCTCAAAGCCTGAATCTAGAATCTTATAGCCCGAAGCCCAAAGTGCGAAGGCCAAAGGCCCAATGCCGAAACCTAAAGCTTGAAGGTCTAAGCCCTAAGACTGAAGTCGGAAAACACAAGCCCGAAGATGGAAGACCAAACCTTGAATCCCAAAGACTGAAGGCCTAACTTTGAATCCCAAAGCCCAAAGTTCGAAGGTCGAGGCCCGAAGCCTGGACCACAAATGCCGAAAGACTAAGTTTGACCGTGAAAGCTCAATGCCTGGATTCTAAAGCTCGATGATCGAAAGGCTCGAAGCCTGAAGCCCAAAAGCCCAAGCCAGAATACTGAAGCCCAATGATCGAAGGCCTAAGCTTGAATCTAGAAGCCCAAAGTTCGAAGGCCAAACATTGAAGCTTGAACCCCAAATACATAAGACAATGCCCAAAGCCCGAAGCTCAAATCCCAAATCATCAAACTCTAAGGCCAAAGCCTAAAATAAAAAGCATGAAGCCTAATGCCCAAATGCTCTAGCTTGAAATTTGAAGCCCAAAGCGCAAAAGCCCATGCCTAATGCTCGAATCCTGAAAGCCTAGGTCAGAAGCTTGAAGCCTCCATGTGCAAGCTTGATGAATGTAGCTCGAAGCCTAAAGCCTAATCCTAAAAGGTCATGTCTAAAGCCAAAAGTCCCATGCCCGAAGCTTAAAGCTTGAGGTGTCAAGTCCAAATCCCGATGACCGAAGGCCCAAGCCGGCAACCTGAAGGCCCAAGCTTGATGTAAAGCCCGAAGACCGAAATTGTAATACCAAGGCTCGAAGGTCCATGCCCAAAGCCTAGAACCTGAAGCCTAAAGTTCGAAGGCCAACGCCTAAACCCCGAAGCCCAAAGTTCGATCCTCTAAGCCTAAACATCAATGGCCTAGGCTCAAAGCTCAATGCCCAAAGCCCAAAGCCTGAAGCCTGAATCTAGAATCTTATAGCCCGAAGCCCAAAGTGCGAAGGCCAAAGGCCCAATGCCGAAACCTAAAGCTTGAAGGTCTAAGCCCTAAGACTGAAGTCGGAAAACACAAGCCCGAAGATGGAAGACCAAACCTTGAATCCCAAAGTCCGAAGGCCTAACTTTGAATCCCAAAGCCCAAAGTTCGAAGGTCAAGGCCCGAAGCCTGGACCACAAATGCCGAAAGACTAAGTTCGACGGCGAAAGCTCAATGCCTGGATTCTAAAGCTCGATGATCAAAAGGCTCGAAGCCTGAAGCCAAAATGCTCAAGCCAGAAGACTGAAGCCCAATGATCGAAGGCCTAAGCTTGAATCTAGAAGCCCAAAGTTTGAAGGCCGAACATTGAAGCTTGAACCCCAAATACATAAAGACAATGCCCAAAGCCTGAAGCTCAAATCCCAAATCATCAAACTCTAAGGCCAAAGCCTAAAATAAAAAGCATGAAGCCTAATGCCCAAATGCCCTAGCTTGAAATTTGAAGCCCAAAGCGCAAAAGCCATGCCTAATGCTCGAATCCTGAAAGCCTAGGTCGGAAGCTTGAAGCCTCCATGTCCAAGCTTGATGACTGTAGCTCGAAGCCTAAAGCCCATGCCTAAAAGGTCATGTCTAAAGCCAAAAGTCCCATGCCAAAAGCTTAAAGCTTAAGGTGTCAAGTCCAAATCCCGATGACCGCTGGCCTAAGCCCGCAACCTGAAGGCCCAAGCTTGATGTAAAGCCTAAAGACTGAAATTGCAATATCGAAGCTCAAAGATCCATGCCCAAAGCCTAGAACTTGAAGCCTAAAGTTCGAAGGCTAATGCCTAAACCTCGAAGCCCAAAGTTTGAAGCTCTAAGCCTAAACATCGAAGGCCTAGGGCCAAAGCTCAATGACCAATGCCCAAAGCCTGAAGCCTGAATCTAAAATCTTATAGCTTGAAGCACAAAGTGCGAAGGCTTTAGCCCAATGTCGAAACCTATAGCTTGAAGGTCTAAGCCCTAAGACTGAATTCGGAACACACTTGCCCGAAGATGGAAGGCTAAACCTTGAATCCCAAAGATCGAAGGCCTAACCTTGAATCTCAAAGCCCAAAGTTCGAAGGTCGAGGCCCGAAGCCTGAACCACAAATGCCGAAAGACTAAGTTCGAAGGCCAAAGCTCAAATTCTGGCGCTTCAATCTCAAATCTTGAATCCTAAAAATACAAAGCATAAAACATAAAGCCCAAAGCTAGAAGCCTAAAGACCTAAGGCTGAAGCCAAAAAGCTAGAGGCCTGCGCCAGAAGCCTAAGGCCTAAAGTCGAACGCACAAGCCTGAAATTCAACAGCACAATCCCAGAACTTGAAGCCCGAAGGCCAAAACCTCAACGTTCGAATGTCGTAGACCCACATCAAGCTAGGGTGTATGATGGTTGAAGCACAAACCCAAAGCTTAAGGCCCGAATCTTGAAGCCCAATCTTAAATTCCTCCGGCCCAAGCACAATTCTCAAACATTGAAGCTTAAATCCTAAAGTCCAAAACCCAAATCCAAGGTTTAAGGCCCAAACCTCAAGCCCTAAATCGGAAAGCTAAAGCCTGAAAATTGAAGCCTAAACCACTAAAGACCAAGCCTAATGGCTTAGCCTGATGTCCAAAGCCTGATGGACAAATGACCATGCTCGAAGCCTGATGCATGAAGCCTGTAGGCCCATGCTGGAAGCAAGCCCAAATTCTTAAACCTGAAGCCAAAAGTCCAAAGGCCCAAGCCACAAGCCTAAACTCGAAGCTCGAAAACAAAAGCCTAAATACCAAAAGCCCGAAGCTTAAAGACTGATGGCCAAAGCCTAAAGCTTAAAGACCCAAGCTTGAAGCCAAAAGCTCGAAGGCTAAAAATCGAAGCTCGAATGGTCATTTGCGAAGCCCGAAGCCCAAAGCCCGATGCCCAAAAGCTCAACGCCAAAAGGTCGAAGACCCAAGATCTAGCTCAAAAGCTTGAAGGTCGAAATATGAACCCAAAGTTTAAGGCTCGAATCCAGATGCCCAATCCCAAAGCCCAAAGGCCCAAGCACAATTCCAAAACTCTAAAGCTCAAATCCAGAAGCCCAATACCCTTATGGCCTAAGCCCAAAATTAGAAGGCCAAAGCGTGAAAATCGAAGCCCAAACCACTAAGGACCAAGCCTAAATGCTGAAGCCTGATAGCCTAAGCCCCAAACCTAAAGCCAAAGGGTCATGCCCAAAGCCCGAAGGCCAATGCTGGAAGCCTAAAGCTTGAAGTCCAACGAGCAAAGCCCGACGGCCAAAGGCCGAAGCCCTTAACCTGATGGCCCAAGCTTGATTCCCGAATCATAAAGCCCAAAGACTGAAGTTGCAATACAAAAGCTCGAAGGTCCATGCCCAATGTCCAGAACTCGAACCCAAAGCCTGATGCTTAAACCTTAAATTCTAAAGGCTCAAGCTCAAAGTCCGAAGCTCCAAGCCTAAACATCGAAAGCCAGGCCCAAAGATAATGCCCAAAGATCAATATGCCCAAAACCCAATGCCCAAAGCTCGAATCCAGAATCTTATAGCCCAAAGCCCAATGCCTAAAGCTTGAATCCAAAATCTTATAGCCCGAAGCACTGAGTGCGAAGGCCAAAGGGCCAATGTCGAAGCCGAAAGCCTAAAGGCCTGAAGCCTGGAGCCTGAAGCTCAAATGCCCAAGCCCCCAATGACCGAAGGTTTAAGCTTGAATCTTGAAGCTCGAAGTTCAAAGGCCTAAGCCCAATGCCTAAATCCCAAATACTAAAAGACTAGGCCCGGAGCTCGAGGCTTAAATCATGAAGCTTCAATGTCAATGGCCGAAGTCCCAAGATTGGAGCCTAAGCCAAAAGCCCAAATGCCCAACTCAGAAGCTTGGAGACCAAAGCGCAAAAGCCCATTCATGAAGCACGAATCCTGATGGCCTAAGCCTGAAGCTTGAACACTCTATGTGTAAACTAGAAGACTGAAGCTCGAGGACCATTTCTGGAAACCTGAAGCTCGAATGTCGAAGGTCAATGGCTAAAGCTAGAAGCCCAAATTCTTAAACCTGAAGCCAAAAGCCCGAAGCCAAAGCCCGAAGCCAAAGCCCGAAGACACAGGGGCTAAACTTGAAACCCGACAGCTGAATCCCCAAGCTCAAAGGCCCAAGCATGAAGGACCAAGCCTAACCTAAAAGCCAAAGCCTAACCTAAAAGCCGAAGCCTGAAGCACAAAAGCTGATCGCCAAAGCCAAAAGCCTCAAGGCCAAGTCTTGAAGCTAAAACCTTGAAAGCCTAAGCTCTAAGCTAGAAGGCCTAAACTCGAAGGCTCATGTCTGAAGCTTGAATGTTGAAGCCCGAAGCCATAAGCCTAAAGGCCAAAAGCTCAAGTAATCCCCAAAACCCAAAGCCCCAAGCTTAAATCCCAAAGCTTGAAGCCTAAAACATGAAGGCTCACACTTGAAGCCAAAAACCTAAATCCCGAAGCCCAAAGTTTGAAGGGACAAGCCGAAAGCCCAATGCCTGACGTCCTAAACTCAAAGCCTCAAGCCAAAATCCTGAAGCCAAAAGGTGTAACCTAAAGCCTAGATCTTGAAGCTCGATGATCGAAGATTGAAGCTTGAAGCTCGATGAACAAAGCTTAAAGGGCCGAAGCCTGAAGCCCGAAAGCCCAAGCCCAAAGACCGAAGCCCAATGACTGAAGGCCTAAGCTTGAATCTTGAAGCCCAAAGTTTGAAGGCCCAACCCCGAAGCCTGAACCCCAAATACTGAAAGATTGTGCCCGGAGCCCCATGCTTAAATCCCGAAGCTTCACACTTTAGGGCCAAAAGGCTAAAGCCCAAAATACAAAACATTGAGCCTAATGCCAAAATGCCCAAGCCTAAAATTTGAAGCCCAAAGCACAAAAGCCCATGTTTGAAGTTAGAATGCTAATGGCCTATGCCTGAAGCTTGAACCCTTTAAGTGCAAGCTTGAAGACGAAAGCCCGAACATTGTAGTCCAAAGCCAGAAGCTCGAATGCCGAAGGCAGATGGCCGAAGCTAGAAGCCCAAATTCATAAGCTTGAAGCCAGAAAGCTGAAGGCCCATGCCCGTAGCCACAAGTCCTGAACTCAAAACCCCAAGTTCGAAGTCTAATGCCCGAGATTAGAAGGCCAGAGCCCAATCTAAAAGCGAAAGCCCAAAAGTCAAAGCCCGATGCTCAAACGCTGAAGGCCAAAGCCGAAAGCCTAAAAACCAAAGCTTGAAGCCAAAACTTGAAGGCCTGAACTTGAAGCCAGAAGGCCTAAACTTGAAGGCTCAAGTCCAAAGCTCGAATGCTCAAGTTTGAAGCCGAAGCCTGAAGGAAAAAAGCTCAATGGCAGAGGGTCAAAAACCCAAGATTGGACCCAAAAGCTTGAAGGTCGAAGCTCAATCCCAATGCCCGAAGGTTCCGGGACAGCTCCCGAAGTCTAAAGCTAAAATCCTAAAGCCCAAAATCTAAAGCACAGAGACCAAAGCTCGAAAATCGAAGCCCTACCACTAAAGACCAAGCCTAAATGCTGAAGCCTGATGACCTAATCCTGAAGGCCAAAGCTCGATTGATGATTGGCTAAGCCTGAAACTCGAAGCCCAAGGCTAAAGGGTCAGGCCAAAAACAAATGCTTGTGCCAGAAGCTGAAAGCTTGAAGTCCTAAGCCCAAATCCCAATGACTGAAAACCCAAGCCCGCAACTTGAAGGCCCAAGCTTGATGCCTGAATCCTAAAGCTCAAACATCAAAATTGCAATAACAAAGCTCAAATGTCCATGACCAAAGCCTAGAACCTGAAGCGCAAAGTTCGAAGGCCAAAGCCTAAATCCCAAATCCTAATGCTTAAATCTCAAAGCCTGAATGCCCAGGGTCGTTGTCCGAAGGTCGAAGCCTAAACATCGAAGATCCAGGCCCAAAACTCAATGCTCAAAGGTCAATGCCCAAACCCCAAAGCCAAATGCCTAAAGCTCAAATCCAGAATCTTATACCACGAAGCACAAAGGGCGAAGACCAAAGGGCCGATATTTGGCCAATATCGAAGCCTAAATCCTAAAGCCTAAAGCCAAAAGCTTAAAGGCTCGAAGCCTGAAGCCCGGAAGCCCATGTCCAAAGACCAAAGGCCTAAGCTTGAATCCTGAAGCCCAAAATTCAAAGGCCCAACCCCGAAGCCTGAACCCCAAATACTGAGAGACTATGCCTGAAGTTTGAATCGTGATGGCCTAAGCCCGAAGTTCGAATCATGATGGCCTCAGCCTAAAGCTTTTACCCTTTTTGTGCAAGCTTGAAGACCGTAGCCCGAAGCCTGAAGCTCGAAGGCCAAAGACTGATGGCTAAAGCTAGAAGCCCAAATTCTAAAGCCTGAAGCATGATAGCAAAATTTCGAGCCTGAGGCCCTTAGGACCAAGCCTGAAGCCAAGCCCAAATCCCTATGTTTGAAGGCTGAAGCTCAAACCCAGAGCTCGAAGGCCTTAGCCTAAAGCCCAAAGGCCAAAAGTTGAAGCCTGAAGTCCAAAACTAGAAGGCTTAAACCCGAAGCCAAAGCTAGAAGGATTTAGCCCAAAAGCCTAAATCTCAAAGTTTGGATGCCAAAGCTCAAAGTTTGAAAACCAAAGCATAAGCTTGAAAGCCAAAAGTCGAACACATATCCCCAAAGTCCGTAACCCGAAGTCCGATGACCTAACAATGAAATCCCAGGCCTGAAGCCTAATGCCTAAAGCCACACAGCACCAACTAAATGGCCGAAGTCTGAAGCCCGAAACCCAAAAGTTGAAGCCTGAAGCAGAATGCCAAAACCTGAAGTCCAAAGCCCTATATGCATTGCTAAAAGCCTGAAGCATGAAGCCTAAAACCCATAGCCCAAAGCCCGAAGCTCGAAGTTCAAAACTCAAAGCCCAAAATATGATGCCCTAAGCTCGAATTACAAAGCCCAAAACCAAGCCACAATCTCTAAATCTTGAAGCCTGAATTTCAAAGCTCGAGCTTAAACACCAAAGCCGAAATCCCAAAGACTGAAGCCCAAGCTCAAAGTTCAAAGCTTAAAGCCCTATAGAGCAAGTTTAAAGCCCAAAGCATGAAGGTCCTATATCTGAAGCCTAAAGTTAGAAGCTCAACAACTGATGCCAAAAGCCTGCTGCCAAAACACCCAACACTAAAGCCTGATAATTGAAGTCTAAAACACAAAATTCCAAGCCAGATGCTTAAAACTTGAAGCTCAAAAGCTTAAGCCCGAAGGCCCGAGCCAGAAGCCTGAATGCTGAAAGCCAAGGTCTGATGCCAACAGCTCAAAGCCCAAATCTCAAAGTCCAACGGCTGAAAGTCAAAGCCCTAAGCCCGAAATCTAAATCCCCAAGCCCAAAGCTCGAAGCTCGTAGTTTAAAAAGTCAAACCCGAGTCTCAAATCCCAAAGCCAAAGACATATGCTCAAACCCCATAACGCGAAGCCTAGATCTAAGCACGAAAGCCCAAACGACATAGTGCTAGGCCGAAGGGGGTGAAAGCTAAAACCCAAAACCCGAAAGCCAAAGCCTGAAGCTTGAAGCCAGAAGCCAGAAGCCTAAAGCCCAAACCACAAAAGCCTAAACTCGAAGGCTAAAGCATGAAGCATGACCCAGACAGCCCACATCCGGATGGGCTAAGGTCAATGTAGCCCAAAGACCTAAGCCAGAAGTCTGTAGCCCGAAGTCTATGAACACTAAAGCCCAAAGGCCTTAGCCTGAAGTCCAATGTTTAAATTTAAAGCCCATGCTAGAAGCCTATGCCAAAATGCTAAAGCTCGAAAGCTCAAATTGGAAACACAAAGCATGACTCTGATGGCTAACAACCGAATGGCCTTAGGTCAATGACAAAGCCCAAAGGCCTAAGCCAGAAGTCTGTAGCCCAAAGGCCATGAACACTAAAGCCCAAAGGCTTTAGCCTGAAGTCCAATGTTTAAATTTAAAGCCCATACCAAAAGGCCGAAGCTCGAAGGCTCAAACTAGAAGCATGAAGCATAACCCTAACAGCCAATAACCAAAAGGCCAAAGGTCAAAGCCGAAGCCCAAAGGCCAAAGCCGAAGCCCAAAGGCCAAAGCCAGAAGTCTGTAGGCCAATGCCTATGAACATTAAAACACAAAGGCCTTAGCCTGCTGAGATCGAAAGGCCAAAGCCCGAACATCGAACCCAAAACACTAAAGACCAAGCCTAAAGGACGAAGCCTGATGGCCTAAGCATGAAGGCCGAAGCCCATCGGACGAATGCCAAAGCCCGAAGCCCAAAGCACAAGAACAAAGGGCATGCCCAAAGCCTGAAGGCCCATGTCGGAAGCCTAAAACTTGAAGTCCCAAGCCCAAAGCCCAATGGCCAAAGCCCAAGCTTGACTCCTGAATCCTAAAGCCCAAAGACCGAAAGTGCAAAACCAAAGCTCGAAGGTCCATGCCCAAAGCCTAGAACTTGAAGCCCAAAGTTCACGGGTAAAACCAAAACTCCGAAGCCTAAAACTTAAATCCCAAAGCCCGAAGGTCCAAGCTCAAAGTTCAAAGCTTGAAGCCAAAACATTGAAGGCCCAAGCCCAAAGCTTAAAGCCTAAAGCCCAAAGCTCAAAGACCAAAGCCAAAAGCCCAAAGCCTAAATCTAAAACTTGTAGCTCAAAGCACAAAGTTTGAAGGCCAAAGGCCCAATGAAGAAGCCTAAAGGCCTAAAGCCCAATAGGCCATGCCCGAAGACCAAAGCCCAGTAACCGAAGACCTAAGCTTGAATCCTGAAGTTGAAGGTTCCAAGGCCCAAGCCCAAAGCCTGAACCCTAAATACTTGAAGACTAAGCCCGGATGGTCTAAGCCTGATGCTTGAAGCCTCTATGTGCAAGCATGAATACCGAATCCAGAAGATCGTATCCTAAAGCCCAAAAATTGAAAGGCCAAAACCCCGAAAATTGAAGCCCAAACCACTAAAGACCAAGCCTAAATGCTGAAGCCTGATGGCTAGGCCCAAAGGCTGAAGCCTGAAACCCAATGCCAAAGTGTCATGCCCATGCCCCAAAGCTCAAACGCCCATGTCGGAAGCCTTAATCTGGAAGTCCTAAGCCCAAATCCGATGACCGAAAGCTTTAATGCCTGAATCTTAATATCTGAACTCCAAAATTGCAGTATCAAAGCCTGAAGGTCCAGGCCCAAGGCCTAGAACCCGAAGCCCAAAGTTCGAAGGCCAAAGCCTAAACCCTCAAACTTGATGCTTAAATTACAAAGCCTGAGAGCCCAAGCTTGATGTCCGAAGCTCAAAGTCTAAACATTGAAGGTCCAGGCCCAAAGATCAATGCCCAAAGCCCAAAGCACAATACCTGAAGCCCGAATCTAGAAACTTATAGCTAAAAGTGTAGAGTGCGAAAGCAAAGGGCCAATGTCGAAGGCTAAAGCCTAAAGCATAAATCCCAAGAGCTCATGCCCGAAGACCAAAGCTTAACGACTGAAGGCCTAAGCTCGAATCCTGAAGCTCAATGTTTGAAGGCCCAACCCCGAAGCCTAAACCCCAAATACTGAAAGACTATGCTCGGAGCCTGAAGCTTAAATACCAAAGAATCAAACTCTAAGGCCAAAGCCTAAAATACAAAGCATGAAGCCTAATGCTCAAAGGCCTAAGCCTAAAATTTGAAACCTAAAGCCTTAAAGCCCGTGCTTGAAGTTCGAATCCCGATAGCCTAAGCCTGAAGCTTGAAACCTTTACGTGCAAGCTTGAAGACCGAAGCGTGAAGACCGTAGCCAGAGGCCTGAAGCTTGAAGCCTGAAGCCCGATGACTAAAGATAGAAGACCAAATTCTTAAGCCCGAAGCTAAAAGTCTGACGGACTATGCCCATAACGACAAGTGCAAAGGCCTAAAGCCTAAATGTCAAAGCCTAAAGCCTAAAGGCCCAAGGCCTAAAGGTCGAAAGCCTAAGCCTGAAGACCGAAGCCTAACGACCAATGGCCAAACTTGAATCTTGAAACTCGAAGAACGAAGGCCCAAGCCCAAAGCCTAAACCCCAAATACTAAAGGACTAAGCCCGGAGCCCAAGGCTCAAATCTCGAAGCTTCAACCATAAAGGCCGAAGTTCCAAGACTAAACACGAAGCATGAAGCTAAAAGCCAAAATGCCCAAACCCAAATCTTGAAGCCCAAAGCGTGAAAGTTCATGCATAAAGCACGAATCCTGATGGTCTAAGCCTGAATCTTGAACCCTCAATGTGCAAACTAGAAGCCCGAAGACTGTTTCTGGAAACCTGAAGCTTGAAGGCCGAAGACCGATGGCCAAAGCTAGAAGCCCAAATTCTTAAGCCTGAAGCTAAAAGCCCAAAGCCGAAGCCTGAAGCCACAAGGCCTAAACTTGAAGCCTAAGGCCATATCCCGAAGCCCAAAGGCCTAAGCCTAACCAAAAAGCCGAAGCCCGAAGCCCGAAGCCCGAAGGCTGATGGCCAAAGCCAAAAGCCTAAAGACCTAATCTTGAAGCCAAAGCTTTGTAGGCCTAAGCTCTAAGCCAAAAGGCCAAAACTCTAATTTTGAAGCCAAAACCTTGAAGGCTTGATCTCTAAGCCTGAAGGCCTAAACTCAAAGGCTCATGCCTAAAGCATGAATACTGAAGACTGAAGCCAGAAGACCGAAAGCCAAAAGCTCAAGTTCAGAAGGTCGAAGACCCAATACCGAGCTCAAAAGCCAGAAGATCAAAGCTCGAACCCCCAAACCTGAAGTCCCAAGCCTAAAGCCCAAAGCCCAAAGCCCAAAGCCTAAAGCCGAAAGGCCCAAGCCAGAAGCATGAAGCACGAACCTAGATGACTTAAGGTCTAAGCCGAAGCCTAAAGGCCCAAGCTCAAAACCTGATTCCCAAGGCCTAAAGCTTGAAGCCAAAAGCTCAAAGAACTAAGCCCAAATCCCGAATGTCAAAGCCTGAAGCTCCATGCCCGGAGCCTTATCCCCGAAATCGAAGCCCCAAGCTTAAATCCCAAAGCCTAAAGCCTAAAGGTCTAAGTCCCAAGGCCTAAAGAAGCCCAAAGCTCGAAGAACTGTGCCCAAATCCCAAATGCTAAAGCCTGAAGCTCCATGCTTGAAGCCTAATCTCTGAAACTTGAAGTCCCAAGCTGAAATCCCAAAGCCTGAAGCCTAAAACATGAAGGCTCAAGCTTGAAGCCCGAAACTCAAATCTTGAAGCCCAAAGTACAAAGGGCCAAGCCAAAACCCCAATGACTAAAGTCCTAAACTCGAAGCCTCAAGCCCAAATCCTGAAGCCAAAAGGTGTAACCTGAAGCCTAAATCCTAAAGCTCGATGAATCCCAAGGCCAAAAGCTTGAAGCCAAAAGCTCAAAGAACTATGCCCAAATCCTGAATGCCAATGCCTAAAGCTCGATGATCAAAGATTGAAGCTCATTGATAGAAGATCGAGGCTCGATGACTAAATATCAAAGCTCGATGAACAAAGCCCGATGGTCGAAGCTCGATGATCAAAAGGCCCAAAGCTTGAAGCCCGAAAGCTCAAGCCTGAAGCCCAAAGTTCTAATCTCGAAGTACGAGGGCCCGAGCTGAGTGGCTACAACACGAAGCTCGGATGCCTGAGCCCAAAGTCCAAAGTCTAGAGGCCCAAGCCCAAATCCAGAAGGCCCAAGACCGAAGCACGAAGCTTGATCCCCGAAGCCTTAAGCATGAAACCTGAATCCCAAGAGCCAAAACATGAAGCCCAAATCCCAAAGGCCAAAACATGAATTCTAAAGTTCGAAACCCAAAGCTCGAAGCCCAAAGTCCAAAGCTTGAATCTCAAAGTGTGAAGAACAAAGCTCGAAGACCTAACCCAGAAGCCCATGGCTAAAGCCCAAGGTACGAACCTTGAAGGCCTATGTCAGAAGCCTAAAGCCCAAAATCTGAAGGCCTAAGCCCAAATTCATGGCCCAATTTGGAAGCCAAAAGGTTTAAGTCTGAAGCCTAAAGTCTGATTCCTATAGTTGAATCCTAATGTCCCGGGACCAAAGCTCGACGCCCAAAGGCACAAGCTTGAAGGCTTAGCCCATCGGGCCCCAAGCTCGAACGCCCATACTAAAAGATCAAAACCCGAAGCCCGAAGCCTACAGGCCCAATCCCAAACCTAGATACCCAACATCTGAAGCCAAAAGTCCCAAGCTCGAATCCAGAAGTCTCAAGCTCGAAGCCCGAAGGCCCAAGCTCAGTGCCTGAAGCACGTAGCCCGAACACCTAAAGTCTCAAGCCTGAGGCCCAAAGTCCTAAGCTTGAAGCTAGAAGGCCTAAAGCTCGAAGGCTAAAGCTCATCCTTCGGAGCCCGAAGCTCAAACTTCCAAGATAGAAGCCCAAAAGTCTAAGCCCAAATCCTGAAGAGCCAAGAGTCAGAATGTTGAAGCTTGAAGACCAAAGCCCGAATTTGGATGCCCAAAGCCAAAAGGCCCAAGACCAAAGCATGAAGATGGATCCCCGGAACCTTAAGCAAGAAGCCTGCACCCCGAAGGCCAAAACATGAAGCCCAAAGCCCATAGCCCAAAGCCCAAAGCCCAAAGCCCAAAGCCCGAAGCCCATAGCCCGAAGCCTGAAGCCCGAAGCTTGAAGCCAGAATCACAAAGCCCGAAGCCAAAAGCTCGAAGCTCGAAGCTCAAAGCCCGAATCCCTAACCATAAAGCCCAAGGCCCAAGCCAAGGTAAGAACCTTGAAAGCCCATGCTTGAAGCCTAAAGCCCAAAACCTGAAGGCCTAAGTCAAAAATCCATAGCCCAATTTAGAAGGCCAAAGGTCTACGCCTAAAGCCCGAAGCCTGGTTCCTATAATTGAATCCCAACATCCAAGGCCCAAAGCCTCAAGCCCAAAGATGCAAGCTTGAAGCAAGAAGCCCGATGGGCTAAACCTTAAGCCCGAAGCTCGAAGGCCCATACTAGAAGATCAAAGCCCAATGCTTGAAGCATACAGGTCAAAGCTCGATGCCCAAAGTGTTAGGCCAAAGCCCAAATGCTCAAGTCCCAAGCTAGAAGCCCAAAAGCCTAAGCCCAAACCTTGAAGCCCGAGGGCCCAAGCTCTAATCCTTCCCCAAGAAGATCAAAGCTTGAAGGCACTAGCCTAAAGCCTAAAATCTAAAGCTTGAAATCCAAGGCAAGAAGCCTATAAGCCGAAGCCTGAAGCTTGAAGCCTAATCTCTCAAACTTGAAGCCTGAGGCTTGAAGCCCGAAAGTCAAGCCTAAATCCCTATCCCTGAAGATCAAAGCCTATCAGCAGTAGCTTAAACCCTAAAACCTGTAGACGAATGGCTCAAGCTTAAAGCCTAAAGCCTGAAAGCCCGAAAGCCCAAGCCTAAAGCCCAATGCTTAAGGCCGAAACTCGAAAGTCGAAACTCGAGGCCCAACTTTGATGCACAATGCTCGAAACAGGTAGATAGAAGGGCCTGCCAGATTATATTTCTGAAGTTCGAATCCCGTCAACACTAAAACATGAAGCCTGAACCCTAAAATTCCCAAGCTAGAAGCCCAAAAGCCTACGCCCAAACCTTGACGGGCCAAGAGTCAATGCCCATAGTGTGAAGCCCGAGGGCCCAAGCTCTAATCCTCTACTAAGAAGATCGAAGCCCGAAGGCACTAGCCTGAAGCCTAAAATCTAAAGCTCGAAAGCTAAAGCGTAAAGCTCAATGCCTCTAGTTTGATGCTCAAAGCCTAATTCCTCTAAGCCGAAGCCTGAGTCTTGAACCCCGAGCCTAAAGCCCAATGCCTGAGGCCCAAGCCCGTAGCCCAAAGTCCCAGACTATTTTTCTGAAGTTTGAATCATGTCGACCAAAATCCAAAGCTAAAAGATTGGAGATTGAGGCTTGAAGGATAGATCACAAAGGCCCAAGCTTGCATCTTGAAGCACGAAATCAAAAATCCCAAGCTAGAATACTGAAATCCAATGACCAAAGCCCAAAGTCTGAATATTGAAGCTTGTAGCCCAAGGCCTTAGCCTGGACCGAAAAGACTAAGCCCAATGCCTGATGCCCTAAGCCCAATGCCTGATGCCCTAAGCCCAATGCCTGATGCCCCAAGCCCAATGCCTGATGCCCCTAGCCCAAAGTTCGAATCCCATAGCTATATTCCCATTGCCTGATGCCGGATGCCCGAAGCCTAAACCCCAAAGGTCAAAGCCCAAAGCACGATGCCCAAAGTCCTAATACCGAAGCACGAAGCTTGATCCCAGAAGCCTGAAGCCCGAACTTTGAACCCTGAAGGCAAAAACATGAAGCCCAAAGCTCAAAGGCCATAGCTCGAAAATCATGGTCCAATAAAGAATACAAAATTTGTTATTTCAAGATAAGTAAACAAAAGAAAAAGAATATTTAGAATGAAAAATGACGATAAATTGCTTTATCTCTAGACAGACTATTTCTTTTTTTTTTCTTATCCCTTGGATTGAAATAAGAGATAAAATGATTCAACATCAGACCCTTTTAAATGTAGCAGATAATAGTGGAGTTCGAGAATTAAAGAGTATATTAGAATTTATATGGATTCTCTTATGTTTACGGTTCAGTGACTTTAAACATTTCAGTTAGAACCATTTTCAACATAACCATAACAAATATTTATGTCATTCTTATAACTTGAAATAAAGTCAATATTAAAATATATTTTAATAAAATGTAAATATTTTATTCTTTCTATTTATATCCAAATAAATGCCATCTTTTAATTAATTAAATTATCAAAAGACATGCCTTCCTTTTTCAAATAAATGTCATCTTTTTAATTAATTTAATTATTTAATTAATTAGAAGATATCTCTGGACGGACAATATTCTTTTTTTCTTTAACCCATGGATTGAAATAAAAGATAAAATGATTCAACCTCAGACCCTTTTGAATGCAGCAGATAATAGCGGAGCTCGAGAATTGATGTGTATTCGAAGGCCCAAGCTCGAAAAGAATCATCTTGCAACCTAAAGCTCGAAGGCCCAAGCTCGTCCCTCGGAGCCCGATGCTCTATGTCCCAAGTTAGAACCCTAAAAGTCTAAGGCCAAATCCTGAAGAGCCAAGATTCAAAGCCCAAACCTTAAAGCACGAGGGCCCAAGGTCAAATCCCTAACCATGAAGATCGAAGCCCGGAGGCGCTTGATGCCTCCGGAAAGGATGATTGTCAAAGTCCTAAGCCTGAAGTTCGATGCCTAATGCCTCAAAGATGAAGACTAAGGTGTGAAGCCCGAGAGCCCAGGCTTGAATCCCTAACCCCAATGATCAAAACCTGTAGGCACTAGCCTAAAGTATAAAGAGCCCACGGTGGCTTGGGAATTCAGCCTTCGTGATTTAGGCGTAGGCCTCCGTACCTTGGACCTGAGGATTGGGCGTTTAGGCATCGTGATTTAGGCGTTGACCTTGGGCCTTTGGGCTTCTAGCTTCGGGCTTCAGGCTTTGAGCTTCGGGCTTGGGACTTTGGACGTCCAGGCTTCATGTTTTGAGCATCGAGCTTGGGCCTTCGGGCTTCAAGTCTAAGTCTTTGGGCATCAGGCTTTAGGCTTCGCGTAACTAGAATTGGGATTGAGCCTATAGGCTTCAGGCTTTCGGCTTAGATCATCCAGTATATGCCTTCAAGCTTCGGGCTTAAGGCTTTGCCTATCGGGCTTGTTACTTTGAGCTTGAGTCTTTGGGCTTCGGGGTTTGGGCCTGGGACGTTGGGATTCAGCTATAGGCATCATGCTTTGGGCTTCAGGCGTAGACCCTTGGCCTTCAAAATTAGGCCATGGATTTTGGGCTTAGGCCTTCAGGTTTTGGGTTTTAGGCTTCAGGCATAGGCCTTCAAGGTTCGTACTTTGGGCTTTTGTTAACACATGGTTCCAGCACTACATCTCGGCCGTACATGTGACGCCATGGGTATTAACTTTTTTATTATTTTTATTATTATTCTTGTAGGTTGCCAGCCTCAGCCATGCGGATATGGTCAAACCTCGATTCCAACGATTTATGGCCATTTCCGTGCAAACATTGATAATGATGTGTCTTAGCTACATCTATTAGTATGCCAGGACTACATCATTTCCAACACAGCATGCTTCTTTCAGGCACACAAACCAAAGGTTCGTGTGCTTCAGCCATCACAGACCCCTAGAAAAATTACTAGAATCAAGAAATAAAGTTCTCCTTCCACTACTTCCACCTCTTTTGGTGACCGACGACAATAAGACTACCAAAGTGGACTCAACAATTGAATATTTCTCCCTCTTCCAGCAAACTCGGGCTGAGCTCTACTACCTCCTGCCTATAAAAGCCTTTGAACAGGCTTCAGGCAGGAAGGGAGAGGAGGCAGGAAAAAGATTTGGATCAGCCACATCTTTATCCTTCTGTCATACTTGTACTAGAGCTTGAGATAAGGAAGCTCTTTCTCTTTTTCTCTCTCTCTCTCTCTCTCTCTCTCTCTCTCTCTCTCTCTCTTTTCTTTTTACATTGTACTGGTCTTTACGACCACTCCCTTTCTTTACTATTGAAATTATCTCACTGATCACCCAATGGATGTAGGGGATCTTCTCCCTAAATCACCTTAAATTTTTATATACTGTTTTGGATGCGTATTACTCTTATTTAAGACTTAATCATCAGGCTTAGCTCTTTGCGTGCTGCCATATCTCGGGACTCTCTTTCTCTTTGTGTTTCTTGGGATCCCCTAGTTCCCACGTCAATATTTTCTGATGCTTTCATTGAGGCCTTCAAAAAGATGGTGGCCAGGACACGCATGTTGGCCCAAAGGCTTCCCAAGAGGGGGGTGAATTGGGAATAATAAAATTTATAAATTTAAATTTAGGCAATTAAACTAATAGATAATTCAAACAATGCAGAGAGGTTGATTTAGCAAATCAGACAACACAAAAAATAGAACAGAGAGTACCACCAGAAAGTGAGGTCAATTTGCAAAATAGAACTCAGTGCAGAAATGAGGTCAATTTATAAAATAGGACTCAGTGCAGAAATGAGGTCAATTTGCAAAATAGAACACAGTGCAGAAATAACGTATTCAACAATTGAAAAAGGGTAAGCAGTAGAAATATATCACACAATAGGCACAAAAGATTTATAGTGGTTCGGCCTTCCGCCTAGTCCACTCCCCACGCACCTCGAATGGGAATTTCACTAAAAACCCTGGCTTTTTACGGGAACAAAAGCCGAACAAACCCAATACAACCCTATGGCTTTTTCATGGAACCAAAGCCAAGCAAACCTTCAATCCTACAGCTTTTTGCAGGAACCAAAGCTGAGCAAACCTACAAACCTCCACTAGGGAGATAGAAAGGAAGTAAAGGTTTTGCTAGACTACCTAGCTTACAATTCAATGCATATACAAGAATCAATATTACAATGAGGCACTCTATGCATATGCAAATAAGCCAAGGGTCAACTCGAATAAATCCGAAAAGGCTAGCATAAAACAGTGAGCAAGATGATTTAAGAAATATCACCCAATGTAAGCCTTCAACAGGAAGAACAAGAAGTAAAACAGAAATTTGAAGAATCTTAATAAGTAATAACCTCAAGAAGCAAGATTTTCATCAAACCAAAAAACCAAAACGCAGCAATATATTTTTCTGAAGCAGGAAACAGAATAGAACCAGGAATTTCAGCTTCTTTCCACTTGAGAAACACCACAATCTCCTTCTTTAAAGTCTCCTTCAAAATATTTTGCAAGTATGGCTTAGGGAGATCAAAAATCGGATGAGAGCTTGAGAGGAGAAGGTGAGTTGTTGTTCTCCAAAAACAGAATGCAGAAAACAAAAGCAGTGTTGGAGAAAAAATTGCATGGGCTTAAGAATGCAGAAAAATATTTCCGTTGGAAGGAGAGAGAAGAAAATAGCCCACTTTTGTCCTTTAGTGATTGTAGGCTTATAGCTTTAAGCCAACATGAAGGGGACAAAGACAAGTGGATTAAGAATAAAAAATGATTAGTTGAAGCATGCCTCAATATTTTACATGGTGGCCATCATAGCAAATTAGGCTTTCAAGAAGAAACGGTAGGCTGCAAGAAATCAAAACACAAGCCAAGAAATCATGGGTTTAAACAAAACCCAAGTTACAAAGAGAAAAAATGATGGCTCTTGTTTTGGATTGATGTGGCTCATGCAACCTTTTGGAAAATACATGGGTATTAACCAATAGGTTATATGTTGCCATATTCCAAAATAGAGGAACAAATAATGACCATATAGGGATCTATCATAGGCATGAGATTGTTTTAAGCTAAACCAACTCTTAACCTAAAATGTGATAAGTATTTAAACCTTTAGTTAAGCTTCAAACTCAAATCAATAGATTGAGTGAGCTACACTCTTAATTCAAATTACTTAACATGAATAGGTTGAAGAGATTTTTGCTTAAACAACTAAACATGATAAATACAAAAGAGAATAAGGTTTTCTTAACTAGAAAACCAAAAGAAAAAATTCGAGTAAAAACCTTGGCAAATATGCACATGCTTACATAATAGTCCTAGAAAAAAAAACAATAAAAATTCCAGTGAGATCCATCTTTTCTCTGGACTTTAATTTGGACTCAATCCTCAAATGAGATAATGCAACCTGTTAACATACTAAACAAGAGGATTAGTCTATAACAACTAAATTAATTATTGTCATCAAAATCAAAGGGTTCAACAATCTCCCCATTTTTGATGATGACAATTAATTTAGAAGGCTAAGGCAATTTAAACAGATAATGCAGTGATAACTCCCCCTTAGCAGGAGATAAAATTAATAAAGCAAGAAAGATGGATTTTTTTTTAATAGACTAAGCATGAGTAAAGCTCCCCCTCAATCAATGCATTCAATTTTATACATAGCTAAAGAGATAATACACATAGCATAGCATGTAATCTGTTCATGCAGAAAATAAAATATGAATATATAATGCATGCAGAAACATAAAATGTGAAAGCAGAAAATATAATCTGTTTCTGTCCAATAAAAGCATAGCAAAGCAATCATGTAAAATATAAATTATCCATACAAGCATAGCAGCAAACTACATTTCTCTCCCTTTGGCATCATCAAAAAGATGGCCAAATGGAAGAAAAGAAAATAAGTTCTCAATAATATTAGATATGCAATACAACTGTAAGTTAAACAAACCCACCTTCAACCAATATCATTTCTTGCTGGGAAACAAACGGTCCATAATAGAGTCAATTTTGAGATCAAGGATCTCAAGAGTGGTTCCATTATGGCAAACCAAGTCAGTGAGGTGAGAGGTTACACGCGTAAGTCTCTCAATCTGAGCCTGTAAAGAGAGAATTTTAAGATCTTGCTCCTGGACATGGTGACCCAGCTCCTGAAAGGCATCCTCAATGAATTGGGCAAACCTTGGAGTGAACATAGATGCCGGAACAGATGTGAAAGTGGATGGTTGAGAGGAGTAAGAGGGTTTAGGCTGGCGAAGCTTAAGGCTGTCCATAGAAAGAGAATAGTATCTAGCACCAGGTATTTCATAGGAAAGATCAATCTCATAGATGGTACTTAGGTAATAATAGATGATATTACCATAGTGCAAGCTTCTATGAGAGGAAAGTTTCCTAAGAATGTTGCGGCAGCCATCAAGCTCATGAAAAATGATGCCA
>JAEMOT010000013.1:84676-111346 GCA_019297695.1 Apostasia ramifera | reverse complement strand
TTACCATCAACTCGATTGTTGAGAGACGCGAAGCATAGGTTTATTCTGTTGAGGTTTAATTCCTTACGAGCTTTGGCGGAGGCCTGTTACTCTTTCTTATACGTATAGTAATTTAATTATTTTCTTTCATATTTAACATCTTCACATTTAGTTAGCAATTATCATATAATTAAGGCTTTAGATTATACGTTGCATCCAATTAGGTTCATTTCATAGGCAGGATTTTCTATTAGAACAATTATTGAGTTCGATTGATCAAATATTTAGCCAGCCAATAGGAGGCATCACATCACTTACGCTCATCTATTTGCCGACCGAATTCAATAAAATTTTCTAGGATAAATCATATATAATAAATTCATAATAATTATTTTTCTAAGAAACACTTCAGAGTTAGTATTGATAATAAATTAGTTGGACATTTATGTGTTAGAATTTTGTTTGATCATTTATTGAGACTAAGGTTATATTTTTCAAAAAAATATTAATTCAGCAATGAGTAAAATTTTCATTCTCCTAGTTGTCACTTGACTGCCAACCTCCTAATTCAATTCACATTAAATGAAGAGAATTCAATTTTGTATAATTATGTTGAGATATATTTTGGCTCGAATCAAATTTATTGAGTCGAGCCATAAGCTATAGTCTAATCGAATTAATTTGGCACGATCTTTATTTTTAAAATATGAATAATGTATATAATTATTTATTATTTATGTATAAGTTTATGTTAATTATGATTGGGATATTTATTAAGTGATTGTGTAGGTATGATTAATTTAATTTCAAATTTTATCAAAAGCCAATTTTTTTTAAAAAAACTAATGTTTAAAGAGTTTGATTTGGTTTAACTAAAGCTCGAGCTAGCTTGAATTCAAATTAAATTAAGACAAAAATCGTTCTTGGCCTAAATCAGCTAGAACATGGATTGTTCTCACCCCCAACTAAGGGTTTTAATATCGATCGAAAATCAAAAATCGATCGAAAATTAAATTGATTTTAGATCGAATCAAAATCGAGTCGATGTAAATGAGCCGACTAACAAGCTAAAAGTTCAGCTCGGTAATAATTTCAAGCCGATTTTGAGCCGGGTAGGCTCGGCTCAATGTTGCTCAAAATCGGCTCAAATTAAAATATATTTTATATTATAATATATGTATATAATATTTATTAAATATAATATATATATGTTATAATATATATATATATATATATATTATAAACCGAGCTAATCTCAAGCCGGATCGAGTCGAACGATCGGCCCAAAAAATTGAGATTTTCAAGCCGGTTCGAAAATGAATCGAAATCAGCTCAAACCCAATCGAACTCGAGTCGATCTAAATGTAATCAATCCAAATTCGAGCCAGTATTGACTCGACTCGAAATCGGATCGGTAACGGCCCTACCCCAACTGCATCTTAAGTTCCAATATGCGTTTTCATCAAATAGTAATAATAAATTCCTGTGTGCATGTTTCTTTTATATATAATTTCAAATTATTTTCACCCCTTTGTAACTGTAAAAGTCATTAATCTATATGCAATTATTTCTTTTAAAAAAAATATTTATATTCAAAAAATTAATGATTGGATTCAAAAAAAAAAAAAAAAAAATTTCCAACCACAATAGGCTTGTAGTATATCTCGCTCAAAGCGCATGACCATGATAACATCAAAGGTGAGCCTCCCATCAAACCTCCGCACAATAACCGAAGAAATATTTCTCTTTTTTTTTTAAAAAAAAAAAAAAATCTAATTCGCATATGTAAGATTATGATTAATCGATTCAATCCACCAATAATCGAGCAAATCTTCCAAAGATGAACTGCATGTAAGGCACGCGCTGATTAGTGCTTCGCATTGGCGAGCGGCAGCAGGCCGGAGATGAACGGAACTCCGGTCGGCGGCAGCCAGTCGTTGCCCCACAGGAACCTCGCGACGGTGAACTCCTCGGCGTGCTCGTAGGTGATCGTCTTCACCCCCTTCCACGTGACCCTCCGGCTCTTATCCGCCCCCGGCCCGCGGTTGTCCACCTCGGCGTAGAAGCAGGTGTTGAGGGCGAAGTCACCGGTCCACGGCAGCCAGCCGTCGGCGTGGATGACCGAGCCGAGGTAGGACTGGAGGACGAAGGTCCGGGAGAACTCCTTCCACGGGCGGCCGAGGAAGGTGGGGTTCTTGGAGTGGAGTTCCGGCGGGAAGGAGGGGTCGGCGGCTAGGGTGCAGTTGTGGAGGATGATGGCGGTGGCGGACTGGCGGGACTTCCGGCCCTGGGCGGTGACGATGTTCTGCTGGTTGGGGAGGGGGCGGCGGGCGAGGATGAGGCAGTTCTGGAAGAGGGCCTTGGCGTCGCCGAAGATGAAGTCGACGGTGCCGGAGATGGTGCAGTCGCGGTAGAACTGGCGGAGGGTGTGGACGTAGAGGGTGTCCTGGTAGGCATCCATCCGGCACCGGTAGAAGACCGACTTGTCGGCCTGGACGAGGAGCGCCACCGCCTGGTGCTTCGCCGCCCCGGCAGAGTTCTCGAAGCCCATGTCCCGGGCTATGAAGCCGTCGCCCATCACCACTGCCGGAGAACAGAGCGAATGTATGTAACTCTCCAACGTGACACCCTCTTTACTTTTTATATGAAATAGTTATATATTTTCATATTTATTTTAATAATACAATTATTTTATAAAAATTTTTATTTTCATTTTATAAAATAATCATCCTTAATTATATCAACGTAAAAAATTGTTATTTCTAATTTACTAATTTTGTAAACTAAAAATATTATTCAAAAATTATCCTTACTAACATAAACACATACATATATATATATATATATACTTATATAAGTTATATTTATTTAATTTTTTATATGAAATCAAATTTAATAATAATAATAAACATAAAATTTCATTAAGTTATATTCATGAGTATTTTATTTTATTCATTTTTATTTTGTATTTTATTTTATTTAATTAAATAAAGAAATTATTATTTCATTTTCTTTGGTATGATAATTTCATTTTTATGGAGTGACAATTCCATTCTAATCTTATTCTATTCATTTAAATTAAAGAATATAACTAGAATTTTTTTGTAATAATAGTCATATAAATAAAATAATAATAACTTTATTTATATGACAATGATATTACATAAAAATTTTTAGTTAACTTTAATATTTAAGATCATTTTAAATTAGCATCTTAATTAAGAAATTAGGATTTTTACTGCTTCTATATATCATAATTAAAGTTAAATATTTTGTTAAAAAATACTTAAAGTAAAATTAACCTCATTAGATAGCAAATTTTCTAACTCTTCTATCTAATTAAAGTTAAGCTAACCTCAATAAATAGCATAATTTCTAGTTCTATCTAAACCATAAATACTAAGACCTAAAACTTAAATCCTAAATTCTAGAAATTAAATTCAAAATGCTAGACATAAACCCTAAATTTATAAACCTAGACCTAGCTAAACAAAACCAACATTATATTTTTTAGTTAAAATGGTCAATTATAATTAAGTCATCTATGGCGGTTAGAAAATAAAGCATCTCAATTATATTTGAAATAATTAAAGGATTAAACATAACTAAGAATTTTAAAAACAAACTAAGGATTTGATATAAAATTATCCCAAAAAATGAAATAATCTTCAACCATTTATATATATATATATATATATATATATATTTCATGGCCAATATAAATCCCTGTTAGTCAACATAAACAATTGAATGAAAGGAGAATGAGTTTTTCATAATGATCAACAAGGAAAATGTTAAAAAACTTTAAAATACAAATTTTTACCGGATATAAATACTAATAATTTTAAAATTGAAGAATTAAATAATTTTAAAAAGCTTTGTATTTTTCATATTACTTTTTGGGTAAAACGCATCCAAACCACTTAGGTCACAAAGATGTTGTAAATGGTTATAATTTTTTAAAAGCTAACTTTAAATTGAGTCTTGAGTTTGTAAAATTATATAAATTAGCCTCAATTAAGAAATAAGTTTTAATTTTTTATTATTATACTACAAGATTATTTCTGATTATTAACTTTTTTAGTTTTTTAAAATATAATTTTAAATATTAATGTTTATATTTTTTTAATTTTAAATTTTTAAAATTGAGAAATCATGAGATAGGAGAAATTAAATTTTTAAAGAATGATAAGAATGAAGGAGTATAATAATTTTTTAAAATATGTAAATAGTTTAAACTAATCAAAAAAATAATCAAATTTTATGTTTGAATCAGGAAAGACTAGTAAAAAAGGTGAGATCTAAAGGAGAGACTAAATTTGTAGTATTTTTATAATCTGAAAAATTCAAATCAAAATTTTTTAAAAGTTAAAAAAAATTTGAAATACCTTTCCAACCTGAGGGGCCCAAACGCAATTTACCCTTTTGTTATTTCTCTCAGTGCAGCAAGCTATATATGTAGGGCCAATGAACGTACCGAAGCTTGCGGTCTTAAAAGTGACGACGCCGTCGACGAAGTTGAGGCTTCCGGTGACCTTCGTTTGGGTGTCGCCATCGCCGACAATGACGATGTTGGTCATGTTCCGGAAGACGACAACCTTTTCTTTGTAGACTCCGCTTTTGACATACACGACGAAAGGCTTCTGGCTCCTCGTCGGAGCGACGGCGAGTGCTCCGTTAATGGTGGAGAAGTCGCCGCTGCCGTCCTGGGCGACGACTACGTCCGGCCTGATTCCAGACGGGGGGATCGAGAGAAGCTTCCTCCGGTCGGCGCTGACCCAGGACGGGAAGGACAGATCGTCGTCGGAGAGGAGGCGGCGGCTCAGCACCACCGGAAGTTTGAGCTGCCCTACGAAGCTCGAGATCTGGCCGACGATGGCGAGGGCGTTGTCGGTCATCGCCATGGAGACGTTAAGGGCCTTCCGCATGCCGGCAGCGGCGTCGCCAGTGGTGTTCTCGAACCCGTCTAGGCAGGTCTCCTGGTAGGTGGCTGCGGAGTCGAGCCAGAGCTTGAGCTCGTCGACGGCCTTCTCGTAGTCGGTCATGTTAAAGCCGCCGAGGTTATTGAAGGAGGTCTTGATGTCCTCTTCGGCGTACTCCAGCAGCTCGCGGCAGGTCTGGAGGGCCTCCTTGGTGCGGGGATCCTTGGCAGCCATCGACAGGAGCTCGGAGTGCCGGAAGGCCTCCCGGAGGTTGTCCCCGGCAGCCTGGAAGACGGCCTTCGTGAGCTCCTTGGGGTCGGAGGTGCCATTGGCCACCTTTGAGAGCGTCGACTCGCAGATGTCGCGATAGTCTGTGGGCTGGCAGATGGCTTGGATCGACTTCGAGGCGGCGGACGGGGGGCTGCCGCCGGACGGGGCGGGGGCGGGGGATTTTGTGGCAGAGGTGGTTCGGGTGACGACCACAGCGACAGAAGCGGCGACTGCGATGAGGAGGATGACGGAGCCGCCGATGATGGCTCCCTTCTTGGCGGCGGACATGGCCTGAGGGTTTTTTTTTTGGTTGGGGTGTTTGGATGGGGTTGACCTTCCCCTGCCTGGCAAGGGGGAGATTGCGAGGGAGGGGGAGGGGGGAGGAGGAGGTTATAAGGTTGGTGGGGGGAGGAGGAGGCGGGGAATGGGGATCGGGGGATGACTTTTGGGAGCGATGCCGGAGAGCCGCAAGTCAAAATAGAACGTCGTTATTGGTTAATGATTCGGAGAACGAGGTTGACTGTAGGGAGAATGTCAACGGACAGAATGGGGAAGAGGGTCCGGCCAATGGACGAGCGCTATTGGGCGGGAAAAAATGCCTTTTTTGCGGCTTTTTCCGTTAGCTAATTATGTTCAATGAATAATAGCGTCTATTTTTGGATATTTTTGACGACCAAAAAACTATTTACTAAAAATATACTAGTATAACATTTGAAATTAATTATTATTTTAAAGTAAATTGCATTCGAGCTCTTGAGGTCCGAAAGGTACTGTGAATTAGTCTCAACTTTCTAAAACACTAGATTTATTTTCTTCAGGTAATAAAATTGCTACATTTTTTATCTTTTTTTGAGAATCTCATTACTTTACTTATTTTTTAATAAAAATATAAAATTTGATTTTTTTTAAACTAATTTTAATTATTTATATATTGTAAAAGGCCATTAGACTCATTTATTTTTATCCTTTTTTAAAAAATTAATAAAAATTTAAAATTAAAATTGTTTTATCTCTTACTTTCTGTGGATTAAAAATTTAAAATTAAAAGATATAAATATTAGTATTTTAAAATTATATTTTAAAAAAATCATAAAATTAAGAAACGAGAATACTTGTGTTTTAATTCAGATTAAAATTATAGGGTTTTTACAACTTTAGGAACCCAAATTAAAATTTGTAAATAATTTATACGAATTTATAATGCCCTTTTAACCTGAAAAGCCTAAATGTAATTTACTTTTTATTTTATTTACTGCGGATAATATTGCAACAGTTAAAAGACGAGATCCTCGCAATACTTAAAATTATGATTGTTTTACTCTTACTTAATGACTACATCTTGCTCTTATTTAAAACTATGTAAGAACTCAAATATATAAAATGTTAATAGGTCAATAAATTTTATAGCATATTATGGTTGTTTTAAGGATGTGTTAGTTGGGTCCCAAGTTCCCAACTTAGTTATATGTATACCATCCTTAATAGGTGATAGCAATTTTGTATTTGATTATAAGCTAAAATCTTTGTTGAACTTCTCTTGAAAAATAATCTTATAATGCTTTCACTATTTATCTAATTTGGCTAACTCTAGCAGCGGCTCACTCAACAATATGAACTACGCATGCATGCTCACCATGTAATCATTCTATCCGCCTTTTTTTTTTATTTTTTTATCAAATTCTATTCTCTTTTCTAATGCCAAAATAATGTAACATTTTTTTTAGATACAGCCATTGAGGAATTCCCAACATGTGCATTACTAATTATTGGCATAGGATGTAGAGGATCCCAAGAAACACAAAAAAAGAGGGAGTCCAGAGAGACGGCGGCGTGCAGAGGAATAAGCCTGATGGTTAAGGCTTAAGAGAGAGAGAGAGAGAGAGAGAGAGTTCGGGATATCCAGAAGAGCACACAGAGAGATTTAAGATGGTACGGGGAGGAAATCCCCTATGTCCACCGAGCGGTCAACGAAGAAGTTTCATTAATGGAAAAAGATACCCGTGAAGGCTAATACAATGCTTATGAAAGAGAAAGAGAGGAAGAGAGAGCTCCTCAGTTGGGACTCTAATACAATAAGAGTGGGAGAATCCGAGAGGTTGCTCGCACTCTGACCACTCTTGAAATTCTCTCCTCTTGGACCTTGGATTTTGGATCTCCTCTTCCGATTTCGAATCCCCCTTGCTTGAAGACTGTTCAAGAGTATTTATAGGCGATGCAGTGCATAGCTTTATTCTGAATTTCCGGAGGAAAGGAGGTGGACCAGCTCTGAGCTCGCGCTGCTTGTTAGCCGCCGGAGGGACCAAAAGCAGCATAAGGAGGATGCTATCTTTAATATTGGTATTATTTCTGGAGATTCGTGATAGCTGGAGCACGCGGACCCTTGATTTGCGGGTCTGAGAAAAGTGTCTTGTACGGGAAACAGAGCGGTCGGGCCAAGCTGATTGTGTCAGGCACCACTTTGTAATATCATCATCGACGTTATCAGGGATGATCCTGGCTTGTCGTGGACAGGATTGGTTGACCCCTCGTATCCGAGGTTTGACCGGGGTCAAAAAGCTGTGAGAACAGATAGATGAGTTAGCAAATAAATAAAGGCTGAATCTCAGCTATGTGCCATATGTACGATAGGAATGGAGCGCTGGAACCATGTGTTAACATTAGCCCCCCTCAGCACTGAAGAGACATGGGCCGTATTGGGAGAAAGTTTGTTCGAGATAAGGAGAGAGGAGGAGAAGATCCTGAGGAGCACCTCCAAGGTTCTGGAGGCAGTAAAGTCTCTGAAGAGCAAGGAGGAAGGGGAGGCTTGCCATCTTCGGAGAATAAAGAAGCTGGAGGGCACTTTGTTACAAGTCATGAAGTGCTCTCAAAGTGATCATAGGGAGGAACTAAGAAAGTTGTATAAGTTGGAAAACAAGTTAGCTTCCCTGGCTCTAAGTAATGCAGAATGGGCCAGTAAGAGTGAGGCTGCATGGGGAGAGTTCCACCGCAGTCTATCGAATGCAAACCAAGCCCATTCTGCTCATGTCAAAGACCTCCAAAAAAGGATAAAGGAGTTATATGATGAAAATGAGGCTTTGAAAGAAGAAAGAAACTGGCTAAGGGATGAGGTTGTAAAGGCCAGGGAGGTATCGTCGGGGGCGAAGGAGGCGGCCTCCGAAACTCATCGCCGGGACGAGTTGCTGAAGTCTGAAGTTCACCTCTTACGGGCCTTGGTGGAGAATAGCTCTGGATGGCGGGGACGACATATGGAGAATCTGGAAGAAGCAGTGAGGAGGGCAGTGAATATTGTTAGCGTCTCACCGGTGGGTCACCACGTGAAGAATCAGGCAGCTTTTGACATTCTCCTGTAGACATTTTTTTGATGTAAGTATCTTAAATCAGGAGAATATCAAAAGTCTTGTTGTTCTTCCCTTCTGTGGTCCTAAGGGACCAGACAGGTTCTTTGACGCTGGGAGCCACTGCCCAGAGGAGGTTCCTCCAGCAAGGTCCTCCGTTGGCTGGGGATATCATCTGTCTCCCCTACGCAGGAGTCCTGAAGAGGGCCAAGTTACTCCCCTCGAGGCCAGATGGCTAGGCCGAAGTGCTCCTCCCAAAGTCCAGTAGCAGGATCAGCCAGGGAGCCAGACGTGACCTGCCTCCGTCCTCATTTAGCTCCTTAGCCTCATCATCAATATTATATTTGAAGGAACCATAGTTGAGGAGAGGAGTCTTGGCTGCTCCCGGGCGATCTGCTTCCTGCTGCTAGTAGTGTAATAGATTGGTCTCAGAGAGGGGGGTTCCCTCGTGCCTGAGGTCGACACTATTACACTAGGTGTCTAAGTTCTGAAGCCTTATATTTTCTTTGTTTTTTCTGTACTCATGCAAGAAACATGTAAGAGAACAGAGAAAATGAAATTATAACAAGTTTTATCATTAATGAAATATATTTTTTCTTTCAAAAACTTGTTCTGAATGAATTCTATGTTGGTTCCTCCCTTGTGGTAATATTGTGATTTTGATGTTTAACAATATGTTTAAGTTAATTTGTACTAACATAATTATTTAGTGTTCTTAATCTCAGGTTTATTAAAGTTGCATCTCAAATTTTATACTAAAATTGAGATCTAATTAAGTTGAAGAGAAAGGCTCAAGTATTGAAGATCAAGTAAAGCATATGTTATTATTGTTTATTGTTTCTTTTCATTTTACTTGAGAGTAGAATTGTTGTGAGATTAATCTTAACTATTAGAATAGTCTGGATATGAGTTTGAGCACTTAGAATCTCTGCGAGTTAACTAGATAATCTTAAAAGTTTAAACTCTCTTAATTATGTGGCCTAATAGTGGTGAGATTGCTCTAGATATTTTCTTTTGGTTGTGATAGCTCCAGGGCAGCTTTGGGATAGTTGAAGGGTGACCTTCAATAGTGAGGTCGACCTAAGGTCGACTCGAGGTCGACCTTCAGCAGCGACCCTCAACAGAAACTTTAGTCATTTTAGGGATTTTTCGAGGTCGGCCTGAGGGCGACCCAAGGTCGACCTGAGGTCGACCCGAGGTCGACCTTCAGCAGCGACCCTCAACAAAAACTTTAGTCATTTTAGGGATTTTTCGAGGTCGACCTGAGGGCGACCCAAGGTCGACCTGAGGTCGACCCGAGGTCGACCTTCAGCAGCGACCCTCAACAGAAACTTTAGTCATTTTAGGGATTTTTCGAGGTCGATCTGAGGGCGACCCGAGATCGACCGGAGGGCGACCCGAGGTCGACCTTCAGCAGTGACCCTCGACAGAAACTTTGGTCATCTTGGAGGATTTTTCCAGGTCGACCTGGAGGCGACCTCAGTTGAATGTTGGGAGCTCTAAGAGAATTTTATGAGCCAAAAGGAGTGCACCAATAACCCCTATCTCCTTATATAACAAGAGCTCCAACGGCTAGAAAAATGGGCTGGAGAAGATCTGGAGGTCGACCTGAGGTCGACCTTGGAAGTGACCGTTGGCCTATATTTGTTCTCCAATGGCTAGCTGGGGGTCGACCTGAGGTCGACCTCCAGGTCTTCTCCAGCCCATTTTTCTAGCCGTTGGAGCTCTTATTATATAAGAAGATAGGGGTTGTTGGTGCACTCCTTTTGGCTCATAAAATTCTCTAAGTGCTCCCAACATTCACCTTCATTCTCCACCATCCTAAGAGTTGATAAAAACATTCAAGTGGAGTTTCAATCAAGATTCAAGGCGATCTAGGTGAACTTGGACTCAAGTGCTCAAACTCTTCATCCATTCTTCTTCTAGCTTTCAAGATTCAATCATAAGAAGGAAGAGTGAGTAATTTTTTTTCTTTGTAATATTTTAGTTATTCTTTTCTACCTTTACTGTGTGTGTGAAGAGAGCCTTCAAATAAGGGTTGGAGGAAGTGAGTGTGTGAGCCCTCACTTAAAAGTGAGGAGAGCCTCTAGTGAGTAGATAGAGGAGGATCTGTATGGGCTTCTCCGCCTGAACCAAGGAGTGTGTTATAGTGATATCTTTCCGATCAGGGTTGAGTGGATTAGGCTCAAGTTATATCGTGTGTTCTTTGTGGATGTGATATTTTCTTCTTGTCTGCACTTATATTTGCTTCCGTTTGTATTTTGTACTAACTATTATATTCAATAAATTAAATTAAATTTTAATTACGTCTATTCATCCCCCCTCTAGACGTCATACTAGTTCCTACATTCTATTTGTGTTTGTCTTTTCTTTCGTGTTTGAGATAGGTACCACGAGGTTAGAAAAGAGAAAGAACAAGAAGTCATAGGTGTGAAAGTATAAAACTAATGATAAATTCTAAGTTAAAAGGAAAGTTACTATTCTCATGCACGATTATAAAATATCAGATGATAATAGTAGAGAGGACAAGCAATAGAACGTCGTTTCAAAATATTGCGCATGATTTTGAACTATCGTGCATGACATATGACGAAACGAGGGAAGCGATGCTTTGATAATCGTGCGCCGCTTCGAATTCTGAACTTGTCAGAAGGTACAGACAGTCTGATTGCATCCGCGTGCTGATCGAAGAGATCAAACAGCCAGAAGACGAAAGGTCACAGCTGTTTCCCATAAAAGGCTTTCCCCAAGGGGAAACCGGAGTACTTGTCTGTCTTCAAACCCTAAGAGAGAAAAAGAAAACTTTGCCCCATCCGTTGCAAAATCAAGCCATGGGAGGAGGAGAGATCGAGTGGGCCGAGCTGTCCGATCAGTTCCACAAGGATACCAGCTACCAGGAGAGTCTTCTGATGGAGCACGTGGTGCTCAACACAACCAGAGAGTTTAAAGGAAATCCCAACCTGACGATTATCCCCCCTATCGCCGACTTCCGACCAAACAGTCCTCTTGAAGGGGCGGTATGTGTGTACCGGGCACAGGTGGAGTATGGCTTGATATTGCCGCCGCAGCCAGAGTTTGAGAAAATTCTGAACTCGTTTAAGATCATCCCGGCGCAACTCTCCCCTAACGTCATTGCTTACGTGTATTCTTTCCTGAAACTGCTGCAGGCTCAGGGAATACCATGGACCTTGATGCTGTTCAGAAGCTTGTTCAGCTGGATGGCGGTGCTAGGGTATGGAGGATGATTGGCCCTGCGGTCAAAAATGAGGAAGGCGATGTTTTCGGGAGCAAGTAGTTCTCACTCGGACTGGAGGGACTAAGAGCTGCATCTACCGAGGAGAGGTAAGTCTGGCCCTAGGGAGCGGTCTGGTGTCAAAGGACTTGGAGGAGAAGTTGGAGAAGACCTCCACACCAGATCTCTACTCAGGCTTCGCCAACAGGATAGCTACGGTAAGGATTCTCTCTCAGGCCTTCTCTCCCATTTATTCTCGTGAGCTAACTCTGTTTTTGTTGCAGATTCTTGCTCGCTTGTCGTTGGCTTTGAACAGAGCCTTGAGGACAGAGGAGCAAGTAATGGAACAAGAACGCCAGCTTCATCAAAAGGATGAAGAAATTGAGGCCTTGAGAGTGCAGCTTGCCGTGAAGATTTAGTTGGATTTGTTATGGGCCATTTGATGTTTGATTCAATGTGCTTTAAAATGTACAATTTTATGTTTGATTAATATAAATTAAAAAATAATATATCTAAATGATATGTTATTGCAGATTCTTGCTCGCTTGCCGTTGGCTTTGAACAGAGCCTTGAGGACAGAGGAGCAAGTAATGGAACAAGAACACAAGCTTCATCAAAAGGATGAAGAAATTGAGGCCTTGAGAGTGCAGCTTGCCGTGAAGTCTTCTCAACTTGACGCCGCTCAGGAGAAGGAGGCTAAGCTGCAAGAGAAGTTTGCAGTCTATGAATCTGCAATGAGTGCACTGAAGGTTGACAATAAAGCTCTGCGAGAGAAGATGGATAAGTTTGCCGGAGACCAGGAGACCGTTGCTGCGGCAGCCATGAAAGCCTACAAAGGGGGCAAAGTCACTGCCTCTGACCTCGGGGAAGTGGATCCCTTTCTTTGCCTGGCTGCTGATCCTACTTACAGGGAGAAGGATTTTGACTTAACTGACAACCTCATCCATCAGGTGTTCGATCTTCTGGATGGGATCAGTGAAGGCTAACCCACTATTTTATTCTGATATGTATGAAATGAACAGGTACCTTTGTATGAGATTTGAGATATTCTGATTGTGACTATGAGAAAGCCTCTAGTTAATAATAAAGGTCTTTGAGTCGTATAGAATATTCCCAATTTGAACTTTAAACTTCATAAATCCACATAGGAAGGAAGCAATGATAGCAGGAGAAATCTCTCCTAAGATGTATTATCTGACCCAATGCCAAAAAGACTTGGAGCATCTGAAATATCATGTCCGATGTTTGTACTTAAGGCATGGGCTGACCTCTGGGATTTCATAATTTCGGGTTTGGAATTATATCCCTTTATGCACCTACACATGAAAGATGTAATAATTGTAGTGAAAATACTGCCTAGGAGGAGTTATCTGGCCCAATGCCAAAAGGACTTGATCGTTTAAAACATCGTGGCCGATGTTTGTACTTGAGGCAAGAGCTAACCCCCGTTTGAGCGGCAGATCCTAGTGGAAAGTGAAGGCACTCTGCTTAGGGGGGACCTGTATTATGAGTAGATAACAGAGACTGTCCTAAGGTTACAAGCAGGCCTTCAGACCTTCCGTTAGCCGGATGGGCTTATAGAAGGGTTCTAGATGTAGGTAGGAGACCTCGTCTGCCAGAGGTAATTAGGCTCAGTGACCTTCGTATATGGAAAGTTAGTTATAATGAACCATCGTGTACGAGGCTCGGGAGCCTTTGGGTATGATGGTTGAGACTTTTAAGGTTGAAATCATACTTGAGCAATAGATGTTAGGCTGATATGAATACCCCAATATAAATTAATAGGTGTAAGATTCATTGTCGCAAGAACTTCGGAGTTCAAGATATAACCTCTAGGACAGCATAAAGAAATTCAGATGTATTTGGGGAGAACCCCGATGTCTATTAATAAAGAATGTCCCAAAACTTATTGATTGAATCTGCGTAATAAATTCCTGAATGAATCTGTACAAATGAATCTTTGTATAGGGAGTATAAAGATGAACTGCTGCCAGGGATCGGGCGTAGAATTTCTTTAAATCATCCCCACTCCAAGTTCTAGGGAGTTGGATGCTTTCAGAAGTCATAAGATAATATGCGTTCGGTCCAGCAATCTCACGCACGATGTACGAATCTTCCCAATTAGGCTCAAGCTGAACTCCCAAGTTGCTGCCAGCAAGAAGCCGCCGTTTGAGTACCAAGTTTCCTTGAATGAAAGTCCTAGGGTTAACCTTGCAATTGAAATACCTTTCGACCCGGCGCTTGTGCTCCAGGTGCTTGAGTGCGGCCAACTCTCTTTTCTATTCTAAGAGGTCTAGATCGACTCGTCGTGAATCATCATTTTCGTCCATCTAGGTTTGCAGATCTTCGAGATTGAAGTTGGCTGTGGTTTCTACCCTAGGGGAGGAGTGTTCTAGCTCAACTAGTATGACTACGTCCATCCCGAATGAAAGGGAGAAAGAAGACTCCTGAGTGACCTCAAAAAGAGCTATATTGTAAGCCCAAAGAGTGCCTGGTAGTTCTTCTGGCCAGAGGGTTTTGGCACCGTCAAGACGTTTCTTCAAGATATTCAGAATGTTTTTGTTAACAGCTTTTGCCCGCCCATTGGTGTGAGGATGCCAGACAGATGCGTACTTGAGGTTGATTTAGTATTTGCCACAAAAGTCATGGACTCGCTGATTAGGAAACGGGGTACCATTGTCTGTGATAATTACCATCAGTATGCCGTCAATGTTAGCCTATAGGAAATTTTCGACATTCTGTGCAGTAGGTTGAGTAAGTGGCATGGCTTCAATCCATTTTGTGAAGTAGTCGACACCCACTAGTATCCATTTGTAGCTCCTCATGGCCGTAGGCATTGGGCCCAAGAAGTCCAGTCCCTCAAACAGCGAAGGGCCAAGACAAATGGATGGGTTTGAGATAGCCGGCGGGCTGCCTGTGCATATCAGCGTAGTATTGGCATTGAGAGCATTTTTCCACGAACGCCTGAGCATCCTTGTAGATATTTGGCCAGAAGAATTCTTGGCGTAGAATTCGCATAACCAAACTTCGGCCACGAGCATAAGTTCTGCACTCCCCTTTGTGCACAGCCTCCATGACTTTTTGAGCTTCCTCAGGCCTCAAGCACTTGGTGAGGAGCTTGGCATAAGACCTTCTGTAGAGCTCTCCATTGATGAGGACGTATTTGGCGCTGTCAAGCTTCAGTTTTTTCGCCTCTTGCATGTTATCGGGCTGCGTCCCATCTTTCAGGTAATTGAGGATCCTGCCCATCCAGCAAAGCTGATACTCCTCAGAGTGGATTTCTGTGTTTTCGAAACTGGGCCTTTCGAATATTTAAGTTTGGCGGAGGTTGGGGAGCCCCATCTTTGCGAGCCGATCTGCCACTTGATTTTTTTTTTTCTGAGAATATGCGTCAGGGAGAAATCTTCAAACTGAGAGATTAAGGACTGGGCTTGTTACAGATATTTTTTCAGAACCTCGTCCTTTATTTTGAATGCTCGATTCACCTGGTTGACGACCAATTGGGAGTCACTGAATACCTGTATGCCTTCACAGCCATACTAAGTGCGAAGTTTAGCCCTTTAATGAGAGCTTCATAGCTCCCTAGGACTGTGATCCAGATACTCCATCGACATGAAGGGACCAGATATTTGTCCGATATCTGGTAAGCAGTGGCTCTGAAGTAGAAAGTTCAACGATGAAATCCGCCAACACCTGTGCCTTAATTGCTGTCCGTGGGACATAATTGATGTTATACTCGCCCAACTCAATGGACCATTTGAGCAGCCTTCCCAAGATCACAGGAGTGTGTAGTATCTTCAAGAGTGGTTGATCAGTGACAACCTGGATAGTGTAGGACTGAAATATGGGCGTAGCTTTCTCGCCGTCATCAGGAGAGCCAGAGCGAGCTTTTCCAGCGTGAGGTATCGGCTTTCAACATCTAGGAGTATGTGGCTGATATAAAAGATTGGATGTTATACCCCCTTATCGTCGTCCACGAGGACCGCTGAGACTGCGGTGTCAAACACCCCAAAGTATAAAGACAGGACAGCCCCTTCTGTTAGTGCCACTAATATCGAGGCCGAGGTAAGATACTTCTTCAGCTCTGTGAAAGCGGCCTCACATTCGTTAGTCCACTGGCCCCCCTTGTTGTTGCGCAGGCATCGAAAGAATGGCAAACATCGATCCCCGGCTTTTGAGATGAATCTGCCTAGGCTGTTGATCCCCCCTGTTAGTTTTTGGATCTCTTTTGCCATTTTAAAAGAGAATATGCTCAGGATAGCCGAGAGTTTATCTGGATTGGCCTCTATCCCTCTGGCTGAGACTAGATAGCCCAAAAACTTCCCTGAGGTCACACCAAAGGTGCACTTGGTAGGATTAAGTTTGAGGTTAAACCTTCGGAGGTTGTCAAGTGTTTCCCTGAGGTTGCCGAGGTGTCCTTCTAAGGTTTTGCTTTTGACTAGGATGTTGTCGACATACGATGTCGTCGACATACGATGTCGTCGACATACGCTTCAAGATTCCTCCCCCTTTGGTCCTTGATGACGGTATCAATCATGCCCTGGTAAGTAGCGCCGGCATTCTTGAGACCAAAAGGCATGACGTTGTAGCAGTATGTGCCAAAGTCAGTGATAAAGACAGTATTTTCTTCATCTTTTTTGGCCATCCGGATCTGATGATACCCAAAAAAAGCATCCAGAAAACTCATAATCTCGTACGCGAAGGTACGATCCACCATCGTATTGATGCGTGGAAGAGGGTAAGTGTCTTTGGAGCAGGCCTGGTTCAATGTGCGGAAGTCTACGCATATCCTCCACTTTCCGTTGGCTTTTTTCACCATGACGACGTTGGTGAGCCATTGGGGGTATTGAACTTCTCTGATGTAACCTGCTCTAAGTAGTTTGTCGACTTCTTCTTTGATAGCGTCCTGCCTCTCCCCTGCCATCACCCTCTTCTTCTATTTTGTAGGAGAGGCAGTCTCAGATATGTTTAGATGGTGCTCGTAGACAGCCCTGTCAATGCCTAAAACATCTTCAAGAGACCATATGAAGACATCAATATACTCAAAAAGCATGTCAGTGATTTCCGCCTGCTGCTTATCATTCATGGATAAGAATAAATTTACAACTTTAGAAGAGTCTTCCCCCCTCCCCCCCAGGTTACATTAATGACCCCTTCCTGCAGTACAATGGGTTAAGATTCCCTGGGATCCAATTAATCGACCGCGAGCTGTGGAGCGATCTGGAAACACCGGGTAGCCTGCCTGACATCTCCTCTGATGGTGACAACACCGCTGGAGGTAGGGAACTTTGCGCAGAGATGAGACGTGAAAATCACCATCCCAAAAGAATTGAGTGTCGTCCTTCCCAGGATGGCATTGTAGCCCGACTTAGCTCTGATGACAGCGAAGCTCACCATGCTCATGGCGTGGCCATTGTTATCACTGAAGGAGACGGGTAAGGCAACGAATCCTAGAAGTTGAACCCTCTCCCTGGAGAAACCGAGTAAGGTGGTTTCAGCACGGAGGAGGTTTACCTCCTTGAGCCTCATCTGGAGGAAAGCATATTCGAATAGGATATCGGCGGCACTCCCAGAGTTGAGGAGCACTCATCGAACATCAAAATCATCTATGCGGGCGACGACCACGATGGGATCGTTGTGTAGGTTGCCCTGCTGAGGGAGATCTTCTTGGCAGAAGGTAAGCGGAATGGATGAAGAATGTTGCTCAGAGATACCGCCGACCTCGGCTTCTTGGCAGCGAGCAGTGGCAGGGTCAATGCTAAAAATGGCATTGATTGTCCTGGCGCCAAGAGGGTAAGGACGCCCTAGTTGGCTGGGGCATGGAGACGGCAGGGCTTTAGTAGGAGCCCCAGTAACTTCGAAGGCCTTCCATTTTTGGGCAGCAGTGAAAGCCGGTGCCATCTGCATGAACTCCTTGAGCTTGCCCTGATCCTCCAGTTTGTCGAGCAGAGCCCTGAGGCCTCGACACTTGTGAAGCTTGTGCCCGTAGTTCCCGTGGAACTCACAATAATTATCGGGATCTACTCCGACTAGAGGTGCTAGCTTAGGTTCGGCAAGTCGAACCCAACCTTGTTTGACGGCCGCCGCATAGACTTCAGAAAGCGGCCGAGAGAAGAAATGTCTCTGGTGCTGGACGTGTCGTGGCTTCCCCTCATCTCGATCACGACTCTTGGTCATATGTAGCTTCCTGGCCGGGGGTTCATCACCCCGATGTTTTCTCTTTCTCTTCTCCTGCTTGGCTCTAGAAACTTCGGGGGGAGAGGACTCAGCGTCCTCGAGGAGTATGAATTGGCTGGCTCTGGACACTAGCTCTGGGTAGCTCCGGGGTTTAGCCAGCTGCAGGGATTTGAACAGCTGCAAGGATTTGGACAGATCCCCCACCTTGAGTCTCCTCCGAAAATTGTGCATGGCCACTGCAGGGTCGATATCTTCAGCTTCTGCTACGGCGGCAAAGAAGCGGTTGGTGTAACTCCGGATGCTTTCCCTCTCGCCTTGCTTAATGTTGGCGAGCACCATGTCGAAAATGACCATTCAGTTTTGACCAATGAAATGGGCGATCAACTCCCATTTCAGGTGTTCATAGGAGGAAATGTGACCCCTGGGCAGCTTGATGAACTAGCTGAATGCCGCCCCTTTTAAAGTGTTGGCTAGGAGGTGGCACTTAGTGGCTTCGTCCGGCTGGCGGTAACGAACTGCGGCCTTGAACCCTTGTACATGCTCGCGGGGGTCGGTCGCGTCTCTGTATGCCTCAAGCCTGGGCGACCTGAAGTCTTCTGGGATTGGGGCCAGTCGGATGGCGTCGGCAAAAGGAGCATTGCCGTCCATCGGCCCAAAGAAGGGGTCAGGCCCACGATGAGCTGACCTGGAAAGAGGGGGTCTCTTCCGGCCAGGAAAGGAGGGAAGGCAGGTGGAAAGAAAGCAGGTTATAGTAGCGGACAAGGTGGAGGTGGGTTCTGGTGAACCTCCTAGGGGCGAAAGGGGCGTCTAGGAGGTTGAGAAGAGCCAGACGTCTGAATAAAAGGTGCCGCGACTGGAAGCATGGGAGCAGGAGCCTCAGCCACCGGAGGAAGGGGTATAGGGGCCGTCGCTACCGACAAAAGAGGTTCTTGGGCCGCAGCAATCGGCGGAAGAGGTGTAGGAGCCGCCGCGACCAGCGGGAGAGGAAGTACTGTGCACACTGGCTGAGTCTGCCTGAGAATCACAGCCTATTGGGCTGTGAGTCCAGTGACCAGGTCAGTGAGATTTGTAAGCATCCCCTGAAGTTCTGAGACACGGGTAACCCTGGAGGAGGAAGCAGATTCAGCATGGCGTCGAGAGGTTGAGGCTGAAGCTCTGTCGTCTGGCTCCCGAACGGAAGGTTCTCCTGCATGTGTACTGCGAGCAGTGGAGTTGGTTCTGCGCGTTCTGGCCACCATCTTCCCAGAGTCTCAATGAAAGCACCAGAAGATGTTGACGAAGGATGTAGAGGAACCCAAGAAACACCAAAAAAGAGAAAGTCCTGAGAGACGGCGGCGCGTAGAGGAATAAGCCTGATGGTTGAGGCTTCAGAGAGAGAGGGAGAGAGTTCGGGATATCCAGAAGAGCACACAGAGAGATTTAAGATAGTTCAGGGAGAAAATCCCCTACATCTATCGAGCGGTCAGCGAAGAAGTTTCATTAATGAAAAAAGGTACCCGTGAAGGCTAATACAATACTTGTGGAAGAGAAAGAGAGGAAGAGAGAGCTCCTCATTTGGGGCTCTAATACAATGAGAGTGGGAGAATTTTAAAGGTTGCTCGCACTCTGACCACTATTGTGATTCTCTCCTCTTGGACCTTGGATTTTGGATCTCCTCTTCCGATTTCTGATCCCCCTTGCTTGAAGACTGTTCAAGGGTATTTGTAGACGATGGAGTGCATAGCTTTGTTCTGATTTTCTGGAGGAAAGGAGGTGGACCAGCTCTGAGCTTGCACCACTTATCGGCCGCCAGAGGGACCAAAAGCAGCAAAAAGAGGATGCTATTTTTTAATATTGGTACTGCTTCTGGGGATTCGTGATAGCTGGAGCATACGGACCCTTAATTTGCGGGTTTGAGAAAAGTGTCTTGTACGGGGAACGGTGTGGTCGGGCCAAGCTGATTGTGACGGGCACCGCTTTGTAACATCATCATTGACATTATCAGGGATGGTCCTGGCTCATCGTGGACGAGGCTTGGTTGACCCCTTATATCCGAGGTTTGATTGAACCCTCGTGTCTGAGATTTGACCAGGGTCTGAAACCTGTGAAAACAGATAAATGAGTTAGCAAATAAATAAAGGCTGAATGCCAGCTAGGCGCCACGTGTACGGCAAGGATGCAGCGCTGGAACCACGTGTTAGCACTAATGTAGGCACAACTCTGAGTGAGAATGATCCAAGTTCGAGCTGAGTTAGGCATGGCTCGAACTCAGCTCGTCACAATTCCAAAATTAAAACGTGTTTTGAAAAATTGTCTCAGGTAAGAGATACCCACAATGTCACTTGAATGATATTCTAACAAATAACACATAGTTTTATTTTAAAAAATTCAAACAAATTAGCACATATCTATATATAATTTTAATAAAATAATTATAATAAATAATTGAATATATTATTTATATTTAAAAAATAGAAATTAAGTTAAGTCAATAAATTCAAATTAAGGTCAATTTAAATTAAATATCGATCAAAATATTGAACGATTATCAATTTTTACGTCAAACTCTCACCCGAATTGCTGAGCTGGTCCAGCGCCCAGACCGGATAATTTTTAGGTCAGACTTGTTTCTCTTGGAAAAATGAAAAAGAAAAAAAAGAAAAGCTCGATTACATTTTCGAAATGTTTCCCGCCACTATATAGAGAGGCGGAGCTCTCCATTTTCTTGTTCGCTAGGGTACATCTCGATTTTCCTTCTCGTTATCGATGGAGCTGAGGGAGAACGCACGGGCGGAGCCTCGCCGCAGTACGTACAGGTTGCCGTTGAATGAAGAGGGCCGGCGGCGGAGGGAAGAAAATGTGATCGAGATCCGGAAGAACAAACGGCAGGATAATCTTCAGAAATTTCGCTGCGGGGGTGCGCAGGTTGAATCATCCCCGGGTCTCAGCGAGGAGCCCTCTCTCGAGAAATTGGTTTGCCATCTTTTACTATGTTGACACTCGAAATTAGTTTTCTTCTTCAATGAAAAGTTTCTTGCACCTTTTGGGATTCACAGCTGGAGAGTATTCCTGCCATGTTGGCGAATATTCATTCGGATAAAGGTGCTTTGCACCTTGATTCAACCATTAAATTTCGCCAATTACTCTCTGCAGGTATTAGACTGTCCTTGAATTCTCTTTCTTGCACTTGCACAAATTGATCAATTACATTTCAACCAGCAGAAGTTCCTCCGATCGATTTGGTTATCCAATCTGGAGTCGTTCCTTGCATTGTGAGCTTCCTTGCAAGGCAGGGCTTTCCGCAGCTTCAGGTATGTGTAGAGAAAGTTAAATCCATGCACAGGATTGATCTAATTTGTGGGTATTGTTATGCTTTATATGATTTGTTATTGCAAAATAGTTTGAAGCTGCTTGGGTGCTCACCAACATTGCATCTGGAACCTCGGAGCAAACCCAGGTTGTGGTAGATCATGGAGCTCTACCCTTGTTAATTAAACTTCTCGAGTCCATTAGCATTGATGTGCGAGAGCAGGTAAGGATTTGTAAAATCTGGAGAAAAGTTTAATCCTTGTTTCTTACATTTAATTTTAATTTCGGGGTGTTATATAGTTTGAAATATTTTGGATATGTGATAGTCCCACATTGTCAATGAAATAAAGTTATAGACATTTTATAAAGGTTTTCTTTATAGATTTACTAATTTGGTACAAGAAGTAAGCTCATGGGCCTTTCTAGTGGACCATAGTAGGTTTAATGAATATTTAATAGTCTTTGATGGGCACTTGGGCTTGTGTTGGTAAGCCAGAAATTTGTTTTGCTAATTAAAATTTTATTTCATAATTAGAATTACCTAATTTCGAAATATTATTTTAATGAAAAGATGCATTTAAACTAAGAAATGTGTCTCTTAATTAAAAGATCATTTTTAAGTGTATTTTGGCTATTAAATTGATCTTAAAATATCTATAAATATCACATATTTTCTGTAATCTTGTTATTAGAGAGTTTTGAAGGTTTGTTGTATCCTGAAAGGTAATTGCATTTTATACTGCATATTTACCTTAAAAAAAGTGTTAATCACGCCTCAAAGTTTTCCACTTTTCTTAATTCACTTACAATGGGAACTATGTGTTCTGTTCAGGCTATGTGGGCTTTGGGCAATATTGCTGCTGATTCTCCTGGACTTAGGAATATGGTTCTTGAAAATGGGGCGTTGATGCCGGTATTAGCACAGCTGAACCACCATGCGAGGCTCTCTAAGCTTAGAATTGCTACCTGGCTTTTAACCAATCTTTGCAAAGGAAAACCTCCGCCAGAGTTTGAGCAGGTTTGACACAATGCTCTTTGCTTCAAGTAATTTACAATGTATTTCCCTATCCAACCTTTGTGCTATCCTTCTATTAGATAAAGCCAGCTATCCCTGTACTTAAATTTCTCATTCATACAAATGACGAGGAAGTTATACATATTGCTTGCTGGGCTCTCGCTTATCTTGCTGATGGTCCAAATAACAAAATCCAAGCTGTAATTGAAGCTACAGTCATTCCTCGACTTGTCGAGCTTCTTCTGTAGGTTCTTTTTTCTTTCACTATTTATCGTTCTCATTGTTACTTTATCATTGTGATAATTTTAATGTTCCTTTTAATTGATTATTTTATTCGTAGTCATCCGTCACCTTTAGTGGTTGCCCCTGCTCTACATGCTATTGGCAACATTACCAGTGGAGATAGCACACAAAAAACGGTATGAAACAAACCTTTAATAGCCCCTCCTTGCGGTTCTAATTTCATAACTTCTATTCTGGATTTAGTGCTTGCCGCTTTTATCCTTTATAAAGACCCATGACAATTTCATTGCAAATTTTACTTTGTGAGTAAACTCTCATCATAGAACATTTTAAGTACTTGTAAATTTTACACCAAGAACAAGATTTCTCATGCATTAACCTGTAATTCCCTCGTTGTTTCCATGTACTTGGTATTTTCAACTTTGCTATCCTAATTACTTGCTGTTTATTTAGAAAAAGATCCTTTTTTATGCGTTATGATTTATAATGTATTGTCATTGCTCATTAGTTTGGCTTAAATGGAATGGATTTGTTTCATTCTTTATGGTGCCATATATTGTTCCTATGCATAAATTCTACTCCTATTTTGTTCTACAAAAATTGCTTAATCTCCGGTTATAACTGACCTTAAAGCTTAAGCTTATAGATTATGACACAAGACGTGGATAATTTTATATTTTAACACACATTCTCGTGCCCAAACTTATTTACATTGCAACATGAAATTTAGTGTAAGTCTTTTTTTTAACCTTATATCATAGACAATTGAGAGTCGCCAAGATTCGAAATTGAGGCCTCTGACTATGATATTATATTAAATCTTTGGTTATCAACTGACTTAAAATCTTAAACTTTTAAGTTATGGCACAAAAATAATTTTATATTCTAATAGCTTGCATATGTTGAATTTTGTTATTTATTTTTGCATGATAATGCATAGATGAACGTGAAGCGTTACATGTGACAGCTGACATAACATTTATAAATTCTTTTAATGAACTCATCTTATAATTATTCAAGTTTGGTATTTGCCACATTGGAAAATTCGACCTCTGCTTGGTTGAGATTAAGGCTTCGTTGTTTTATGCCTTTTGATTTATTTGTTTTTGCTCATCTTTGGTCCTTTGTTCAGTATGTCATCATGTGTGGACTTCTTCAATTAATGTTCAATCATCTTAAGCCGATTCAGAAGAGAAGCATAAAGCAGGAAGCATGCTGGATTATTTCAAACATTCTTGCTGGAAGTCAAGAAAACATACAGGTATAAACGCTTTTGTTTTAAGCTTGTAGAAGGCATCTTAGAAAATATGAAGCTACATGTGAGGTAATGCAGGGGTGGTAAAATGACTACTCACGCCTTTTAAACTGATACATCTTGAACTAGTCTAGATCATAGGTAGGCTAATTCGCTTATTATGTCCGGAAAAGTTTGGTACAGGTCTGGCCTAGCAGGTCAATTTGATCATGATTCAAATCCATCGAGCATATGAACATAGAATTAGTGTTTTGTGGTACTTTAACGTATGATCATTATCACTTTAATATATGTGGGTGCTGAGTAGGTTGCTTTCATTTATAGGACAAAAAAGAAATCTGATCCCTACATTTTAAGCTTATATGTAATTTGGACTCGGCGTCTTATTAATTTGCAATTACTAATATTAAATCTCTAGTTATCAACTCACCTAGGTACTAGCTTAGGAATAACTTTATATTCTTATATGCCTCCTTATTCACAAGATTTTAATTTTACTTTGCAGTTTGGAGTTACTTCAACATAAATTTTTTTTAAAAATATTTTTATACTAGAGATAATTGCGAGTCACTAGGATTCAAATTTAAGGCCTCTAGCTCTGATACCATATTCAATTTATGCTTATCGATAGCAAAGCTTAAACTTCTAGGTGATGCCGAAAATAATTTTATATTCATGATAAAATTAGTTTCTTGATCTAATGCTCATACATGCCCTAATTTGATATGAGACTAATGTGAGCCTCAGCATTTTTTAATATTTATTTCAAATTCAGTGAAAATTACAATACACATTACTTTTATTTCACATTCAATACATATTTAATTAAAAAAGTTTTCTCTATTTCATATCATAGGTTATATAAAACAACATTTACCATGGAAAAGAAACTTCCTTTTACTTTTAAACAAAATGTCTCCCTCTTTTTTAACTGAATTCAGCTGAATCCTGGAAGAAATCTGAATATAATAGAAGAGTAATCAAGTCTTTTGTCATCTGTTAATTTAAAAGACACTGAAACTTAAATGAACTATTTGATTGGAATCAATCTTTTGGGATAGTTTGGGTTGTTTTAGGGCTAAAAGGAGATTTATTTTAATGTTATGAGATATGAAGTAAAATTATTTATTATTAAGAATTATATTTAAAGTGAAATAAAATTAATTTTTTTTGTTAAAAGATGTGTAGGATGTGAAATAAAATTAATTTTTAAAATTGAGATTTATATATAATATAAAATTAATATAAAATATTAGTTGTAGTGTATTTGGGAAATTTTGGAGTTCTTTTGAACCCCAATTAAACAAAGGCAAAAGGATGACATAAAATATCATTATGAAAATGGTGAATCTAAAAAGACAAGAAGATCAAGCTCCAAAATGACTTCAAAATAAGGAAAAATTATTGGGTGTGAGCTATCTGCATCCTTAGGTGCCCAGTGGGCTCGCATCTCTTTGGATGCATGTAAGGCCCACTGCACATGTGATGGACTCATTGAATGTCGAACAGTGTGCTGTCCGCACCCAATAACTTTACCTTTAGCCAGCCTTTCTGATCATTCAGTTATATTGGATGTGCCATTTAGCAGGTCATCCTGAGCTCCGTGATACCCCAACCAATTTTTCCACCTATAATATGCTTTTCTTTCATTTAATCATGTAATCACAGGCTGTGATTAACGCCAATATCATCAGCCTTCTGATAGACTTGCTCCAAAACGGAGAAATCGACATCAAGAAGGAGGTCGCATGGGCCCTCGTGAATGTAACTGCAGGGGGTACCGATGATCAAATAAAGTATATATTTGCACATTTAATTTGACCAGACCACTAATTTTTCATCAATTAAAACTTTTCATTGAGAGAAACAATGTAAATTTTGCAGGTTTCTAGTGAGCCAAGGCTGCATCAAGCCCATGTGCGATCTTCTGACCTGTTCTGAGCCCAAGATCGTTGCTGTCTGCCTGGAGGGGTTGTTCAACATCCTGGTGGTCGGCGAGGCCGAGAGGAATATGGAGGACAATGGAGGAGTCAATCCCTTCGCTAACATGGTGGAAGAAGCTCAGGGATTGGAGAAGATCGAGATTCTGCAGAGCCACGAGAACGACGAGATCCTTCGGCTTGCTGTAAAGATCGTGGTGAGCTTCTGGTTGGAAGAGGGTGATGAGGCGGCGGCGATGACGGAGGCCACCGGCGGTGATGCTCGGCCGGCCGCCTTTGAGCTTGATCTGAACCAATCGCCACCCGGTTTTTCTGGTGAGTCTGGCTTCAGCTGAGGTGTAGATGCATTTGTGTCTTCTTTTTTCAGGGCGGCTAATTTTGAAAAGGGAAGAGGGAAACTTTATAGGAGATTAGAGAGACTTGTATAGATATGGCATGAGCTTGGTTTTTTTTTTTTAATAGAACTTCATATGTGTGGTCAGTTATTGATCGGCCCAACTTTATTTTAATATAATAATGTGCAACACAACTTTTTTTAAAAAAAACTTAGCTCAATTTTCACTAGTTAAAAAAAAAACAAGTTAGAATCATAATATGGCGTAATTATTGGGTTTAGCTGGCCAATAGGGAATGCCGCGTCACCAGGTGGAGTCCACTGCTAATGTAGCGCCTCACTATCCATCGATTAAATCTAATAAAATTTTCATATTATAAGGTTATTTTCATTGAGTTAAATTTTATTTTTTATTAGAAAAATTGGATTTGAATTCAGCCTTTTGACCAGATCTATTGCTAGATTATTATGATACCATTATTATTGTATAGTTTTTCAAAGATTTTTTTCTTTTTGGGAAGATTTCTTTTTGTACAGTTTTTGTGAAGAGACATAAATGAATGGGCCGAAGTCATTAATAATCAAATATACTGATGGGAAGCTGCTAATGCCCCCCTGACAGCACCCCCTCCCCCGGGGCCTCACCCCCCTCTCCTCTAAAATTACAATTTTACTCTCTT
>JAEMOT010000013.1:47729-84643 GCA_019297695.1 Apostasia ramifera | reverse complement strand
TATTTAATAGTCTTTATATATTTATTTCGCTTTTATTTGTTTAAGAAATCTTATATATTTTTTTTATCTGTTGTTATTTATTTTTGTGTTTTTTTTTATTTATATTATTTTTTTTGTTCTTTTATTGTTTTATTTTACTTTTGATTTTAATTATTCTTTATGTCATTTTTCTCTTTATATTTATATTTATATTTATTTCTATTTTAATTATTTAATAGTCTTTATATATTTATTTTTTTTTATTTGTTTAACAAATCTTACATATTTTTTATTTATTGTTATTTATTTTTGTGTTTCTTTTTTTATTTATGTAATTTTTTTTGGTTCTTTATTAATTTATTTAATATTATTTATTTAAAATAGAAATGATTCTTTTTTTTGGCAATAATTTTTCATTTGTGTCAAAAGCGATTATATATATAACTTGCAAACAAACATATTTTTCAAAACAAACTCAATATTATTTTAGTCATGTTTAGGGAAGAGTACATGCAATAATACAAAAAAAAAGATACACCAAAATATATGAAAATACAAATTCTAATCAATATTTTTTCCAAATTCTGCACCCGGACCGTTAGGTCCTGTACCTGTTATTTCATACCACAAATTAACACGTGTCCTATAACGAGCTGCCCATCCTTTAGCTTCGTCAGATGAATGATTCCACCACCACGTTGGAAAGGGTGGTACAGGGTAATGAGGGTGTAAGAAAACTTGCACGAAGTGTTGGCTAACATGGGCGATAGCTATTTCTCGGCGCTCTTGGTTTGGAACTGGAGGGGACCTTAATGGCAAGTGAGTAAAACAACTCCAATTATTCTGACCAAATGTATGCAGTACAAGATTGTACCTTGATGCGATGACAATTCCCAAAGTCATAGACTCCATTAAATGTCTCTCTGGTGTCGGCTGTCCGAAATAGTCTAGTAAAAATAATAGATTGTCTGTCATTTCCCAATCTGGATAAAGCTGATCATATTGATGCTTATTTTGTTGAATCTTCTCCATAAGATCGTATCGTACTTGAAATCAACCTTCTTCACCATACCAGATTAGTGCAGCTATTGCCCTAAATTCACAGTGACCGTCAAGTTCAACGTCAACAGTATGAGAAATATGACGCTGCATAATTACAGGTAATTGCTCAATGTAGGTATCACGGATGGGTGGAATTGGAGAGTGATCATGGGTCAACTGAGTATTGCGAACCCCCGACCCCCTTCCTCGTCCTCTCCTTTGAGACGTTGCATTCGTTTGAGTGGCCTTAGATCCTGAAGTGATTATATCTGCAAAAGAAGGTATGCGACATCTGCTTTGCTCATCTTTGCCTGTAGGTCGACCTCTATATTCTGTTTTGTACGAAGGTGCTCGAACTGTGCTTTGAGATGGATCCGCCATATCAAAAAATTAGTTTATCATATGCTCTTGCATTTGTGGATCCATCCCATCTAATATCACAACAACTTGAGATGTTCTGTTGGCTCGTGCTCCATCGTCATGGTACCCATGTACATGCATAGACAACCTCCTCCAATGAGCGTTGATACTCTGTATCGGAATTGGCATGGAAAAGTACCGATAATGTGCAAGATCATGCTTGCATGGCAATTCGTATATTATTTTGATTGAACAGTTGCATGTGTCGGCTAGTTCGTAACATGTTTTCTCAGCACATTTCAGCTCAGCATAAATAAACTCCATTGCCTCTAATGAAATTCGACACCTTACTTGACAAAAATTGTCGTCTTGTAAATGTGTATGGCGTGGAATGTTGAGAGATCTCGAGAACGATTTTTGAATTTTTCCGAACTGATTTATTAACATCTTGTGTATTTTTTCAAAAGATGTTTCCAGGGATGACATGGTATCTCCCAAATACATCTTAAGCCTTGTATGTGCTCCTTCCGCTCTGTAATAGAAAAATGCATTCTATTTTAATAATGAACAGAATTTAAATAGTATAATATTTAAAATTATAAAGTGACTATACCTTTGACTTGAATTGCTCCCGAGGTGCATACATATATCAATCCATGCTGAAACAAATCGCTCCTTGTAAGAGTGTAGCTCCTCGCACATGACTTCTCACTTCTGATGGTAACCACTGTGTCGATGAATTAATGAGCGAGTGCCATGACGCATTAAATCGATTCCACTCTAGACCAAGCATAGGCCTGCATTTTTTCATTACGCACTGGTTTATGTGCCAAATACAAAGGATGTGACGTGCCATGGGAAAATATGTTTCAATGGCATTAATAAGCGTCATATCCCGATCTGAAACAAACACCGATGGCAACGATGCCCCCTTTTCAAGCATCCACTTTTTTAAGGTACCTAATGCCCATGTTAATTGCTCTTCCCTCTCATTACTAAGATATGCGAACATAAGCGAGTAAGTTCGCATTGTAAATGTGATACCCACAATCTTCAATAGTGGTGACCGATACTCATTGGTCTTATATGTGGCATCAGCCTTGTTTGGCATGAGCTCAAAAATGGGCAAAAAAATATTTTAATAATATTTTAAATTTATTATAAATTTTAATAACTTTATTTCACATCCAACACAAATTTCAACCTTAAAAATCAACTTTATTTCACATCCAACACAAATTTCAACCTTAAAATCAACTTTATTTCACATCCTACACACCTCCCAATATTAAAATAAATTTCTTTCCCATCAACTCTATAAAATAATCCAGCTATGGAAACCACAGACAATCCTTAAACCCGACATCACACCTTTTGGAGGTATTGGTATACCTCGCAGCTCGAATGGACATTCACATTTTCTTGTCCCAATATTCCTTTTTACGGATTGCCCATCAACAAAATACCGTAGCAGTTTGTACTTTCCTTCCCTTTCACACGTCAAATAGCACTTCGGCAACTTGCCGCCTTTTAAATTAACAGAATTTTTAATCACCACACAATACCATTTTCCAGACCAACTGTCTTCGCCCAATTTATCATATCTTCTCTACTTTCAAATATCTATATAAAATAAAATGTAAGAACTTAATTTGCTTCATTGATTGATATTAGTTTTTTTTCTAATTGATATTATTTTTTTTAAAAATAAATAAGGCATATGCATAAAACAACGATAATAACTAACCTGATCTGTCATAAATTCGGGTGTATAATCGTGATTGTTGTTGGAGATGCTCTCCCCACTAAGAATATCATTCTCAAATGAGCAACTATCTGAAAATGAACCGAAATTGTAGTTATCCATAATATTAAAAGAAGAATTTTTTCTACGAAGAGAAAATGAGAGGCTGAAAGGGAGAGATCAGGGGAAGGATGTGTGACAAAGTATCTTGCAACTTATAACCTCTTCTATTATATAGCCAGAACTTATTGGATGTTGGCCTTATTGGTCAACAAAAGCAGATTTGATTCTGCTATTCTAATCACATCAATATCTTGTAAAAACAGATTTGATTTTTCAGTAAGTTGTCAACAAATGCAGATTTGATTCTGCTAGTCTAATCACATCACTATCTTGAAAAATATTTGATTCTTCAGTGAGTAGAAAATAATTTAATTAATTAAATTTAATGAATAAAAAAATATAATAATCAAATTAAATAAAAAAAGTAATTAATTCAAGAGAGTGTTCTAAAGAATACTAAATAAATAAAGTAAAAAAAAAGATATTAAAAAATAATTAATTAATTAAATTTAATCAATAAGAAAATTAATTATTTAAAATTAATGAATAAGAAAAACATAATAATCAAATTAAATAAAATAAGTAATTAACTAAAGAGAGTGATCTAAAGAATATTAAATAAATAAAGTAGAAAAAAAATATTAGAAAATAATTAATTAATTAAATTTAATGAATAAAAAAATATAATAATTAAATTAAATAAAAAAGTAATTAATTAAATAGAGTGATCTAAAAAGTATTAAATAAATAAAGTAGAAAAAAATATTAAAAAATAATTAATTAATTAAATTTAATAAATAAGAAAAATATATTAAATAAATTAAATAAACAAGTAATTACTTAAAAGGGATGAGGCCAAAACTGTAATTTTAGAGGGGTGGGGGGAATAGCAATTTGCATAGTGATGGTGGTAGGCTATTACTAGGTCTTAAAATAATGATATGAGCATAATAAAAACATTAGAAATAAGGTTTGCAATTTATTTGACAAGTTTTATTGAATTCAATTTGTTTAATAAAAGAGTCAAACATCAAACATTTGCTCCTGCCTTGTTTACTGAATAGGTTATTAAATTGTCTCACTAATTTTCTTTTTTATAATCTTTTAGTTATAAAATAATTAAATATATAAAATATAATATTTTTTATATTAAAATTCATGTAAAATATAATAAAATTTATTATTTATTATTATTATTTTAATTTTCAATAGAATCAAAATAGTTCTTGAGGCCAGACTGGCCTAACATGATCTACAACATCTTGAACGGAACACAAATTCATGGTCTTTTCTTGCTCTGGCCTTTCTCAACTTTCATGAAACCATTTCTCATTTAAATCAGATTTTAACCGTGGTTCTTTTCGGTTGAATTTGCTGCGTAATATTATCCATAAATATTCTTTATTTCCTCTGAGGCCATATTTGAATTTAGATTTGAAATTTGAAATTTTTCTCACATTATTCACATTGTTCCAAACTCGAACATCGTGTGGATTCTTGTTTTGTTTAGCCTCTAGATAGCTAAAGGAGAGATTGGGATTCAAGATTTCATCAAAGGGTTCGGCAAACCGACATGCAATTGTTGGTGAGTTTAGCTCGAAGATCAATAGCTGTATAATATTTATTAAGCTGAGCTACAAGTCATGATCGAATTGAATCGACTTAGCACGATCTTTACTTTTTAAAACATAAATTTATTCAATTATTTATATATAAGTATGTGTTAATTATAGTTAGAGTATCTCTTTGGTGATCTTGCTAGTTTGATTAACCCAAATTCAAATCCTAATAAAAGCAATGTTTTAAAAAAAGAAAAATAATTCTTTTGAGGGCTTGCATTGGCTGGATTGAGATTCGAGCTGACTCGAAGTTGAAATGATCCAACTCGAATATGAATTAATTTGAGATGAGTTCAGCTTGAGTTGTACTTGGCACGACTCGAACGCCATGCAATGGAATTTGGGTTCAAAAGACGAGCTGAATCTGTAGATGATGTAGTCATGCGAAGGGCAAAGATTACGCACTGTTAAATTTTTCAGGCCAGGTGGTGCAGTTGGGCCACCATTCGGCCCAGGATGAAGCGTTGGATCAAATTTTCCATGGGCCCAATAGAGGGAGGCCCATTAAATTTAAGCCTAATTTCAATACTTGTGGGGCCAATAACACTCCTCTCACCCAAAAAAATACTTTCATGAATATTTAATATTAAAAATTTACTTTATTTTATATCACATATAAACTTAAAAAATAAAAATCAATTTTATTTCATAGAAAAATATGACGGATGACAAAAAGAGCTAAAACTATGTCACAAAGATTTACAAATCGCTCTATGAACGAAAGCCAAAAAAAAAAGAAGACAAATAATAAGAAACGAACTCAACAAAATATTGAATTCATAGATGCCAATGAGGAAAGTTCAAGAAGTCCAAGGACCAGTAGCTCAAAATAAAGAATGGAAAGTCTTTAAAAAAAAAATAAAAGACAGTAGAAGAACAAGCTCAAGAACGAAAAGCCCAACATTAGATCAAAATGAAGCCCAAGTCAAAAAAAAAAAGAGATTTACATGCACGACACACACATCATTGTATATTATTATATTATGCTCACTCTCTTCATAAAATTTATACAATATAGTATTTATTTTTTTATAAAGAAAATATATGTGGTAAAATATAATAAAATTTATATAGTATGTCTGTAAAAATCCTAAAAAAAAATAACTAGAAAAAATAATGTGTTTTACTTATGTGGTTGATGTCTTCAAAGAAAAATTCAAACTCCACTGCATGTCAAAGCAAAACCTAAAATATACCACATATTTTATTTTTATGTATCAAATGTAATAATAGAAGATATTTCATGGACTAAAATATCACAAAGAACGTGAACGTTTGGGAGATAAGTTATTCGATAACAAGTGTTGGGTAGGGGATCCTACTAATTCTTAATCTTATTCTTCGTTTGACGAGGGTCTCAAAATAGTCTTAATATTTTTTATATTTACTTCATATTAAACAAAAGTTTTCCTATAAAAATTAATTTTATTTATTTTTGTAGATTTTAATTATTTTTATGATTAATCGAACAATCCTTTTACTTAGTATATCATTAAGTTAAGTATAATTCTTAAGAAAATTTGTCCAAATTTAAGAGAAGACAAAGATTTTATTTTACATTTATTTTTTTTTCTACAATAATCATGTGAGTATGCATCTGTTTGTCAAGAATTTTAATCATATTTCTCCTATAATTCTTTTATTGAATTCTGTCTATCCTAATTTTTTAATATCTCTATTTGCTAACAGATTTTGGAGGTTTGCTAATTAATTTTGGCCATCTTTAAATTATTTAAATTATATTTCTATTTAATTTTAATCATTTATTTTAATCTAATTATTTTGATGACTACTTAATCCAAATCACTCTAACTAGTTTTCCTCCTCTTAATAATTAGACTCATAGTTATATTTTATAATTCCGACCCTCCATCTCTAGACTTTTATTTTTATGTTTTATTCGTTAAACATGAAAATTTCGGCTCGGATACAGAGAAATATAGATTATTATACGTCAGATCGATATATTTTTCACAATTTTTTATAATTTTTTTATGTATATCCTAGCAATTATGCATGTTAAATATTACTATTTATAATAATAAAAATTGTTTTATTAAGATTCTCCTGATATGGGTACTTTTTCATTATATGTAGAATTACATGTGCCACTTTCAAAATAATTTTCTAGCTCATTTAACGGAAAATTTTGCTGCCATTTGGAAATATGACAAGGGATTTAATTGTTTTTTATTTTTTTGATAAGCATCTAATTGAAAATTTTAAAATAGTTGAGACTGGAATTATGATAAAAATTTGTCCATTTTAACTAAGGGATTCAATTGAAAATTTAAAATTATTTGTTTTTTTATACTTGAATTAGTAACTGAAAAATTATTAATGAAAAGTTAAATCTTATAGTTGTTATTTATTCCCTAGGCACATAAATATTAAGTTTTTCTTATTTTTGCTGGTTTCTCATGGTATGGATTTAGTCAATTTTTTTAGACTCATTTGGTTTCAACTTTTTTTTTTTATTTAACACAAATTTTACTTGTAAAAATTAACTTTATTTTATATCCAACACAAGCACGAATATTAGAATTAACTTTATTTTATATTTTACACACTTCACAATATTAAACTAAATTTTTTTCTATATATTAAGTTTATAAAATAAAATTTTTTTTCTTATTCAAAATTTAACTCTCGAGCCAAACGAGATCTTAGGGTATCCTCTGTCTCATACAGCTAAGACTTTCAGTATGCTCTATCGGGTGCTAAATCTCCTACTCCCATCTCCATTTTTGAGCTCTTTCTTTTGTTAAGTATAATGAAATTCTTTGAAAAAATTTTTTGCTCCATTGGATTAATGGTATGAGTAAAATTGATGGATAGGCATTATTAATGACACTATTTTTAAAAGATATAGAAATGTTTTGTCAAAAAATAGAACCATTATAAAAAAAAAAAAAAGAGTTCAAACAAACTTCCAATATAAAATACCATTTAAAACCTGAAAAGATATTGAGGGAGACTTGCATGAGGGCCATGCCCACTATAAATAAGGCTCCAATATCTAAATTAGCTTGTGCATGAATCCTTGAGGTCTTCCAACAATGACAGCAAGATCTCTCCGCACAAGGGAAAATAATTGAGTGCAGCGAGTCAATTATGTCAGCCGCTTGCTCACTAATCACAGTGCGCCACTTTGGGGAGTATATATGATTCAGTATGCGGAAAACGTTGTAAATGATGTTAGGATACCAATTGATCGGACAAATCTTACAATTAGCATAATTGAGTAGTTTGTTATAATATTAAGTTAAGTGGGTATTCATTCAAAAATAAATATAACTTAAGATCAAATAGTTATCTATTCGGAAAATTATGTCTATTTTTTTGGATGAATGCCTATTTTAATACCCACTTGATCTATTATCCAAACGAATTATATATATAGTTGACCAATCAGATAGTCTGATTATTTGACAGAACATTTGTCCAAATACTTGGCTTCTTGATGCTGTTTACAGCATTTTGCTTGCGGCGAGGCCTCTTCAACTGCATGGCATGGCATGGCATCCATTAATAAGTAAATTATTGGCATAATTCGCTTTTCAGATGGAATAATTTTTCCAGCATCATACTATTTGACAACATTGTCAGCTTGATTAATTACATCACAACTATGTTTTGAAAAAAAAAAAAAGTAAATCAATTAAAAATCAGGGCCTATTGGTAAATCGTCATGTCACGCTGATAAACAGAGTTATGCATCTTCATTTAAGAAATTGGAGCATTATTTTTGAGATGAAAAGATATATAATTATTATTATTATATATAAAATGAATTAAATATATTATAATATTAAGATTTATATACAGTCTAACAAAGTTAACTTTTTTATCAAAATATATATTGAATATAAAATAGAGTGTGTTAACACGTGGTTCCTGCGCTGCATCCCGGCCGTACACGTGGCGCCTAGCTGGCCTCCAGCTCTTTTATTTATTTGCTAACTCATCTCTGTTCTCACAGGTTTCTGACCAGGTCAAACCTCGGGCACGAAGGTGCAGCCAAGCCTCGTCCACGACGAGCCAGGACCATCCCTGTAACATCGTCCCCTATATTATAAAACAGTGCTTGTCGCAATCAAGCTTGGTCCGACCGCGCCGTTCCCCGTACAAAGACATTTTTTTTAGATCCACAAATCAAGAATCTGCATGCTCTGGCTAGCACGAATTCCCAGAAGAAGTACCAGTATTAAAAGATAGCACCCTCCTTTTGCGATTTTTGGCCCCTCCGGCGGTCGACAAGCGGTGCGAACTCAGAGTTTGTTCACCTCCTTTTCTCCGAAAAACTAGGATGAAGCTGCACCATCCACTGCCTATAAATACCTCTGAAGAGTCCTCGGAGAAAAGGGAGAAAAAGGGAGGATATGAGATTAGATCAGATCGGATCAAAAAAGACCAACTAACCAGGAAGAACGGAGATCCCTCTTCTACCACCTCTTGTAAAGCAGGAGCTTGAGAACGAGAAAAGCTCTCTTTCTCCTTCTTTCTCTCTCTTTCTTTTGTAAGCTCTTTGTTCAGCCTTCACGGCTACCTTTTTCTATTAGTGAAACTTCTTCGCTGGTCGCTCGGTGGATGTAGGGGATTTCCTCCCTAAACCACCTTAAATTATTGTGTGCTCTTCTGGATACTCCGAACTCTCTTTCTTTCTTAAGCCTCCATCAATAGGCTTACTCCTCGGCGCACCGCTGTCTCTTAGAACACTCTCTTTTGGTGTTTCTCGGGATCCCCTACATCCTACGTCAACATCTTCTGGTGCTTTCATTGAGACCTCAAGAAGATGGTGGTCAGAATGCGCAAAACCAACTCTGCTGCTCGCAGTACGCATGCAGGAGAACCTTCCGTTCGGGCACCGGACGACAGGGCTTCCGCCTCAATTTCTCGACATCGCACCGAATCTGCTTCCTCCTCTAGGGAAACCCATGTCTCAGAACTTCAGGGGATGCTGGCAAATCTTACTGACCTGGTCACTGGCCTAACAGCTCAACAGGCCGTGATTCTCAGACAGACCCAGCCAGTATGCACAGTACTTCCTCTCCCGCCGGTAGCGGCAGTTCCTACTCCTCTTTCGCTGGTCGCGGCGGTTCCTGCACCTCTTCCGCTAGTTGCGGCGGCCCCAGAGCTTCTTCCACCGGTAGCGGTGGCTCCTGTGCCCCCTCCTCCGGCCGCCGAGGCTCCCACTCCCGCGCTTCCTTTCGCGGCGCCTTCCGTTCAGACGTCTGGCTCTTCTTAACCACCCAGATGCCTCTTGCACCCTCAGGGGATTCACCGGAATCCTCTTCCACCATGTCCGCTACCACAGCCTGCTTTCCTTCCACCTGCTTTTCCCCCCTTCCTCGCCGGAAGAGATCCCCTCTTTCCAGGCGTTCAGGCCCCCCATCATGGGCCTGATCCTTTCTTTGGACCAATGGATGACAACGCTCCTTTCTCAGATACCATCCGTCTGGCCCCAGTCTCAGAAGATTTCAGGCCACCCAGGCTTGAGGCCTACAGAGGAGCGACCGACTCCCGTGAGCATGTTCAGGGATTTGAGGCCGCTGTCCGTTACCGTCAGCCAGACGAAGCCACTAAGTGTCACCTCCTAGCCAATACTTTGAAAGGGGCGGCATTTAGCTGGTTCGTCAAACTCCCCGGGGGTTACATCTCCTCTTATGAGCATTTGAAGTGGGAGCTGATCGCGCGCTTCATCGGCCAAACCCGAATGGTCGTCTCTGACATAGTACTCACCAACATCAAACAAGGCGAGAAGGAGAGTCTGCGAGACTATACCAACCGCTTCTTCGCGCAATAGTAGAAGCAGAAGATGTAGATCCTGCGGTAGCTATGCACAATTTTCAGAGGGGACTCAGAGGTGGGGACCTGTCTAAATCCCTCCAGCTGGCCAAGCCTCGGAGTTACCCAGAACTGGTGGCCAGAGCCAGTCAGTTTATGCTCCTCGAGGATGCCGAGTCCTCTCCTCCTGATGTTTCTAGAGTCAAACAGGGAAGCAGGAAGAGGAAACATCGGGGTGACAGACCCCCGACCACGAAGGTACATGTGGCCAAGAATCGTGGTCGAAATGAGGAGAAACCTTAACACGTCGTCCAGCACCAGAGGCATCCTTTCTCTTGGCTGCTCCCTAAAGTCTATGCGGCGGCCGTCAAACAAGGGTGGGTCCGACCTATCAGACCCAAGCCAGCACCCCCGGTCTGAGTAGATCCCGACAATTATTGTGAGTTCCACAGGAACTATGAGCACAAGCTTCATAAGTGTCACGGCCTCAGAGCTCTGCTTGACAAATTAGTAAATCAGGAAAAGCTAGAAGAATTCATGCATATGGTACCAACCTTTACTGCTACCCAGAAAGGGAAGGCCCCCGAAATTACTTAGGCCCCTGCTAAGACTATACCGTCTTCAGGCCCCAATCAACCAGGGCATCCTCACCCCCTGTTGCCAGGACGATCAATGCCATTTTTAGCATTAACCCTGTTACTGCTCGCCGCTGGGAAGCCGAGGTTGGCGGTATCTCTGAGCAGCATTCTCTGTCCATTCCTCACTTTTTGCCAAGAGGATCTCCCCCAACAGCAATGTACATAATGATCCGATCGTGGTCATTGCCTGCATAGCTGATTTCGATGTTTGGCGGGTGCTCCTCGACTCGGGGAGTGCTGCCGACATCTTGTTCGAATCTGCCTTCCTCCAGATGGGACTCAGAGAGACAAACCTCCTCTGCGCCGAAACCACCTTACTTGGTTTCTCCGGGGAGTGGGTTTAACCTCTGGGATTCATTGCCTTGCCCGTCTCCTTTGGCGATGACTACAGCTACGCCATGAACATGGTAAACTTCGCTGTCATCAGAGTTAAGTCAGGCTATAATGCCATCCTTGGAAGGATAACACTCAATTCCTTTGGGATGGTGATTTCCACGCCTCACCTATGCTTCAAGTTTCCCACCTCCGGCGGTGTTGTCACCATCAGAGGAGATGCCAGGCAGGCTACCTGTTGTTTCCAGATAACAGAACAACTCGTTGTCGATCAACTGGATCCCAGAGAGTCTCAACTAGTTGTACCACAGGAGGGGGTCATCAATGTAACCTTAGGGGGGGGGGGGGAAGACTCTTTTAAAATTGTAAACATATCTTCTTTGAATGACAAGTAGCAGACGGACGTCATCGCCTTGCTTTCTGGGTATATTGACGTCTTCGCATGGTCTCCAGAAGATGTTTTAGTCATTGACAGGGCTGTCTGCGAGCACCATCTAAACATATCTGATACGCCCCTCCTATAACATTGAAGAAGAGGGTGATGGCAGGGGAGAGGCAGGACGCTATCAAAGAAGAAATCTACAAACTACTTGGAGCAGGTTACATCAGGGAAGTTCAATACCCCCAATGGCTCACCAACATCGTCATAGTAAAAAAGGCCAATGGAAAGTGGAGGATGTGCATGGACTTTCACACATTGAATCAGGTCTGCCCCAAAGACACTTACCCTCTCCCACCCATTAATATGATGGTGGATCGTACCTTCGGATATGAGGTTATGAGTTTCCTGGATGCTTTCTCTGGGTATATCAGATTCGGATGGCCAAAGAAGATGAAGAAAAGACTGCCTTCATCACTGACTTTGGCACATACTGCTATAACGTCATGCCCTTTGGTCTCAAGAATGCCGGCGCTACCTACCAACGCATGATTGATGTCGTCTTCAAAGATCAAAGGGGGAGGAATCTTGAAGCCTATGTCGACAACATCCTAGTCAAAAGCAAAACCTTGGAGGAACACTTCAACGATCTCAGGGAGACACTTGACACCTAGGGGTGGCAAAATGGGTCGGCGAGACGGGTTCGGGTCGAACCCGAATTTGACCTGACCCGAATAGCCTCAACCTGAACCCGACCCATTTATTAAATGGGTCAGAATTCATGACCCGAACCCAACCCGATTAATAAATGGGTCGGGTTGGCGGGTCAACCCGACCCATTTATAGAGTATTTTATGATAAATGCCCAACCCGAACCCTACCCAACCCGTTTAATAAATGGGTCAAAATTCATGACCCATACCCGAAATTTGCGGGTCGAGTTCGGGTCGGGTTTACGGGTCGGGTCATATATTGCCACCCCTATTGACACCCTCCGAAGGTTCAACCTCAAGCTTAATCCTGCCAAGTGCACCTTCGGTGCAGTCTCAGGAAAGTTTTTAGGCTATCTAGTCTCGGCTAGGGGAATAGAAGCCAACCCAGATAGAATCTCGGCGATCCTAAGCATGCCCTCTCCGAAAACGTCAAAAGAGGTTCAAAAACTAGCAGGACGGATCAACAGCCTGGGCAGATTCATTTCGAAAGCCGGGGATCGATGTTCGCCATTCTTTCGATGCCTGCGCAGCAATAAGGGGGGCCAGTGGACCAATGAGTGCGAAGCTGCTTTCACAGGACTGAAGAAATACCTAACTTCGGCCCTGATATTAGTGGCACCAAAGGAAGGGGCGGTCCTATCTTTGTACTTGGGTGTGTCTGACACCGCAGTCTCAGCAGTCCTCGTGGACGATAATCGAGAAGTACAACATTCAATCTTTTATATCATCCACATACTCCTAGACGCTGAGAGCCGATACCCCATACTGGAAAAGCTTGCTCTGGCTCTCCTAGTGACGGTAAGGAAGCTACGGTCATATTTCCAGTCTCATACTATCCAGGTTGTCACTGACCAACCGCTCCTGAAGATACTGCAAACTCCGGAGGTTTCGGGAAGACTGCTTAAATAGTCCATTGAGCTGGGCGAGTATGACGTCAAGTATGTCCCGCGAACAGCAATCAAAGCTCAAGCACTGGCAGATTTGGTCGCCGAACTTTCTACTCCAGAGCCACCACCCGTCGGACATCGGACAAACCTTTGGTCCTTTCATGTCGATGGTGCATCCGGATCGCAATCTCAGGGGGTTGGGATTCTCCTAACAAGCCCGATGGGAGCCACTTTGCACCAGGCCGTGACGCTTCGGTTCAAGGCTACAAACAATCAGGCAGAGTATGAAGCTCTCATTGCAAGACTGAACTTCGCACTTAGCATGGTTGTGAAGTGTATACAGGTATTCAGCAACTCCCTATTGGTCGTCAATCAGGTAAATTATGCATTCGAAACGAAGGACAAGGTTCTAAAAAATTATCTGCAATAAGCCCAGTCCTTGATCTCTCAGTTCGAAGATTTCTCCCTGAAGCATATTCCCAGAGAGGAAAACCAAGTATCGGACCGGCTCGCAAAAGAAGGGCTCCTTGACCTCCGCACAACCCAGATATTCGAAAGACCCAGTTTCGAATGCACAGGAGTTTGCTCTGAAGAGCAGCCACCTTGCTGGATGGATAGGATCCTCAATTACCTAAAAGATGGGACCCAACCCGACAACAGGTGAGAGGCGAAGAAGCTGAAGCTTGACTGCGCCAAGTACGTCCTCATCAGTGGAGAGCTTTATAGAAGATCTTATGTCAAACCCCTCACTAAGTGCTTGAGGCCTGAGGAAGCCCAAGAGGTCATGGAGGCTATACACAAAGAGGAGTACGAATCTCATGATCGAGGTCGAAGTCTGGTTATGCGAATCCTCCGCCAGGGATTCTTCTGGCCAAACATCCACAAGGATGCTCAGACGTTTGTAGAAAAATATTCTCAGTGCCAGTACTATGCTGACATGCAAAGGCAGCCCGCAGGCTATCTCAAACCCATCAATTCATCTTGGCCCTTCGTCATATGGGGGCTGAACTTCCTGGGCCCAATGCCTACGGCCATGAGGAAATACAAATGAATACTAGTGGTCGTCGACTACTTCACAAAATGGATTGAGACTAAGCCACTTTCTCATCCTACTGCTCAAAATGTGGAGAATTTTCTATGGGCAAATATCATCTGCAGATACGGTATACCAATGACGATCATCACAGACAATGGTACCCCGTTTGCTAATCAGCGAATCCATGACTTCTGCGGCAAACACCAAATCAATCTTAAGTATGCATCCGTCGGGCACCCCCACACCAACGGGCAGGCAGAGGGCACCAACAAAAATATCCTGAATATCCTGAAGAAACGCTTTGACAGCGCCAAAGCCCGCTGGCCAGAAGAATTATCAAGCGCTCTCTGGGCTTACAATACAGCACCTTCCGAGGTTACCCAGGAGTCTTCTTTCTCCCTTTCATTTAGGGCGGACGCTGTCATACCAGTTGAGCTAGAGCATTACTCTCCAAGGGTGGAAACTGCAGCAAACTTCAATCTCGAAGATCTACCAACTTGGGTGAACAAAAATGATGATTCACGATGCGTCGATCTAAACCTCTTAGAACAGAAGAGGGAGCTGGCTGCACTCAAGCGCCTAGAGCACAAACACTGGATTAAAAGGTATTTCAACTGCAAGGTCAATCGCAGGGTTTTCATTCAAGTAGACTTGGTACTTAAGCGGCGGCTTCTCGCTAGCAGCAATTTAGGGGTTCCCAAGCTTGAACCTAATTGGGAAGGCCCTTACATCATGCGCGAGATTGCTGGACTAAACGCATACTATCTTATAACTTCTGAAGGCATCCAACTCCCCAGAACTTGGAGTGGGGATGATCTAAAGAGGTTCTATGCCTGATTCCTGGCAGCAGTTCATCTTTATACTCCATATACAACATTCATTTGCACATATTCATTCAAAAATTTATTACATGGATTGTGTCATAGTTCTCAAGACATTCTTTATTAATAGACATTTGGGTTCTTCCAAAATATATCTGAATTTCTTTATATATCTCAAACTTCAGAATTCCTGCAACAATAAATCTCACACCTATTAATTCATCTTGAGGTATTCATATCAGCCTAACATCTATCGCACAGGTATAATTTCAACCTCAAAACTCTCGACCATTGTACCCGAGGCTCCTGACCTCGTACACGATGGTTCATTATAACTAACCTCACATATACGGCGGTCACTGAGCCTAGTTACACCTGGCAGGCGGGGTCTCCTACATACATTTGGAACCCTTCTATAAGCCCATCCGGCTAGAGGAAGGTCTGAAGGCATGCTCATAACCTTAAGGCAGTCTCTGCTATCTACTTATGATACAGGTCCCCCATAAGTAGAGTGCCTTCGCTTCCCACTAGGATCTGCTGTTCCAACGGAGGTCAGCCCTGCCTCAAGTACAAACATCGGCCATGATGTTTCAGACGATCAGATTGGGTCAGATAACTCCTCCTAGGCAGGATCTTCACTACTATTATTACTTTTTCTGTGCAGGTATACAAAGGAGTATACTTTTAACCCAAATTTAAGAGATCCTCGAGGTTAGCCCATGCCTTAAGTACCAACAACTAACATGGTGTTTCAAACACCCCATCCTTTCGGCATTGGGTCAAATAATTCCTCTTAAACGGGATCTTTCCTACTATCAGTCTATCACTGCTCCCTTCCCATGCGGACTTGTGAAGCCTCGAAAGTCGAACTCAGGGTATTCTATGTGATTCAAAGTCCCTTATTATTTTATTACAAGGAGTTTTCTCAAGAGTTATAATCAGAATATCTCAAGTTTCATATAAAGGTACCTGTTCATTCCATGCACATCAGAATAACACAATTATGAAAGACAAAATAAATTGTCTATTCATTTTCAAAATTACAATTCACTCATCTTACGGGGAGAGAGGATTAGCCTACACTGATCCTATCCAAAAGATCGAACACCTGATGGATGAGGTCGTCAGTTAAGTCAAAACCCTCTTCCCTGTAAGTAGGGTCAGCGGCCATGCAAGGAAAGGGATCTACTTCTCCAAGATCGGCGACAGTGACTTTGCCCCCTTGGATCAAAGTAGAATTCAATCCTTCCCATGATCGCTTGATCACTTCTAATCTCTCCTTCCTGCAGGGTAAGCTCATTTTGTAAGACTCCACAGCAGCCATAGACCTCTCCGTAACAACGGCTTCCTGGTGTTTGGTGATTTTGACAAGCTTCTCCCGCAGGGCTTTATTGTCAGCTTCCATCATGCCCATTGTAGACTGGCGCACTGCAAGTTCCTCCTTCAGTTTGGCCTTTTCTTTCTGCAACTTAACCTTTTCCTCTTTTGCGGCGTCGAGCTGAGAGGACTTCATCGCAAATTGGACCCTCAAGGACTCAATCTCTTCATCCCTCTGATGAAGCTGATGTCCTTGCTCCAACACCTACTCATCGGTCCTCATGGCCCTGTTCAAAGCCAACGACAAGCGAGCGAGGACCTGCAACAAAAATAAGTCAGCTCACAGGAATAAAAGGGAGAGAAATCCTGGGAGAAGATCCTTACCGTGGCTATTCTATTGGCAAGACCTGAATAGAGGTCTGGCGTGGAGGTCATCTGTAATTTATCCTCCAAATTCTTTGACACCAGACCGCCCCCCAGAGCCAGACCTACCTCTCCTCGATAGGCACAACCCTTATTCGCGGTTGGCACGATGACGACAGTTAATCTTCTGTCATCCCCTTTCATCCTCATCGACATCCTTGTGCCTTCGTCCCCAAAGATCTCGGTGAAGTTAGTACTGTAAGGGGGCTCTACGCTCCGCTGCTAGTCATATTCCCCCCCGGCAGCAAAGCCTTCCTCCTTTGCACTTCTCGCCTTCCTTAATGGGGGCTCTGGGCCTACACTTCCGGAGGGACCCCTTTTTTCTCCGGGAACCTCCCTGGGAACTAACGCCAGACAAGGTCCCTCCATCCTCCCCTTTTCTTGGCCTCTGTCGGCCTTATTCCCTTCCTCCTTATCCCCTATAACAATCCCTGTGGCACCCTTAGGGATTGTCTGGGGCTTGGCAGCTGACACAGGTTCCTTCCCCTTTCCTATGTACCCCAGCTCAACTAAGGTTTTCCTATCATTTGTGGTATCCTCAGGAGAGGATACCACATCGATGGCGGTTCCGCCGCAGATTGGCTCCGGAACCCCTATCTCCTCTTCCTCCCCCACCTCAGTAATCTCTCTGCTGAGCTGGGTGGTAGGAGGTTGCCCCCTCCAGACCCTCTTTATCAGAACTATACTAGGAGGTGGGACAACTTCCTTGAGAACGATATATCCCAACGCCTTGGCGTGCAGGAATACGTCATTCCTCACATGCCTGAGGAAGTCCTTCAAGGGCCAGCTCTGCCCCTTTAGCCTCTCTAGATTTTTTAGGGTGGTTGACCCGGCCATTCACTTGGCATCGCCCATAAGTTCAGGAGGGCACGTCCCAGGCGTCAACGGGATCCCCAAATCTCCTCCAACGAAGAAGTAGTAGTCCCTTCAGTCGGAATGGGAGCTACTTGCCCCCGAGAACATCGCCTTCCTCGTCTTCGATCGCAAGGCCAAACACCCCCCATACCCTGGCACCGCCATCCAGCTGAACAAACTCCTGAACAGCATCAAAGTCCACGGTATCCCCTGAGCCTACAGCAGTTTTAGGAAGGAATACACGTAGGCAATGACGTTGGGGGAGAGTTGCGCCGGAACAATCTGAAATGAGTTCAGAATCTCCTTGAACTCCGATTGCGGCGGCAGCATCAGGCCATACTCCACCTGCGCCTGGTATATGCATACCGCCCTCTCAGGAGGGCTGTTCGGTCGGAAGTCAGCAGTAAGGGGGATAACCATCAGATTGGGGTTTCCCTGAAACCCCTAGTCGCGTTGAGCACTTCGTGCTCCATCAGGAGACTCTCCTGGTAGCTAAAATCCTTGTGGAATTGATCGGCCAGCTTGGCCCACTTAATCGCAAGGAGTGAACTTCAGACTTCAGCAACTCCTCCCGGCGACGAGCTTCGGAGGTCACCTCCCTTGCCTCCGACGAAACCTCCCTGGCCTTAGCTAGCTCATCCCTTAACCGAATCCTCTCCTCTTTCAAAGCCTCCCTCTCATCATCCAACTCTTTTATTCTTTTTTGAAGGTCTTTGACATGAGCGGAATGGGCCTGGTTCACATCCGATAGGCTGCGGCGGAACTTTCCCCTTGCTGCCTCACTTTTATTGGCCCATTCTGCGTTACTCAGAGCCAGGGAAGCCAACTTGTCTTCCAGTTTGTACAGCTTCCCTATCTCCTCCCTGTGATCACTTTGAGAGCGCTTCGTGACTTATAACAAAGCGCCCTCCAGCTCCTTTATTCTTAGAAGGTGGCAAGCCTCCCCTTTCTCCTTGCCCTTCAGAGATCTCACTACCTCCAGAACCTTGGAGGTATTCCTCAGAATCTTCTCCTCTTCCCTCCTTATTTCGAATAACCTTTCCTCTAGTACACTCCATGTCCCTTCATTGCCAGGGGCGACACTGGAGGTAGCTGTAGGAACCCCCTTCTTCTCCTTAATCGCCTCTTCCATCTTGCCTCCTGACCCTTCAATGCCAAGGGTGCTTTCAGGTGCGACCTAGGAAGGCACGTCCTTCTTCCCTTTAATCACCTCCTCCATCTTGTTACCCTCTTCTTTCCTCCCCTTCTCTTTCTTTTCCTCGTCATTTCAGGGGCTCGCTGGAAGGAAGGAAGGGAAGAGGGGCTTCCTTTTCTTCTCAGAAGGAGGGATTGAGATACCAAGAGAAGCAGGACCGCAAATCATCAGTGGTGACTTCTTCACACCCCCTGTAGGAGCCCCAAACCTGGGAAGGAGCCGCTCAATCTCCTCATCCTTGAGCAAGATCTTCCCAGGCGCTAGTTTCCCTCCGACAGCTGTTCTGCTCACCAGGGCCACCTCCTTCAGCTCTCTAGCCTTTGGAGGCAACTTGACCGGAGAATCAGAAACGTCCACCAACACTGTGGTCTCCACACCCGCCGGTTCATGCACAGACTCTAGAGTCTGCGCCAGAACAGCGACAACCCTGACTGACGGAGCCTTCGCCTCCAGGTCCACAACCGTGGCTCCCACTCCTTTCTCTTGGGTGCCTCAACAGGAGCTGTCGTGATGGTTTCGGCGATCTTTCAGGTAGTGCTAGTAGCCTTTTCTTCTCAGGAGGAGGAGCATCAGCCGGGGGATCGCTGGCTCTCTTCTTTGTGATGCCTGCTAGAGTCGTCCATTTCTTTCTCTCCGCCATCTCTCTAACAGACTACCCTCAGAAAAATTTTCAGGGGCCAAAGGAAGAGAATGCGAGTCGGCAGGCGCCACGCCCATTTTATCCTTGCAGGCCTCGGGCACGTCTACCATCGCGATGGTTCACATTCCATAACCCATATTAATATTCGTGCTGATGTTAACACCTTGTTCCTGCGCTGCATCCCGGCCATACACGTGGCGCCTAGCTGGCCTCCAGCTTTTTATTTATTTTCTAACTCATCACTGTTCTCACAGGTTTCTGACCAGGTCAAACCTCAGGCACGAAGGTGCAGCCAAGCCTCGTCCACGATGAGCCAGGACCGTCCCTGTAACATCGTCTCCGATGTTACAGAACGGTGCCTGTCGCAATCAAGCTTTGTCCGACTGCGTCGTTCCCCGTACAAAGACACTTTCTCCCCGTATAAAATATGAAATATAAATAATCTATTGAAATTTGAGATTGGTTTGATATAAAAATTAAAAAATTAATGGCCTAAATTTGATCTTTACACTTTCTCCCTGTAACATCATCCCCGATGTTACAGAACGATGCCTGTCGTAATCAAGCTTTGTCCGACCGCATCGTTCCCCGTACAAAGACACTTTCTTCCCATATAAAATATGAAATATAAATAATCTATTGAAATTTGAGATTGGTTTGATATAAAAATTAAAAAATTAATGGCCTAAATTTGATCTTTACAATTGTTAAAGAAAAAGCCACCATATTATTCTGTCAAAACACATGGATGAATTTAACTGGATCTTCAACCAGGGTCAACCGAACAAGATTCCCGAACAACCTAAGTAATCTGCTTGGATTGAGATCCCCATGGTCGATCAATGCAGAGCTAGTCAAACAGTTGGGTCGTGCAACTGGCTAGCCAGTAAGTATTTATTATGTCATAGCTAAGCTGGGCTGTCATTAATATCTGGATTGTCAGGAGGCATGTGTAGGTCTTGCTCCTACCATGCCGCCCAGCTTCTGTCTCATTAATAAAGTCTACTTAACCTACTTAATCTCAGCTACTACTCTCTTATTATAAATGATCTCATTAATATTAGGTATAAGATTTCAATTCTCAAGCTCTAAATCCACAGGCTTACCATTTACCATTCACCCGCGATTCGCCTATAATTTAGTGGCTCTTTTTGATCAGCACTTTGTCTTTTCAAAGAAGCTTTTTAAGACTGTTAACACGTGGTTCCTGCGCTGCATCCTGGACGAACACGTGGCGCCTGGCAGGCCTGTACTTGATTGGTTATTGACTGACTCAGCTTCAGGTTTTGCAGGACTCTTGACCCAGGTCAAACATCGGGCACGAGGGTTCAACCAACCATCATCCACGACGATCCAGGATCAAACTTCGTAACCTCGGGTACGAGGGTACGAGGTAACGCCTGTCACAATCAACTTCACCTAACCCCACTGCTCGCCGTACGGACACTCTTCCCAAGAGAGGGTACTAGTATTTAAAGCTATCGTTCTTCTTAGACAGCGGCGGACCTCTTCGGTGAAAGACGGAACGGCAAGCGGAGCCTGCACATCTTCTTTTCTCCAGAAAACTTGGGTGAAGCTGCACCATCCCTGCCTACAAATATCGCTGAACAGTTCTCCAGACGGAGACACACAGACACACAGACAGACACAGACAGAGAGGAGCAGGACGAAAAATAGAACTCTCTCTCCCTCCAGAAGGGTTTTTGATTGTATCAGGACTCCGACTGAGGAGCCCCTGGCCTCTTCTTCCTCTTCTTCCTCTTCTTCTTCTTCTTCTTCTTCTTCTTCCTCTCCTCTTCTGAGAATATTGTACAATCTTCAGGGCCACCTGATTCCTATTAGTGAAACTTCTTCGCTGACCGACTGGTGGATGTAGGAGATTTCCTCCCTGAACCACCTTAAATCTCTATGTGTTTTTCTGGTTGCTTCGGACTAATCTTCTCCTTGAGCCTCCATTAACAGGCTCACCTCCTTTGCGCGCCGCCGTCTTCCGGAACTCTCTTCTCTTTGGTGTTTCCTGGGATCCCCACATCCTACGTCAACATCTTCTGGTGCTTTCATTGAGACCTGGAAAAGATGGTGGCCAGAACGCGCAAAACCAACTCTGCTGTCCGTAGTGTACATGTAGGAGAACCCTCTGTTCGGGCGCCGGATGACGGGGCCTCAACTTCCACTTCCCGACGACGCGCCGGATCTGCCAACTCTTCCAGAGGCACCCGTGTCTCGGAGCTCCAGGGGATGCTCGCGAACCTCACTGACATGGTTACCGGCCTTACGGCACAACAGGCCTTCATCCTCAGACAGACTCAGCCGGTCTGTACAGTGAATCCTCCCCCGCCGATACCGACCGTCCCTGTTCCTCGCCCGCCTGTACCGGCAGTCCCTGCTCCACCTCCGTCGGTTGCGGCAATCCCAGAGGTAATTCCGCCACCTACAGCGGTCCCGGCTCTACCCCTTCTGATTCCCGCGGTGGCCGAAATCCTTGCACCGGCGCCCCGAGCCGCACCACTCTCCCTCCAATCTTCTGGTTCCTCCAGACCACCCATACGCCCTTTTCGTTTCCAGGAGGTTCATCAAAACCCCCTTCCACCTTGTCCACTACCATGACCCGCGTTTCTCCCACCTGCTTTTCCTCCATTTCTAGCTGGAAGAGACCCCCTCTTTCCTGGCGCTCAGGCTCCTCATCACGGACCTGATCTCTTCTTCGGGCCGATGGACAGAAATGCCCCCTTTTCCGATGCCATCAGTTTGGCTCCTATCCCAGAGGACTTCCGGCCACCCAGGTTGGAGGTTTACAGAGGCGCAACAGACCCCCGTGAGCATGTGCAGGGGTTTAAGGCCGCCGTCCGATATCGCCGGCCGGACGAAGCCACTAGGTGTCACCTCCTAGCCAACACACTGAAGGGGGCAGCATTCAGCTGGTTCATCCCAGAAAGGGAAAGCCCCCGAAACTGCTGAAACTCCAGCCAAGGCCCTACCACCCGTAGGCCCTAGGCAGCAAGGACGCCCTTATTCTCCGGCCACCAGAACTATCAATACTATCTTCAGCATTGATCCAATCGCTCAGCGCCAAGAAGCAGAAGTTGGCGGCATCTCTGAGCACCATGCCTCATCCATCCCCCTTACGTTCTGCAGTAAAGATCTCCCCCAGCAGGGCAACTTTCATAACGATCCGATCGTGGTCGTTGCCCGCATCGCTGATTTCGATGTCCGGTGGGTACTCCTTGACTCTGGGAGCGCCGCCGACATCTTGTTTGAGTCCGCCTTCCTCCAGATGGGACTCAAAGAGGCTAACCTCCTCCACGCTGGGACTACCTTACTCGGTTTCTCCGATGAAAAGGTCCAACCCCTGGGATTCATTACTCTTTCCGTCTCCTTCGGTGATGACAACGGCCACGCTATGAGCATGGTCAACTTCGCAGTCATCAGAGCTAAATCGGGCTACAATGCCATCCTGGGGAGGACAACTCTAAACTCCTTCGGGATGGTGATTTCCACGCCTCACCTGTGCGCGAAGTTTCCGACCTCTAGCGGCGTTGTTACCATCCGAGGAGACGCAACACAAGCTACCCGCTGCTTTCAGATAGCGGCGCAGCTTGTAGTCGATCAAATAGATCCTAGGGAAACCCAACCGGTCACACCGCAGGAAGGGGTCATCAGCGTAGCCTTAGGAGGTGAAGGCTCTTCTAAAATTGTAAATGTTTTATCTTTTCTGAATGAGAAACAGCAGGCAGAGGTTACTGTCTTGCTTTCGGACTATATCGATGTCTTCGCATGGTCTCCTGAGGATGTTACAGGCATGAACAGGGTTGTTTGCGAACACCACTTGAACGTGTTCCAAATCGCCGCCCCCATTGCGCAAAAGAAGAGAGTAATGGCAGGGGAAAGACAGGATGCCATCAAAGAGGAAATCACAAAGTTGCTAAGAGCTGGTTACATCAGGGAAGTACAATATCCCCGATGGTTAACCAATGTGGTAATGGTGAGAAAGACCAGTGGGAAGTGGAGAATGTGCGTAGACTTCAGGTCACTGAATTAGGCCTGCCCTAAAAACACTTACCCTCTTTCCCGTATCGACATGATGGTAGATCGAACCGTCGGGTATGAGGTTATGAGTTTTCTAGATGCCTTCTCCGGGTATCACCAAATCTGGATGGCCAAGGAGGATGAAAAGAAGACAGCTTTTATCACTGACTATAGCACTTACTGCTACAAGGTCATGCCCTTCGGTCTCAAAAATGCCGGTGCCACCTATCAACGCATGATTGACGCAGTCTTTAAGAATCAAAGGGGGAGGAATCTCGAAGCTTACGTAGACGACGTCTTGGTCAAAAGCAAAACTTTAACAGAGCACCTCGGTGACCTCCGGGAAACACTCGACACTCTCCGAAGGTACAATCTCAAGCTCAACCCTGCTAAATGTACCTTCGGCGTTGCTTCGGGAAAATTCTTGGGATACTTGGTCTCCGTCAGAGGGATAGAGGCCAATCCCGATAAGATATCAGCCATTCAAAGCATGTCCTCTCCGAAGACGGCGAAGGAGATCCAGAAGCTGGCAGGGCGGATCAACAGTCTGGGCAGATTTATCTCAAAGGCCGGCGATCGATGTTCCCCTTTCTTTCGATGTTTGCGTAATAACAAGAAGGGACAGTGGGACGGCGAGTGCGAAGCTGCCTTTATTGAACTGAAGAAGTACTTAACCTCGGCCCCGATACTTGTAGCGCCAAAGGAAGGTTCGACCTTATCTCTTTATTTGGGAGTATCCGACACTGCAGTCTCGGCGGTGCTCCTAGACAGCGAAAAGGGGGTTCAGCATCCTATCTTTTATACCAGTCACATACTCCTGGACACCGAAAGTTGGTATCCCACTCTAGAAAAGCTCGCTCTGGCCCTTCTGATGACAGCCAGGAAGCTACGACCTTATTTTCAATCCCATACTATTCAGGTTGTCACAGATCAATCACTCCTAAAGATATTACATACTCCCGAGGTTTCAGGAAGATTACTTAAGTGGTCTATCGAATTGGGAGAGTATGACATCAGGTTTGTTTCGTGAACAGCTATCAAAGCTCAGGTCCTGGCCGATTTCGTCGCTGAGTTTTCCACGATGGAGCCGCCGCCCACCGAAACCCCGGCAGACCTCTGGTCGCTTCATGTCGACGGTGCGTCAGGATCGCAATCTCAGGGGGCTGGGATCCTCCTAACCAACCCAATGGGGGCTGTACTTCATCAGGCTGTGACGCTCCGGTTCAAAGCAACCAACAACCAAGCAGAGTATGAAGCCCTCATAGCAGGATTGAACTTTGCGCTTAGCATGGCCGTAAAGAGCATACAGGTGTTCAGTGATTCCCTGCTGGTCGTCAATCAGGTGAACCAGACATTTGAGACGAAAGATGAGATTCTGAAGAAATATCTGCAGCTGGCCAGGTCTTTAATCTCTCTGTTCGAGAATTTCTCCCTGACGCATATACCCTGTGAAGAGAACCAGGTGGCGGACCGGCTCGCAAAAGAGGGGCTCCCCGACCTACACCGGACTCAGGTGTTCGAGATGCCTAGTTTCGAATGCACCGAAGTCTCTTCTGAGAAGCAACCGCCCTGCTAGATGGACGAGATCCTTAATTACTTGAAGAATGGGACTCAGCTTGATAACAGGCGAGAGGCGCAGAAACTGAAGCTTGCTTGTGCCAAGTACGCCCTCATCGACGGAGAGCTCTATAGGAGATCCTATGCTAAACCCCTTACAAAATGTCTGAGACCAGACGAGGCTTTAAAAGTGATGGAAGCAGTACATCGAGGAGAATGTGGAACACATGCACGAGGTAGGAGCCTCGTCATGCGAATCCTACGCCAAGGTTTCTTCTGGCTCAACATCCACAAAGACGCTCAGGTATTTGTAGAGAAGTGTCCTCAATGTCAATACTACGCTGACATACAAAGGCAGCCCGCGGGATATCTCAAACCCATCAACTCATCATGGCCCTTCGCTATCTGGGGGCTGGATTTCTTGGGGCCGATGCCTACGGCCATGAAGGGCTATAAGTGGATACTAGTTGCGGACGACTACTTCACAAAGTGGATTGAGGCCAAGCCACTTACTCAGCCCACTGCCCAAAACGTCAAAAACTTCCTTTGGGCCAACATCGTCTGCAGGTATGGCATACCCATGATAATCATCACCGATAATGGCACTCCATTCGCCAATCAGAGAATCCATGATTTTTGCGGGGAGCACCAGATCAACCTCAAGTACGCCTCTGTTTGGCACCCTCACACCAACGGCCAGGCGGAAGCTGCCAACAAGAACATCTTGAACATTCTGAAGAAACGCCTAGACGGCGCAAAAGCCCGGTGGCCGGAAGAGTTACCAGGAGCTCTCTGGGCTTACAACACAGCTCCTTCCGAGGTTACCCAGGAGTCACCTTTCTCCCTCTCGTTCGGAATGGACGCTGTCATACCAGTTGAGCTGGAACACCTCTCCCCCAGAATAGAAGCTGCTGCCAACTTCGAACCCGAGGCTTTGAAAACTTGGGTGGACGAAAATGATAATACACGAAGGGTCGACTTAGACCTCCTGGAACAAAAAAGAGAGCTAGCCGCACTCAAACGCCTTGAGCATAAGCGTCGGGTAGAACGATATTACAACCGAAAGGTCAGCCCCAGAACTCTCAGTCAGGGCGATTTAGTTCTCAGGCGGCGACTCCTCGCCGGCGGCAATCTGGGAGTCCCCAAGCTTGAGCCTAATTGGGAAGGCCCTTACATCGTGCGCGAGGTTGCTGGGCCGAATGCTTACTACCTTATGACCGCGGAAGGTACTCAAATCCCCAGGAGTTGGAGTGAAGATGACCTGAAGAAGTTTTTCGCATAATCTCTTGCTTCAGTCCATCTCGGTATTCTTCATTTGTACAGATTCATTTAAAGGATTCGTTTATAGAGGATTCAAACGCCAAATCCTGACTTTATTCCCGATCTGGATTTCATTATATTTTGGAAGGCTTCATATTTTCAAACATACTCGTGGCAAGTGGTCCTTATATACAGAGGCATATATACATATATACTTCGACCGTAGTATCCCTCAGGTATGATCTCAACTCAATCTCAAAGTCTCGTGCCCGAGGTTTCAAACCTCGCGCACGATGGTATTCACTAACCTTCATTAATACGGTGATCATCAAGCCTAGTAGCGCCTGGCAGGCGGGGTTTCCTACAAACATCTGGGACCCTTCCATAAGCCCATCCGGCCAGCGGAAGGTCTGAAGGCCTGCTCGTAACCTTAGGGCTGTCCCTATTATCGAATCAAGATACAGGTCCCCCCTAAGCAGGGTGCCTTCGCTTCCCACTAGGATAACTGCCATTTCAAGAGGGTCAGCCCTTGCCATAAGTACAAACGTCGTACACGACGTTTCTGACGAACAAGTCCTTTTGGCATTAGGTCAGATAACTCCCCCAGGCAGGATCTCCACTATTATCAATACTTCTTTCCTGTGCAGGTTTACAAAGGAATATCTATAACTCTAATGAAGGGGATCCCCGAGATTAACCCTTGCCACAAATACAAACATCGTGCACGATGTGTTAATCTCTCAAAGTCCCTGTGGCATTGGGTTGAAGGCACCTTTCGGGCAGGATCCACCCTAACTATCACAATATTCCTCTTCCTCTATGGATTTCGGGAAGTTCCAAACTTAAAGCCAACCACTATGCGGCTCAAAAGCTTCTTATTATTATGATCAGGAGGCTTTTCTTTCTCTACAAGATATTCCAAATTTGAGCCCGTCTATTACAAGATTCAGGAAATCTATTATAAGTTTCTCAGAATCAATCTGGATATCTCAAATCTTATAAAAAGGTACATATATATACACAGCAAAATAAACAGGTATGTGACAAACAAACTTCCTTTTTATTCATTTCTCAAAATTTACGAAAGGGATTACATCAATAGATCAACCTTCGCTGACTCCATCCAAGAGGTCAAAAAACTGTTGGATGGTATCGTCGGCCAAGTCAAAACTTTCCTCCTTATAAATTAGATCCGCGGCCATGCAAGGAAAAGGATCCACTTCTCCAAGATCGGCAGGAGTAACCTTGCCTTCTTGGATCAAAGTGGAGGCCAATCCTTCTCAAGCCCGCCTGATCCCGTCTAACCGCTCCTTCCTGCAAGCTAGGCTTGTTTTATAGGCTTGAACAGCCGCCGCTGAGCTACTAGCGGCTGCAGCCTCCCTGTCTCCATTGGCTTTGCTCAGCTTCTCCCGCAAAGCCTTATTGTCCGCCTTCAGCATGCCCATCGCAGACTTATACACTCTGAATTCCTCCTGAAGGGCAGCATGTTGAGAAGATTTCGTCGCTAGCTGGACTTTTAAGGCTTCAATCTCCGCCTCCTGACGGTGCAGCTGGCCGGTCTGATCTATCATCTGCTCCTCCACCCTCAGAGCCCTATTCAAGACCAAGGGCAGACGGGCAAGTACCTACGAAAAAGGCAAGATCAACATCTACGAAAGATAGCCAGAAAGTTTAGAATGAGCCCTTACCGTGGCCACCCTGTTGGTCATCTGAGCAAAGAGGTCTGTTGTGGAGGGCCTCTCAACTGTCTCCTCCAATGCCCTGGTCGCCAATCCTCCCGCTAGAATCAAGCCCAGATCTCCTCGAAAAGGATTGAACAGGTTCGAGGATTGCTCGGAGGTAACGGTTAGTCTCCTCTCCGTCTCCGTCGCGCTCAAGCCAAATCTTGACCCTTCGCCAGCAAACTTTCTGGTGAAGTTGAGGCAGAATGGGGGCTCCACGCTTTTCTCCCACTCGCGCTCTCCACCGGTTTCCCCCTCCTTAACGCTCTTTCCCTTTTTTAGAGGAGGCTCCAGACTGTTCTCTTCGGAGGGCCCCCTTTTTTTTTCAGGGGTTTCGAGGGAGACCAGAGCCTGGGAAGCGGCGACCACTACTGGGCAAGGGACCTTCACCATTTCTTTTCCTGGGCCACTCTCGGCCACCTCCTCTTTGCCCCCTTTCTCTCCTATGGTAATCCCCGCGGCACCTTTAGGGATTACCTTAGGCCTGGCCAGTGATGCAGGCTCATTCCCTTTACCTGCTTCCACCATCACCTCGGCCAAGGTTTTATTGTCATCCCCAGAGTCGTCCGGTGAGGATACCACGTCGATGGATATCCTGCCACAGACAGGTTCTGGAACTCCCACTTCTCCCCCCACTTCACCCTCAACAACCTGCTTGCTTAGTTGAGTGGCAGGGGGCTGTCCCTTTCTAGCTCTCCTCATCAATACTGTTCTAGGAGGGGGAGTAACCTCCTTGAAGATGGTATACCCCTGCGACTTAGCATACAGGGATACATCATTCTTCACCAGCCTGAGGAAGTCCTTCAAAGGCCAGTTCCGCCCTTTCAGAACTTCCAGGTCCCTCTGGACCGACGTCCCTGCCAGCCATTGGGGGTCGCCGATGAACTCGGTAGGGCAAACTCCTGGCGTCACGGGGATCCCCAAATCCCCGCCTACAAAAAAATAAAAATCTCTCCAATCAGAGTGAGAACTGCTGGCACCGGAGAACATCGCCTTCCTCGACTTCGAACGCAAGGCCAAGCACCCCCCGTACCCCGGCACTGCCATCCAGCTGAACAGACTTCTAAACAATGTCAGACTCCATGCTATCCCCCTGGCTTGCAGAAGCTTCAGAAAGGAATACATGTAGGCGACGACGTTAGGAGAGAGCTGCGCTGGTACGAGTTGAAAGGAGTTCAAAACTTCTTTGAACTCCGGTTGCGGCGGCATCATCAAGCCGTACTCTACCTGGGCTCTGTACACGCACACCGCCCCTTCTGGGGGCCTGTTTGGCCGGAGGTCGGAGGCAAGCGGGACGACCATCAAGCGAGGGTTCCCCCTGAACCCTTTGGTTGTGTTGAGTGCCTCATGATCCATCATGAGGGACTCCTGGTAGCTGTTATCTCTCTGAAACTGCTCGGCCAGATCGGCCCACTCAATCTCCCTTCCTCCCATTTTCGCTCGGTCCTCCCATTCAAGCGGGCGGAGCAGGTACTCTTTTTCTTCTCTCTCAGAGACTTAGGGTTTTCGGAAGGGAGAAGAAGCTCCCGCTCAGACAACTGTTTATAAGTGACGAGAGCAATCTTTTCACCTCCCAACCGTCTGATCTCCTAAACTAGCGTGTGGGCATCATCAGACCGCTCGTTCCTTCTAACAATCTCAGGAATCGAAGCGGCGCACGGTTTACGAGGCATCACTCCTCTCCATCCCGCCATTTTGCCGTCCTCGATATTCATATATCGTGCACGGGGGTTCGAGGGATAGTTATTTCTTTTGCCGTCCTCGATATTCATATATCGTGCACGGGGGTTCGAGGGATAGTTATTTTTTTTGCTCGTGTTCGATATTCATATATCGTGCACGGGGGTTTGAGGGATGGTTATTTCTTTTCCTTGTGTTCGATATTCATATATCGTGCACGGGAATTCGAAGGATAGCTATTCCGCCTTTTACTTAGAGTTTTTCTTTGCCTTTTGGAGTTCTTTATCTTTTACTTTTTGGATTCATGTATTTTCTTCTAAAACTTCGTGATTCAGAACACGAAAAGGAGACATACAGAAGAATTCATACACAAACAGATTCTTGAAAATGAAAAAGGCATTTCATTAAATGATAGAATTTGATACAATTTCTCTCTTTGTCCTCACATGTTCCTCTCATGAGTACAAGAAAAACAAAGAAAGATACAAGGCTTCAGAACTTAAACACCTGGCCTGACGAATTCAGACCTCTTAACCAGGGCTCCTCCCCAGGATCTCCTCTTCTTCTCACTCAACATCCTGCAGGTTGTTCATCCCAAAAATGGATCCTTCAGGTGCCGCAAGGAGAGAAGATTACGCCGATAGTCTAAGGAGCTGGTTGAGGAGGAAGACCCGTCACCCCTGGCTCAGCTAGCGCCCCCGCTACTGACTTCCAGGAGGGTCGCGCCGGCCTAGCCACCTGGCTTCCAGAGGAGTCACCGGGCCTTCTCCCGAGTTTCCGTGCAGAGAAGGCCAACCTCCCCAACCCGCGTAGGACCTTGGGGAAGGAGTCTCATCTGGGTGACAACTCTCGGCATCGAAGAACCTGTCTGGCCCCTTAGGACCACAGAAGGAAAGCACCGCCGGGTCCCTGATATTCTCCTGGTTCAAGGTACCTACATCAACCAATGTCTGCAGAAGAGCATCAAAGGCAGCCTGATGCTGCGCATGGCGACCCACCGGTGAGGCGCTGACAATCTTCACCGCCCTCTTCACCGCTTCTTCCAGGTCCTCCATGCTTCGCCCCCGCCAGCCGGAGCTGTTCTCCACCAAGGCTCGCAGAGAATGGACTTCGGATTTCAGCAACTCCTCCCGGCGACAAGCTTCGGAGGCTGCCTCTTTGGCCCCTGACAAGGCCCCCCTGGCCTTAGTCACTTTCTCTCTCAACCTTCTCCTCTCCTCCCTCAAAGCCTCCCTATCATCGTCCAAGTCTTTTATTCTTTTTTGGAGGTCTTTGACATGGGCGGAGTGGGCCTGACTCACACCTGCCAGATTGCGGTTGAACTCTCCCCTCGCAATCTCACTTTTATTAGCCCATTCCGCATTAATCTGAGTTAGGGAAGCTAACCTATCCTCCAAGTGGTACACCTTCCCCAACTGCTCCCTCTGATCAGTCAGAGAGCTCTTTGTAACTTGAGACAAAGCACCCTCCAGCTCCCTTACCTCTCGAAGGTAACGGGCCTCCACATCCTCCTTACCCTTCAAAGTCTTTACCACCTCCAGGGTCTCAGAGGTGTTCCCTAAAATCTTCTCTTCTACCCGCCTGATCTCACTCAAGCGGTCTCCCAGCGTGCCCCAGATCTCTCCAATTTTAGCACTGGGAGCAGCCGGGAGAGCCTCTCCCTTCTCCTTAGTCGCCTCCCCCATCTTATCTCCTGGCCCTTCAATGCCAAGAGTGCCTGCAGAGGCGGCGATGAGGATCTCCTCCTTCTTCCCCTGGGTCCCTTCCTCCAGATTGGAACCTTCCTTCTCTGCGCTTTTCTTGCCTTTCTCTCCCTTCCCCTCAAGATCTAACGGAGGGAGAGAAAGGAAGAAGGGTTTCTTTTTCTTCTCAGGGGCAGAAATCAACGTACCTAGGGCAGGCCTGCAAATCACCAGGGGGCCCTTCTCCAAGTTTTCAACGGAAGGAAATCCAAATCTAGGCAAGAGCCGCTCAAGCTCTTCATCCTTTACCAGAACCTTCCCGGGTGCCAGCTTCTCCCCAACAGCCGTCTCCCCCACCAGGACCACCTCCTGCAAACCTTTCGCCTTTGGAGGTGGCTTGACAGGAGAGTCAGAAACTTCTACCACCATTTCCGCGGCAGCTGCGCTCGCCGGGCCCTGAAGAGACTCCAGTGTCTGCACCAGAGCAGCGGCAACCCTAGCTGTAGGAGCTTTCGCCTCCAAAGGTACACCTGCTTCCGGCATCTTCTTCCCCAGAGGAGCGTCTACCAGAGGTGCTCCAGCTCTTTTCTTAGAGAAGCCGGACACAATCTTCCATTTCCTCTCCGCCATCTTTGTGAGAAGCTCTCACACAATTACAGAGCTCAAAAGCAGACAAAGGAGGGATAGAATGCGAAGCGGCAGCCTCCGCCCCCATCTTATCCTTGCAGACCTCGGGCAGCGCGTCCACCTTCGCGACGGTTCGCATTCCAGGACCCATATTAATATTCACGCTCTGACAATGCGGGGGGCTGATGTTAACACGTGGTTCCTGTGCTGCATCCTGGCCGAACACGTGGCGCCTGACAGGCCTGTACTTGATTGGTTATTTGCTGACTCAGCTTCAGGTCTTGCAGGACTCTTGACCCAAGTCAAACATCGGGCATGAGGGATCAGCCAACCGTCGCCCACGACAATCCAGGATTAATCCTCGTAACCTCGGGTCCGAGGGTACGAGGTAACGCCTGTCACGATCAACTTCACCTAACCCCGCCGATTCCCGTACAGACGTTCTTTCCTAGAAGAAGTACCAGCATTTAAAGATGTCACCTCCCCGTACGAATGGCAAATCTCTCCGGTGACAGATAGACGACGTTCGGAGATCATCCATCACATTTCCTCCGGAAAACCAGGGAACCTGGGTGAAGCTGCACCATCCCTGCCTACAAATATCGTTGAATAGTTCTCCAGAAAAAAGAGGAGAGACAAAGGACACAGATACAACAAGAACAGAAAAGAACAGTTTTTCATTGTATCAGGACCCCAACCGAGGAGCTCAAAACTTCTTCGTCTCCTTCTTCTTTCCTCTTCCTCTCCTCTTCCAAAAAAGAGATTGTACAGCCTTCAGGGCTATTCTGGTTCATATTAGTGAAATCTCTTTGCTGACTGTCCGGTGGATGTAGGGGATTCTCTGCCTGAACCACCTTAAATCTTCGTGTGTTTTTCTGGTTGTTTTGGACTAATCTCTTCCCTGAGCCTCCGCTAATAGGCTCACCCTCATTGCGCGCCGCCGTCTCCCGGAACTCTCTCTCTCTCTTTGGTGTTCCTTGGGATTCCCACATCCTACGTCAACATCTTCTGGTGCTTTCATTGAGATCTGGGAAGATGGTGGCTAGAACGCGCAAAACCAACTCTGCTGCCCGCAGTATACATATAGGAGAACCCTCTGTCTGGGCGCCGGACGACGGAGCCTCGACTTTCACTTCCCGACGACGCACCGGATCCGCCTCCTCTTCCAGAGGCACCCGTGTTTCAGAGCTCCAAGGGATGCTCGCAAACCTCACTAACATGGTCACTGGCCTCACGGCGTAACAGGCCGTTATCCTCAGACAGACCCAGCCGATCTGTGCGGTACTTCCTCTCCCGCCGGTAGCGGCGGTCCCTGTTCCTTGCCCGCCGGTATCGGCGGTCCCTGCTGCCCCGCCTCCGGTTGCGGCGATTCCAGAGGTAATTCCGCCACCTGCAGCGGCCCCGGCTCCGCCCCTTCCGATTCCCGCGGTGGCCGAAGTCCTTGCACCGGCGCCCCGAGCCGCACCGCTCTCCATCCAATCTTCTGGTTCCTCCAGACCACCCATACGCCCTTTCCATTTTCAGGAGGTTCATCAAAACCGCCTTCCGCCTTGCCCACTACCACAACCCGCTTTTCTCCCACCTGCTTTCCCTCCATTTCTAGCCAGAAGAGATCCCCTCTTTCCAGGCGCTCAGGCTCCCCATCACGGACCTGATCCCTTCTTTGGTCCGATGGACGGAAATGCCCCCTTTTCCGAAGCCATCCGTTTGGCCCCTGTCCCAGAAGACTTCCGGCCACCCAGGTTGGAGGTTTACAGAGGCGCAACAGACCCCCGTGAGCATGTGCAGGGGTTTGAGGCCGCCGTCCGATATCGCCGGCCGGACGAAGCCACCAGGTGTCACCTCCTGGCCAACACACTGAAGGGGGCAGCATTCAGCTGGTTTATCAAGCTGCCCAGAGGTCACATCACCTCCTATGAGCATCTGAAGTGGGAGTTGATCGCCCGTTTCATAGGACGGACCCGTATGGTCATGTCCGACATGGTCCTCGCCAACATCAAGCAAGGCGAGAGAGAGAGAACCTTCGAGACTACACCAACCGTTTCTTCGCCGCCGCAGCAGAAGCAAAAGATGTAGAGCCTGCGGTAGCCATGCATAACTTCCAGAGAGGGCTCAAGGTAGGGGACTTGTCCAAATCCCTACAGTTGGCCAAACCTCGGAGTTACCCGGAGCTGGTGGCCAGGGCCAGTCAGTTCATGCTCCTAGAGGATGCTGAATCCTCCCCCACAGGCGTTTCCGGGGAAAGAAACAAGAGAAAATATCGGGGTGTCGAACCCCCGGTTACGAGGATGCAAGTGGCCAGACCCCGCGATCGACAGGGGGAGAGGTCCCGGCAAAATCAACCCCCAAAATTTCTTCTGTCTAGGCCACTCCCCGAGGTTTATGCGGCAGCCATCAAGCAGGGCTGGATAAGGCCCACCGGACCAAAACCGGCGACGCCACCTGGAGTGGATCCCAACGACTACTACGAGTTCCACGGGAACAATGGGCACAGGCTTCACCGCTGTCGAGGCCTCAGAATCCTGCTCGAGAAACTGCTGAATAAGGGCAAGCTTGAGGAGTTCATGCAGATGGCTCCGACCTTCACTGCCGCCCAGAAAGGGAAAGCCCCCGAAACTGCTGAAACTCCAGCCAAGGCCCTACCACCCGTAGGCCCTAGGCAGCAAGGACGCCCTTATCCTCCGGCCACTAGAACTATTAATGCTATCTTCAGCATTAATCCAACCGCTCAGCGCCAAGAAGCAGAAGTTGGCGGCATCTCTGAGCACCATGCCTCATCCATCCCCCTTACGTTCTGCAGTAAAGATCTCCCCCAGCAGGGCAACTTTCATAATGATCTGATCATGGTCGTTGCCCGCATCGCTGATTTCGATGTCCGGTGGGTACTCCTCGACTCTGGGAGCGCCGCCGACATCCTGTTTGAGTCCGCCTTCCTCCAGATGGGACTCAAAGAGGCTAACCTCCTCCACGCTGGGACTACCTTACTCGATTTCTCCGATGAAAAGGTCCAACCCCTGGGATTCATTACTCTTCCCGTCTCCTTCGGTGATGACAATGGCCACGCTATGAGTATGGTCAACTTCGCAGTCATCAGAGCTAAATCGTGCTACAACGCCATTCTGGGGAGGATAACTCTAAACTCCTTCAGGATGGTGATTTCCACGCCCCACCTGTGCGCGAAGTTTCCGACCTCTAGCGGCGTTGTTACCATCCGAGGAGACACAATACAGGCTACTCGCTGCTTTCAGATAGCAGCGCAGCTTGTAGTCGATCAAATGGATCCCAGGGAGACCCAACCGGTCACACCACAAGAAGGGGTCATCAGCGTAGCCTTAGGAGGTGAAGGCTCTTCCAAATTTGTAAATGTTTCATCTTTTCTGAATGAGAAGCAGCAGGCAGAAGTTACTGCCTTGCTTTCGGGCTATATCGATGTCTTTGCGTGGTCTCCTAAAGACGTTACAGGCATAGACAGGGCTGTTTGCGAACACCACTTGAATGTATCTCAAACCGCCGCCCCCGTTGCACAAAAGAAGAGAGTAATGGCCGGGGAAAGACAGGATGCCATTAAAGAGGAACTCACAATGTTGCTAGGAGCTGGTTACATCAGGGAAGTACAATACCCCCGATGGTTAACCAATGTGGTAATGGTAAGAAAGACCAGTGGGAAGTGGAGAATGTGCGTAGACTTCAGGTCACTAAACCAGGCCTGCCCCAAAGACACTTACCCTCTTCCCCGTATCGACGCGATGGTAGACCGAACCGTCGGATACGAGGTTATGAGTTTTCTGGATGCCTTCTCTGGGTATCACCAAATCTGGATGGCCAAGGAGGATGAAGAGAAGACAGCTTTTATCACTGACTATGGCACTTACTGCTACAAGGTCATGCCCTTCGATCTCAAAAATGCAGGTGCCACCTATCAGCGTATGATTGACGAAGTCTTTAAGAATCAAAGGGGGGGCAATCTCGAAGCTTACGTAGACGACATCTTGGTCAAAAGCAAAACCTTAACAGAACACCTTGGCGATCTCCGGGAAACACTCGACACTTTCCAAAGGTACAACCTGAAGCTCAACCCCGCTAAATGTACCTTTGGCGCCGCTTCAGGAAAATTCTTAGGATACTTGGTCTCCGTCAGAGGGATAGAGGCCAATCCCGATAAAATATCGGCCATTCTGAGCATGCCCTCCCCAAAAACAGCGAAAGAGGTCTAGAAGCTAGCAGGGCGGATCAACAGCTTGGGCAGGTTTATTTCAAAAGCCGGTGATCGCTGTTCCCCTTTCTTCCGATGTCTGCGCAACAGTAAAAAAGGACCTTGGGACAGCGGGTGTGAAGCTGCCTTCACCGAACTGAAGAAATATCTGACCTCGGCCCCAATATTAGTGGCGCCAAAGGAGGGAACGGTCCTATCTCTTTATCTAGGAGTGTCCGACACTGCAGTCTCAACAGTACTCCTAGGCAGCGAGAAGGGGGTTCAACATCCTATCTTTTATACCAGTCACATACTCCTGGACATCGAAAGTCGGTACAC
>JAEMOT010000013.1:13197-40710 GCA_019297695.1 Apostasia ramifera | reverse complement strand
CCTTCTCCACCTCTGATCCTCCAGTACCAGAGGCAGCGAGGAGGGACTCGCCCCTCGCTGAAATCAACATTTTTTCCGATAGCCCCCTTGACTTTTCGGAAACCATGGCAACATCAGAAGCAGGAAACGGGGTTCTTAGGGGAGTAGGCCCACCAACAACCAAGGATGGCTTCCCTTTATCTTCACCAGAACCTCCGGCACCAGGAAGGAGCCGCTCAAACTCCTCATCCTTGAGCATAATCTTCCCCGGTGCCAGCTCCTCCCCAGTAGCTATTTTTCCTACCAGAACCACCTCCCTTAACTCTTTAACTTTCGGAGGTGGCTTGACTGGAGAATCAGAAACCACCACTACTTCTGCGGCTTCAGTACCCGACGGATCCTGAAGAAGTTGCAACGTCTGTGCCAGTGCTACGGCAACCCTAGCCGTAGGAGCTTCTGCCTCCAAGGGTACACCTGCTTCCGGCATCTTCTTCCCCAGAGGAGCATCTACCAGAGGTGCTCCGGCTCTTTTCTTAGAGAAGCCGGACGCAATCTTTCATTTCCTCTCCGTCATCTTTGTGAGAAGCTCTCACACAATTACAGAGCTCAAAAGCAGACAAAGGAGGGATAAAATGCAAAGCGGCAGCCTCCGCCCCCATCTTATCCTTGCAGACCTCGGGCAGCGCGTCCACCTTCGCGACGGTTCGCATTCCAGGACCCATATTAATATTCGCGCCCTGACAATGCGGGGGGCTGATGTTAACACGTGGTTCCTGCGCTGCATTCTGGCCGACCCCGTGGCGCCTGACAGGCCTGTACTTGATTGGTTATTTGCTGACTCAGCTTCAGGTCTTGCAGGACTCTTGACCAAAGTCAAACATCGGGCATGAGGGATCAGCCAACCGTCGCCCACGACAATCCAGGATTAATCCTCGTAACCTCGGGTCCGAGGGTACGAGGTAACGCCTGTCACGATCAACTTTACCTAACCCCGCCTATTCCCGTACAAACGTTCTTTCCTAAAAGAAGTACCAGCATTTAAAGATGTCACCTCCCCGTACGAATGGCAAATCTCTCCGGTGACAGATAGACGGCGTTCGGAGATCGTCCATCACCTTTCCTCCGAAAAACCAGGGAACCTGGGTGAAGCTGCACCATTCCTGCCTACAAATATCGTTGAACAGTTCTCCAGAAAAAAGAGGAGAGACAAAGGACACAGACACAACAAGAACAGAAAAGAGCAGTTTTTCATTGTATCAGGACCCCAACCGAGGAGCTCAAAACTTCTTCGTCTCCTTCTTCTTTCCTCTTCCTCTCCTCTTCCAAAAAAGAGATTGTACAGCCTTCAGGGCTATTCTAGTTCCTATTAGTGAAATCTCTTTGCTGACCGTCCGGTGAACGTAGGGGATTCTCTCCCTAAACCACCTTAAATCTTCGTGTGCTTTTCTGGTTGTTTTGGACTAATCTATTCCTTGAGCCTCCGCTAACAGGCTCACCCTCATTGCGCGCCGCCGTCTCCCGGAACTCTCTCTCTCTCTTTGGTGTTCCTTGGGATTCCCACATCCTACGTCAACATTATTTTTTATATTTTTATTTTAATTTAATACTAAAACAGTTTCATTATTCAAAAAATAAAAGTTTTAAATGGTAACACCTTTTTTATAGTTCAGCCATCAAATGCTCTAATTGAGTTGGTATATATATTACTAATATATATTAAATATAAATATTAGATTTTGAGAAGTGCTTATTTCATTTCAGGTTAAAAAAATTTGATTCGAATTTTAAGAAATTAAAAAAATAGTGAAATTAAGTTAACTTTTATGTAACTCAAAACTAATTTATTTGAAATAAAATTGATTTAATTTATAAATTTGTAACAGATTTGATACATGTCCTAATATATATAATTATTAAATTTTTTAATATATAAAAAAATTTATTTATTTAAATAAATATATATAACAGTATAATAAATATTTTCATTAAATATAAAAAATATAATTAGATTAAATTGGCTTTTATTCACTGAAACCGAAGTCAGGCTGAAAGCCAACCCAACCTTCGGAGCATTATCAGCCGTCGGATCCGGCTCACGGGTTTCTCGATCGTAACGCGCGGCAGACTGCCACGATCCAGATTCGTCGGTGCATTAACACGCTCCGCAATAAATAAAAGTCGCTCGCTATTAATTTGGATTTAAGGGACTCAATTGCTTTTCAATAAATAAGCTTTTCAATATTCTTGATTTTTCTTCTATAAAAAAAAAATTTGATTTCTCTTGACCATAAAAAATCTTGATTTCTTTCAAAAAAATTCTAAAATATAAAATCCTTTAAAAAAAAAAAGATTTTCAAGAATATATGTCCCGTACTAACATTGAAAAAAAAATGCCTCAATTAAAAACAAATTTTGAGATAGGCAGAAAAAAATTTTAGTTAAATTTTTAAGTTTAATTTATTAAGTTATCAACAATATCTATAATTATTCTAGAGTATATATAAAATACTGTCAACTAAAATTTATATATATGCTGTAAAATAATAAATAGGTAAATAATTTAATAATTATACTGTATATAAACTTAATAAAAACATAAATTTTATTGTTGACTAATAAAATCAAAACTTAAGCTAAAGTTATTAAGTTTATTTCATTAAGTTATCCACAATAAAATTTATTTAATTTGCGATGTTATATAGAAATAAAAGCTTTTTTACTAAAAATTTATTGCATTTAACTGACAAATAGGAATTATAACGTTAGCACTGGATGAGCCCACTGCTGACATGACAATCCTAAACTCCAAGCTCTAAACTCTAATATCACTACATAGAAATATTATATAAAAATAAATTAATCTGCAGATAAAATATTTAAATTTCAAAATATTCATTATTAATCTATTTATCAAAATATTTAAATTCTTGAAGTTAATATTAATATTTTAATCAATTTTTTTTTACTTAATTTAATTTTTTATTATTTTAAAATAATATTTACATTCAAATATATAATTACAAAAATACTCGTCTCCTGCCTCCCATCACAGAGTAGTGTGTCAGTCCACACGACTGAGAAATTATTGTATCCGGATGGAACACCATTCGAATTCTCAATCAAAGATCGCCACGTGTACCCAGACTCAATTGTATTGCACATATGGCGGCCTCTGATTGGCATCTATACGGTGCTTCATCCGAACGCAATAATTTCTCCCCAAGCAGGCCATATTGTAGGGCTGGTAGGTACACATTACTGGCCTGTGTGTATGGTAAACAATGTGCGTGCGCCGCAATGCTACACCTTGCACTATTGTGCCCTGTGGGACATTGACCTGAATGGGAGATGGAAGAGGAGAATATTTTTGACACTTTACATTTAAAAAGATTTGTGTGGTGTGTATGTAAATATTCTAATAAAAAATTACTCGAATGATAGGCTTTGTTCTATTATCAAAATTTTTTAGGTTTGATTTCTTCGATTATAGTTCAATTTTTAGATTTTGGTCTTTTGTATTAGGGTTGTCAACGAGCTAAGTTCAAACAAGTCAGCATCAACTCAAACTTAATCCTTTTTAGTTCGAATCGAGTCTGATTGAGTCAATTTTTTTTTAATTCATTTTTTAAGAGTACATATCTATTTAACATATACTATGTCTTAAATTTCTTATTTAAATTAAATTTATATTTAAATTAACAATAAATATCATTTATAATGTATAATATTATATATATTAATCAATTCTATTTAAATTAGATAAAAAAAAATTGATGAAATTTGAGTGGAAAATGGGGACGAAATGTGAAGCTTCTCTTAACCTAATAAGGAGAAAGTTTGTATGAAATTAGGATTTAAAATTTAAATTCACTCCACAATAAATTTCAATAGAAATAATAAAATATAATGTTTGAGGCAATGAATTAAAAAAAAAAAAAAAAACTGGTTATTAAATAACATGCAAATTTATGTGATAAGTTGGAAGGCAATTAATTAGCAGCCCTTGTGCATTCATTTCTTCATTCCGATTTGCCAATTTATTTATAAAAATTGCTAAATATTTTTTTATTAGCAAAAAATGCAAAATAATTGCGAGCCACACCGCTCGCCCAACTACACTCGCCCATTCAAAGAACATGAGCCATGAGGATGACCCGATCCTGTGCTTTCTTAAATGCCCATCGCCTCACCTCACCTCTCTCTCTGCTCAAATCCCAAGATCGCAGAGCTCCAGCGAGCGATCCGATCCAATGCGATAGCGGCGGAGGAAGGTAAGATCCGATCGATAGAGGCAGTCCCATGGATTGGCACAAGGAAGGATTGAAAGGGTATTGGAAGCGCATAACCTACCGGAGGCTTGACGGCAACGGCGCTGAAGGAGCGCGAAAAGGGAGGAGGAACAAGATCCAGCTGGGCGGCGGCGGCGGCGGCCGGCGGCGGCGATTCTGGGGGATCAAGGTGTCTCCGAGGCTAAGATTCCTGCGGGCGGTGTCGCCGAAACGGATCTTAAAGCGGATCCGGGACGCGTATGTTCGGATGATGCTCGGATTTGCGAACTCCAGCGCGCTCACCGGCTACTGCGGCGATCCATTCCCCGGATTCAAGGCGGCGCCGATGAAGGAGTACGACGAGCGGATGATCCTCCAGATCTACAAATCGCTCATGGCGCAGGGGCACATTTTCGCCACCTCCGGGATTTCGCTGCCGCCGGCACCGTCGCCGGCGAGACCGGCGTCCGGAGATAGGTAGGTTGTGATGTTTGTTCACTGCACTCTGTTCTTGTTGTTTGGTGAATAATTAATTAAATTATAAAAGATGAGTTATGTCAATTTAGGTTTGAAATGGACTGAGAAATTATTTGTAAATTCATGTAACAATTTGCATCGTTGATTTCGAAGAACTATTATTTTATGCGGTGCATTAATTAATTTCGTACTAATCGGTTGATTCGGGTTAATGAACTTCTTAAATGCAGAATGTCATCTTCTCAATGATTTTAGTTTCATCAAAATTAGTTAATTTCATGAGTTTTATTTTAATCAGATCATCTAAACAAAAAAACTCATCCTCTTTATTTCTATCAAATCTGTAATAATTTTAGAATAAAATTTAATTTTTTTAATTAAAATAAAAAATCATGGCATATATCATATCAAAATTATTGTCAAACTATTAAAATTGATGCTTCTAAGTGAAAGCAAAATTAAATGATTTAGACCTTCAATTCAAGTTCGTGAGATGGGCTTGTCTCATCTCCATATTGCACCATATTATTTTCTACCACATCTAACTTTAAAATGATAAATTTATTAAAAAAATATTGATTTTTTAAATCAAATTATACATATATTTTAACACAAGTTAAAATTTATTTTATATATTATATAATTTTTTAATATAATTATCAATTTTATTTTAAATCATATAAAAATTTCATGAAATCAATATGATTAAAACTGATTTCAACTAAAAAATATGGTAATTTTATTCAGGTACCTTTGGTTGAACTTTGATTTTATATAGGTTTATAAAATAAAAATGTATCATGTTGGTCCCCTTTTACACAAATTTTTTTTCCATACAAGTCATTTTTAACTAATTCTATTAAGTTTAGGTATCAAAATTTTATTTTAAAAAATTTAAAAATATATATTTAAATATTACAAAAATATTTAAGTATTTTAAATTACTATTTTAACTTTAATTTTTATTTTTTATTCTTAATTTATAACAATAAATTTTCAAATATTAAACATATAATAATCTATCTAAAAGGCTAATGCAGAAAAAAGTTTGAGGAAGAGGAATTCAATATATATATTTTTTGTAAATTTATATAGAATTAGAAATCTAACTTAAGAGCTTAAGATGGAATCATCTCAAAAGTTAACTTATTTAATAAATTAACACTTAATCTACTAAATAAAATAATAAATTAAAATTAATAAATTAATAAATTATTGATTATAAAATTGGGCCGTCGGCCCGTTTCTATTTAATAAAAATAAAAAAGCCTCTTTGAAAATAGTCCCCGCATGGGGTCCAGCAGACCGCATGCAGAGATCAACGTTTCCTTTTTTTGGCGTGGTTTTTTAATCACAATCTTGATATTGTCAATCATAATATGTGTGATATTTAATAAAATTAATTTGTTATATTAAAATTTATGTTAGAAAAGATAATCAGTTATTAGTTATATTAAAATATTATAAAATATGAAATAAATTGCCTCTATTCATTAATAGTTATGTTGAATTTAAAAGATTCATAATCATAAGTATTTTTTTAAAAATCATTTTAAAACTTTTAATTATAATTATTTTAGCCATTAACTAACGAGGGCTAAGCTGCCACCTGAACTCACACACTCACATTCTTCATCTTTCTATCAAACAACCCCTGTAAAAAAACTTTCTTTCAAAAAATAATTTTATTTTAAAATATTAAAATAAATTATTTTTGAACCATCTAATTGGAATTAGAAGGGAATTATGTTCTCCTAAGTTGGTATCCACTCAGCTTCTAGGATGGGAACCGAAGCCGATCGATCATATAATTTAGATTTTTGTGTTCTTAACTATCCAATAGTAGTAATTTAAATTTTTGATTAAAAAAAAAACTATCCAATAGTGGTAAAGGGCTTTTAGATCCCTATCATGCATGTTAGGGCAAGTGGCTTTGGCCATCATCTTGAGCTTTTTCAATAAAATTCTAGTGAAAGTAATTAAACCTATTTTTTGTTGAAGAAGCCACCTCGCTTTCTTGAATAGCCGACACCCCAAGTTTATCTGCTAGAAGTCTTCCTCCGCTCAGCACCCTCACGGACAAAGATAATCTAAATCTTGCATAGCCATGCCAATACGAGAGCAATATTTGTACAAATTCCAAAGGAAAGCATGCATCCTTATTCGAGTTGGAACTTTTCATCACTAAGCACTCATGCAAGGACCTTTCTCATTTCAAATTACTAGTTACACAGAGTTATAGCAAGAATTTTAATCTCCTCAGAATTTGATTGAATCAACCTGTCTTGTGTTGGTTCCTTAATTGATATTGTGAACTATCTTATTTTGATTGTTGAATTGTTTTACATGATTGTATTTTATACGTGAGCAAAAAAAGTAACATGCCTTAATATTTTGTGGAAACTCGGAGATTCGGAGTTTGTAAGAATTGAAAGTGGTGCAAAATGAATTGACACACAATGACTATTTTGGACAGTAAAATTTGGAATAGTAGAGTATTTGTAACATCCCGTGATCTCATTGTAGAGGTATTGTCCGCTTCGGTTTTAGGAAAACTGCGTGACTTGAGTGCTTCCCAGGAGGTCACCCATCTCAGTGCTGCTCCAGCCCAAGCACGCTCAACTATGAAATTTTCCTTCACTAGCCTCACGGTTTTGTCCCAAAAGGCGCCTCTACTATTTGAGATCACGTTATTTACTTATACAACTCAGGATCTCCCTCCCTTTCCGATGTGGGACGATTCATTCCTGCGCCCCTCTCACCACTCATTATTCGGCCTAGAAGCCTGCCAGGAGCCACACTTTGCCTCAGTGATTCCTTTCTCTTAGGACATCACCCGGCGTCACTCCCCGCCCTCTTCGGCCACGGGCGTCACAGGCCCACCAGCTTCCGCCTGGTTCGTCCTCGAACCACATCGTACTGCGGGAGGTCGGCTCTGATACCATATTGTAACATCCCGTGATCTCATTGTAGAGAGGCGCCTTTTGGGGCAAAACCGTGAGGCTAGTGAAGAAAAATTCCATAGTTGAGCGTGCTTGGGCTGGAGCAGCACTGGGATGGGTGACCTCCTGGGAAGCACTCAAGTCACGCAGTTTTCCTAAAGCCGAAGCGGACAATACCTCTACAATGAGATCACGGGATGTTACAGTATTCGAGAGTAGAGATGAGTCAACAGAGGAATTCAAAGAAGCCCAAAAAATTTTATTTCATATTATAGTATTTTACATTAATTTTTAGTTGAATTTATGTAAAATTAATCATATCGACTGTGTAGGAGGATAGTGACCCTTTAAGTAGTCAATGAGTTCAAGTCTGAAATATTAAGTAGGGGAGAACTAAATCAATCAGATAGTGAGCACAAATGTTGTATTGCTGGTCTGACCAAAGTTGGTTGACCTTTGATAGAGTTAGAGTGAGATTATTTTGTTTGTATGACTGGTTGACTAAGCAGTTAGCCAAGTGGGTCTTGTTGATCAAGAGGCTGACCAAAGTTCTGATGATAACTAAATAAGTTGATTTTTTTTAGTGATAAATATAAATTTTTCTGAAAAAAAAATATTTTTAATATATAACTTAAAGCTTAAGTTTTCAAGTTATAAGTAAATAGCGATTTATCAAGGACTACTGCCCACCTAGTGCAGCAACACTATTTTTTTTTAAGATTATCAAGTTTATAATGCTCGTATTTTATTGACTATTTAACTCAAATTCTTTACTTTTAAGGCACTACTCCAAGATTCTTAACTTCTAATTAACTTCTACATAACTCTGATTTATTAAGATAATACATTTATGCAACTCATTATCCATCCATCACTAAACTGAAAAGATAAAAACTCAAAGCATAAAATTAGCAATACATATCATAAGTACAGTATGCATGATAAAAACAGAAAAAAAAAAAAAAAAGTAAATCTGGTCCAGATCTATTATTTCTTCAGTTAACCAATTTAATGACTTTTACTAGAAAAAATTCAGTTTGGTACTCAAAAATTTATAAAGAAAATGTCATGTGAATATTTAAAATATTTCATGACATGTAAATAATTATTCATTTACACCATTTAATCCTTTCTCTCTCCTATCACCCACTTTCATATATTTAAATGTTATTATATTTTAAACTCAGACCTATATATAATTTACCCTTGATTAATTTAACTTAAATGGTATAAATTTAGTACATCATTGAAAGTGCATAGCCTATAGAAATTAAAAAAATAAATGAACAAAAATGATTGAAGAATGCAATCCCAATGTGATCCAATGAAACCAAATTCATGAAAGTTTAGCGCAAGACATCGTAGACAGAGTGTTCCCAAGTCATCAAGTCTACGATTACTGAATCAGTAACTAAAACGAGAAGTTATTAGGTTCGGACGGCGCACTGTTCGGAACCCAATTAGAGGGCGCCACGTGTGCCATACACCTGGGTCCGGGCATACGTGGCGCCCTCTAATTGGGCGTCCGAACAGTGCGCCGTCCGCACCCAATAATTTTTCAACTAAAACAACAAAAGAGATTTCGGTAAATTACATAGAAATCTCTAACATATTAGAATTTTATATACTAGTTCAAAAAAAATTTGAATCATAACGCTTAGTCTTTAAAATTTTAATGGTTTAACATATCAATCTACAAATTTCAAAAACATATAGCAATTAGAACTTTGATATTGACAATTATTGTTATCGCCTATCGGCCGTTCTGTCATTTGTAATGTTACACACAATTTGAAGTAAATAGGCAAAATGTCAAGATACAGAAAAGTCAAACAACAATAAATTGCAAGCCTCAAATGCCTAATTCAAAATTTGTGGTCCAACGTACGTAAATTTTTAGCTATGAGGACCTAAATATTATGATTCGAAATCTATAGACTAATAGACAAAATCCTAAATCTAAAAGACCTACATGCAATTTACGCAAGGGATTTTTCAATCAAATCTTGTGAAGAACCAGAAAATTTGACTGTAATTTTTGGACATGACATTGTTTTCTTTCACTTTTGCTAAGAAAAAGAAAATCTTCATATCACAACATTGAAAACTAATAGGCATAAATGATCATAACATTTATCTTAAGTCCTTGTTCCTAACTAGAATGAGTTTGAGGAAATAAAGATCAAAAGCATGGGACCAATGAAGGAAGAAAAAATATTATTAACCGATGCAACAAATTCTAGATCTCTTCATTATTATCAATAAATCAGCTAGGCAACCCAAACAGTCGAGCTCAAATAAAGCAAATTGAGGCATCATGCAGAATTCTGAAGCCAAAATTGTCAAAGATCTTAGTACAGCAATGTGAAAGACAGGTCCAATAGTGTGTGCAGGAACAGAAAGAGCTGATAGGTTGGCTTTTATGTTTAAAAATTGAAACTCGCACCAAACCTGCTCAAATTATAATGTGGCTCGAAGCGAACTCCGACAACACTCCATCTTTTGATTTTACTCGATATATGCATGTGCATAAGTATTTTGACTTTTTTAAATGCATATTCAGATATCACTCCATTTGGGCATTAATGTTTGGATCTTGCCGGCTAATTCAGATCCCTTGCCTGCAGCAGATTGAACCTAAAACTCAGCACAAAATCAATAACTCAAATTTTGTGTTGAGTCCAGCTCACTTGAAAACAGATGATTAATTCGATCCATGAATAAAACTCAGCTGAAAATCAATAATTCTAATTTCGTGTTGAGCTCAGCTCACTCGAACTCAAGCTAGCTGATGGCAGCACTAATCAGAAATCACATAATCGATAGCAAGCAAGCAAATTACCACTGCATGGTCTACTTCGTCTTCATAAAAGAGATTTTATCAGATAAGATGCAATCCACAGAAACTCAAGAAAGAAAAAGAACCTTATAATTAGTATCACCAGCAGTAGCTGCTAGAGGATCGATGTGCATCTTCCATTTCACTATCTTTTCCAGAAATATATTCAGCACTCTGAAGATCTAGTGCAAGATCGAGTTACAATAAAACAGCCAGCTAGACTCGGACAATGAATTAAGAAGCAGCATTATGTACAGAGACATGAAAATTGCATGCAGATAGACAACCTCAAATGCATCCATGCTTCGAGGAGGTCGAATGGATCTTCTGGCGCCGACCTTCGAACTGGTAGGCTCTCTCTCTCTCTCCCTCTGCATGAAGACAACAAACTTTTCAAAGCTTGCTGTGTCTCATAAATCATTTCGCTATTTTAATTGAAAGTAAGGAGTTGTATTTTTTTTTTTGATAGTAGAGTAGTTTGTACTTTTAACTGTGTATATTCATTCTAATTCAATTGTCTAACAGTGAGCATATTCTCTAAAAAGTGCTTCACCATTAAAAGAAAATAAGGCTCTTCGCAGAGAATGAAGCTCCATAAAGTTAAAAAGTCATATTTATGCAAATATTAATTACAGATATAATATAAGGGCTCATTTGATTTGGTTTTTTTTTTTTGGGCCCAATATAAATTTTAACTGTAAAAATTATCTTTATTTTATATCCAACATAAATACAAATATTAAAATTAATTTTATTTTATATTTTATACACTTCTCAATACTAAATTTTTTTTTTTCATTAAATCTATAAAATGATATTTTTTTTTACTTGTCCAAATCTTAATCCTCGAATCAACCGGTTTCCATGTTTAAAATCATTGTCTATTTTTGTTATCAATAATATCATTCACAACTTTCAATAAAACATAATTTTATTTAAATTTAATTTTAATCTTATTAAATTAAACCTCACAAACAAACAAAAATTGAATCAACTTTATAATTAAATTTTTTGGTTCGAGGCGAGATTTTTGCCTAATACAAATTTCAATTATAAAAATTAATTTTATTTCACATCTAATACAAATACGAATATTAAAATTAAAAGTATTTCACATTTTACATACTTTCTAATAATAAAATAAATTTCTCTTTCATTAAACTTAAAAAATAAAATATTTTTTTTTTCATGTCTAAAAAAAAAGGAAGAATGAGTGAGTGAGATGGAGATTGTTTGATCATATAAGTTCCTATGGTTAGTGGTCAAAATCAACCAGGTATATAATTTCACAATTTTTTTTATGAGGTTGATATATTATTTCAATTTAATTTATTTATAAATTATAATAAAATTTATTTCTAAATTAAACTTTAAAAATATAAAATGATTAAAGTATCTTTCTCTTTTTACTCTTCTCACATCGCTGCCGCTACAACACACTGAAGCCGCCATGACATTTGTTGCTGGCATGCGCAGGGCTTGCACTTAGACGATCGCCCGCATACAAGGCTTGCAACTGAGCAACAGTTTGCACGTAGGCTCCACGCCTGGAGGGGGGAATGCAGGATCATTGCCAGTGCGCCAGAGATTGAATAGGAGTATGCAGTAGCCTTGTATGGCCAGCGCACATAGTCTTCACAGAAGCGGCAACTTAGGTGCGAGCCCTGTTAACACGTGGTTCCTGCGCTGCATCCTGACCGTACACGCCACGCCCGGCTGGCCTCCACTTAATTGATTGATTTGCTGACTCACCTCTTTGACTTTACAGGACTTTTGACTAGGTCAAACCTAGGCCACGAGGGTTCAGCCTAACCTCGTTCCCCGATATCCCAGGATACTCCTGATAATATCGGGCACGAGGTTAGGCAGCAGCGCCTGTCACAATCAGCTTCACCTAACCGCGCTGCTCCCCATACAGAGCGCCTTTTTCCAGGCCCGCGAATCAAAGGTCCGCATGCTCCAGCCATCACGAGTCCCCAGAAAATATACCAATATTAAAAGATATCGTCCTTTTGGGCAGCTACAGGCCTCTCCGGTGGCAGACAAACGGCGCGGACCCAGAGCCTGTCAATCACCTTTTTTCCGAAAAACCAGAGTGAAGCCACGCATTCCAACGGCTACAAATACCCCTGAAACAGTCCCCAACAAGGACGAGGACTCTCATTTTGTAACAGAGCCCCAACTGAGGAGCTCTCTTCCTTCTTCTTCTTCTTTTCTTCCAAACAACACTGTACAAGCCTTCTTTTCGCTGATCGATCGGTGGACGTAGGGGATTTCCTCCCTGAACTACCTTAAATCTCTGTGTGTTCCTCTGGATGCTCTTAACTGATTCTCTCCTTGAGCTTTCATTAACAGGCTCACCCCCTTGCGCACCGTCATCTTTCAGAACTCTCTTTTTCTTTGGTGTTTCCTGGGACCCCCCACATCGTACGTCAACATCTTCTGGTGCTTTCATTGAGACCTAAAAGATGGTGGCCAAAACGCGCAAAACCAACTCTGCAGCCCACGGCGTGCACGCGGGAGAACCCTCTGTTTGAGCGCCGGACGATAGAGCTTCGGCCTCAACTTCCCGACATCACGCCGAATCTGCCTCTTCCTCCAGGGGCACACGTGTCTCAGAACTTCAGGGGATGCTCGCGAATCTCAGTGACCTAGTCACCGGTCTTACAGCCCAACAGGCCGTGATCCTCAGATAGACTCAACCGGTATGTACCGTGCTTCCTCTCCCGCCGGTCGCGGCGGCTCCTGTTCCCCTCCCGCCGGTTGCGGCGGCTAGTGTCCCTCTTCCGCCTGCCGCGGCGGTCCAGGAGTTACTTCCGCCGGTAGCGGCGATCCCTATTCTGCCTCCTCCGGCCGCTGGAGGCCCCGCACCGGCACCTCCGGTCGCAATGCCCTCTATCCAAAAACCCTAGACGGTGCAAAAACCCGTTGGCCGGAAGAATTACCAGGAGCTCTCTGAGCTTACAATACGGCTCCTTCCGAAGTTACTCAAGAATCTCCTTTCTCCCTCTTATTCGGAATGGACGCTGTCATACCAGTTGAGTTGGAGCATCTCTCCCCCAGGGTAGAGGCTGCAGCCAATTTCGAATCCGAGGCTTTGCAAACATGGATGGATGAAAATGATGATTCACGAAGGGTCGACCTGGACCTCTTGGAGCAAAAAAGAGAGTTGGCAGCGTTAAAACGCCTGGAGCATAAGCGACGAGTAGAACGATATTACAATCAGAAGGTTGCCAAAGATTCTGATAGCAGCCCATCTTGGTGCTCGTAAATTATTCATCTGTACAGACCCATTCAGAAATTCATTTATACGAGATTTAATCATCAAATTCTGGGATTATTCTCTAGACCCCTGGATTTCTCTGTATTATTCTGGGATGCATATCTCCTATGTCCTTGTATATTGAGATATTCATGTCGACCTAAGCGTCGCTCAGGTATGATCTAAAAACTCAAATCTCGATCATCGTACCCGAGGTTTCGAACCTCGCACACGATGATACTCCCTAACCTTCACTATACGGTGATCACCAAGCCTAGCAGCGCCTGGCAGGCGGGGCTTCCTACAAACATCTGGGACCCTTCCGTAAGTCCATCTGGCCAGCAGAAGGTCTGAAGGCCTGCTCGTAACCTTAGGGCAGTCCCTGATATCGACTTACGATACAGGTCCCCCCTAAGCAAGGTGCCTTTGCTTCACACTAGGATATCTGTCATTCCAAGAGGGTCAGCCCTTGCCTTAAGTACAAACATCGCACACGATATTTCAGATGCTCAAGTCCTTTAGGCATTGGATCAGATAACTCCCCCTAGGCAGGATCTCCACTATTATTACTACTCCCCTATGCAGGTTTACAAAGAAGTTTATACGACCCTAATGAAGGGAATTCCCGAGGTCAGCTCATACCCAAAAGTACAAACATCGTGCACGATATTTTAAGACGAAAGTCCTTTTGGCATTGGGTCATATAAACCCTCCTGGGCAGAATCCTTCTTGTTATCATTATCCTTATGGATTTCGGGGAGTTTCAAAGTTGAATTTAAGCTATCAGGCGGTTCAAAAGCTCTTTGTTATCTTATTAAGGGGGTTTCTTTTAGAACTGGTCAGAACATCTCAATTTCATACTAAGGTACTTGTTCAATGCACATACAAAGTAAAACAGGTATGGGGATACAAATTCCTTTTTATTAAATCATCAAAAAATTACAAAGGGATTACATTCACTACACTTACAAAGAAAATGAGTTACCCTCTATCGATCCTATTCAAAAGTCTAAATACTTGATGGATGAGTTCGTCAGACAGGTCAAAACCCTCTTCCTTGTAAGTGGGATCAGCAGCCATGCAAGGGAAAGAATCCACTTCTTCAAGTTCGGCGGCAGTAACCTTCCCTCCTTGAATTAAAGTGGAGGCCAGTCCCTCCCATGATCGCCTGATCCCTTCTAACCTTAATTTTCTACAGAGCAAACTCGTCTTATAAGCCTCCACAGCAGCCATGGACTTCTCGGCGATAAGGGCTTCCTGCTGTTCGCCGGCTTCAACGAGCTTCCCCTGCAAGACTTTATTGTCAGCCTTCGCGGCGACCAAGGCAGACTGACGAGCTGCAAGCTCCTCTTGTAGCTTGGCCTTCTCCTCCTGCAGCTTATTCCTCTCCTCAAGCAGCTTAGCCTTTTCCCCCTCAACGGCGTCAAGCTCTGAGGACCTAAACCCGAGCTCGGTCCTCAGGGCCTCTATCTCTTCATCCTTCTGATGAAGCCGAGACCCCTGCTCCAGCACCTGCTCCTCGGTCCTCAGAGCCCTATTCAGAGCCAGAGGCAAGCGAGCGAGAACCTACAAGCAAGCACAAAATAAATCAGCACACAGGATTAAAGCGGATAAGAGAGCCTGAAAAGGAATCCTTACCGTGGCTACCCTGTTTGCCATTCCCGAGTACAGATCTGGAGTGGAGGTTGCTTCCATCTTCTCCTCCATATCTTGGGCCACCAGACCGCTCCCTAGGGCCAGACCTACCTCTCCTCAATAGACTTGACCCTTATTCTCAGCTGGCACGGTGAGGACTGTCATTCTTCGATCAACCCCTGTCGTCCTCACCGCCAACTTCACACCTATATCCCCGAAGACTCCACTGAAATTGGTGCTATAAGGGGGCTCTACACTTCGTTGCCTGTCATGCTCTTCCCCATTAGCGAAGCCCCTCCCCTCTGCACTCCTCGCCTTCTTTAGTGGGGGCTCAAACTCCATATTCCCGGAGGAATCCCTCTTTTCTCCATGAACCTCCAGAGGGACCAGTGCCAGGCAAGGTCCTTCCACCTTCTCCTTTTCTTGGCCTCCGTCGGCCCTATCCCCTTCCTTCTTCTCCCCTATAACAACCCCTGTACTACCTTTGGGGGTTGCCTGGGGCTTGGCGGTTGGCATGGGTTCCTTACCATTTCCTGTGTAACCCAGCTCAGCCAATGTTTTCTTGTCGTCTGAAGTATCCTCAGGAGAGGACACCACATCGACAACGGCTCCGCCACAGACTGGCTCTGGAACCTTTATTTCTTCTCTTCCTCCTTCCGCAGCAACCTCTTTGCTGAGTTGGGTGACGGGGTGCCCCCTCCTGGCCCTCTTCATCGTAACTACGCCAGGAGAGGGGGTGACTTCTTTCAAAATATTGTACCCCAGTGCCTTGGCATGTAAAGAGACATCATTCTTTACATGCCTTAGAAAATCCTTCAAGGGCCAGCTCTGCCCCTTCAACTTCTCCAAATTCCTTAAGGTGTTCTACCCTACCACCCACCTGACATCCCCAGAAACCTTAGGGGGGCACACCCCAGGCATCAGAGGGATCCCCAAATCACCTCCGACGAAGAAGCAGTAGTCCCTCCAATTTGAGTGGGAACTACTCGCTCCCGAGAACATCGCCTTCGTCTTCGATCGAAGGGCCAGGCACCCCCCATACCCGGGCACCGTCATCCAATTAAATAAGCTTCTGAACAACGTCAGAGTCCACGGTATCCCTTGAGCTTGCAAAAGCTTCAAAAAAGAGTACACGTAGGCAATGGCGTTGGGAGAAAGCTGTGCAGGGACAAGCTAGAAGGAGTTCAGGATCTCCCTAAACTCCAGCTGCGGCGGCAACATCAAACCGTACTCCACCTGAGCACGGTAAACGCAGACGGCCCCCTGGGGGGGACGATTCGGTCGAAGGTCAGCGGAAGGAGGGATGATCGTCAGGTTGGGATTTCCTCTGAAATCCCTGGTGGTGTTGAGCACCTCGTGCTCCATCAAGAGAGATTCCTGATAGCTGGAATCCTTGTGGAATTGGGTGGCAAGCTCTACCCACTCGATCTCTCCCCCTCCCATGGTCAAGATTCACTAAGGGAAGGGCGAAGGTCTCTCTTTTTCTCTCTTAGGGTTTAGGGGGTAAAAGGGCGCGTCAGCTGCTCTCCAAGTAAGTTCCCCTTCTTTAAAGAAAAACAGTTGTGCCCTTTCACCTTCTAGCCGTCTGATCTCCTTGATCAGTGCGCGGGCGCCATCAGACCACTCGTACTCTCTGACAATCCCAGGAATCGAAGCAGCACACGGGTCTCGAAGCGGCGCACAGTTTCCGATGCATTGCTTCCCCCCATTTCGCCGTATGTCATCCACGATTCCAAACTATGATACACGAGGGTTCAAGGGATGATCATTTTTTAGCTTTATGATCGATCCCCTACTATCGTGCACGAGGGTTCAAGGGATGGTCATTCCAGTCCTTTTGCTCTTCACCCGATATTCTAACTATCAGGCTCGAGGATTTGAGGAATAGTCATTTTTATCCTTATCTGGTATTCTACTATCGTGTACGGGGATAGCTATTTTATCTTTTCACTTAGATTTTCTTTATTTTTAAGTTCTTTACTTTCACTTATGAATTTATGTACTCTTCTGAAACTTCGTGGTACCTGTTTCAAACACGAAAGGAGAGATACAGAATGAAGGATTCATTCATAGCAAATTTTTGAAAAAAAAAATATATTTTATTTATGATAAAACTTGTTACAGTTTATTTTTCTTTGTCCTCACATGTTCCTCTCATGAGTACAGGAAAAAACAAAGAAAAATACAAGGCTTCAGAACTTAGACACCTGGGGTAGTGACCCTGATCTCCTGGGCCCAAGACCCCTCCTCTCTTAGATCAGTCTGTTACGCTCCTGACCACAGACAGTAGATATCCCTGAGGACTCCTCAGTTTCCACACCTCAGACGATAGTTCCAACTTCATTGGGGCTATCTATTTGAGAAATGGATCCTTCAAGTGCCTTAGAGAAAGAGGATCCCCCTATCAGGCTGAGGAGCTGGTTGAGGGGAGAAACAGGTCACTTCTGACTCCTTGGTCGATCCTGCGGCTGAGGAAGAGGAAGCGCTCGCCCCGACCAACTGGCCTCAAAAGGAGTAGTCTGGCCTTCTTCAGGACTTCTCCGGGAAGGAGCTAGCTGATACCCCCAGCCTGCATAGGACTTTGGTGGAGGAATCTCCTCTGAGCAGGGGCTCTCAATGTCGAAAAACCTACCCGGTCCCTTAGGACCACAGAAGGGAAGAACCGCTGGGCCTCTGATGTTCTCCTGATTCAAGATACTCATATCAACCAATGTCTGCAATAGAACATCGAAAGCAGCCTGACTCTTCACGTAGTGGCCCACCGGTGAGGCGCTGACGACCTTCACTGCCCTCCTCACCGCTTCTTCCAGATCCTCCATACGCCGTCCCCGCCATCCAGAGCTATTTTTCACCAAGGCCTGCAGAGAGCGGACCTCAGATTTCAGTGACTCCTCTCGTCGGCGAGCTTCGGAGATAGCCTCCTTCGCCCCTGATGAAGCCTCCTTGGCCTTGGTTAGCTCCTTTCTTAACCTCCTCCTTTCCTCTCTCAAAGCCTTCCTCTCATCATCCAACTCTTTTATTCTTTTTTGGAGGTCTTTGACATGGGCAGAGTGGGCCTGATTCACATCTGACAGATTGCGATGGAATTTCTTTCTCGCAACTTCATTTTTATTAGCCCACTCCGCGTTTACCTGGGTCATGGAAGCCAACCTATCTTCCAACTGGTGCAGCTTCCCTAGCTCCTCCTTCTGATCACTCAGAGAACACTTTGTAACTTGGGACAAAGCGCCCTCCAAATCTCTTATCTTCTAAAGGTAGTGGGATTCTACTACCTCCTTACCCTTCAGAGATTTCACCACCTCCAGGACCTCAGAGGTGTTCCTCAAGATCTTCTCCTCTTCCCTTCTTATCTCACATAATCTATCTCCCAGCACGCCCCAGGCCCCCTCGATACTAGGGGGCACGGGAAGCAGCTGGAAGGCCCTCCACCTTCTCCTTAGTCGCCTCCTCCATCTTATCTCTTGGCCCTTCAATACCAGGAGCGCTTACAGAGGCAGTAAGAAGGGACTCTTCCTTCTTCTCCTTGGTGCCTTCCTCCTCCTCACCCTTCTTATCCTTCCTTTCCTTCTCCTCATCACTGCGGAGGTCTAATGGAGGGAGAGAAATGAGGAGAGGTTTCCTTTTCTTCTTAGAAGCGGGAACCGGGACAACCAGAGAAGAAGGACCGCAAACCAGTAAGGGAGACTTCTTCAGACCCCCCTCTAAAACCCCAAACCTGGGAAGGAGTCGCTCAAACTCTTCATCCTTGAGAAAAACCTTCCCAGGCGCTAACTGCTCCCCGGTAGCTGTCTCACTCATCAAGGCCACCTCCTTCAGTTCCCTGGCCTTTTGAGGCGGTTTGACTGGAGAATCGGAAACAATCACCACTTCAGCAGCCTCCGTGCTTACCAGCTCCTGCACGGACTCCAGTACCTGCGCCAAAACGCCGGCGACCTTGGCTACCGGGACCTCTTCTTCACCGGGAGCCACGGCGGCAGGAGCCGGCTTCTCCGACCGAATCCCCTCTTCAGGCGGCTCCACCAACATCTTCTTCTCCGGAGGAGGAACCTCAGCCGGAGTCCCGCCTGCTCTCTTCTTCTTGGAAATGCTCGTCAGGGCGGTCCATTCCCTCTCCTCCTCCAACTCTCTAACGAATTTCTCTCTTACTGGGAAAATTTCGGAGTAAAGGCAAAAGGATACGAATCGGCGGGCACCGCCCCCATCTTATCCTTGTAGGCCTTGGGCAGCGCGTCCACCCTTGCGACGGTTCGCATTTCAGGACCCATATCAATATTCGCGCCCTGACAATGTAGGGGGCTGATGTTAACACGTGGTTCTTGCGCTGCATCCTGACCATACACGTGGCGCCCGGCTGGCCTCCACTTAATTGATTGATTTGCTGACTCACCTCTTTGACTTTGCAGGACTTTTGACTAGGTCAAACCTCGGCCACGAGGGTTCAGCCTAACCTCGTTCCCCGATATCCCAGGATACTCCTGATAATATCGGTCACGAGGTTAGGCAGCAACACCTGTCACAATCAGCTTCACCTAACCGCGCTGCTCTCCGTACAGAGCGCCTTTTCCCAGGCCCGCGAATCAAAGATCCGCATGCTCCAGCCATCACGGGTCCCCAGAAAATGTACCAATATTAAAAGATATCGTCCTTTTGGGCAGCTGCAGGCCTCTCCGATGGCAGACAAACGACGCGGACCCAGAGCCTGTCAATCACCTTTTCTCCAGAAAATAGGTGAAGCCACGCATTCCAACGGCTACAAATACCCCTGAAACAGTCCCCAACAAGGACGAGGACTCTCATTTTGTAATAGAGCCCCAACTGAGGAGCTCTCTTCCTTCTTCTTCTTCTTTTCTTCCAAACAACACTGTACAAGCCTTCAGGGCCACTTTTTCTCCATTAGTAAAACCTTCTTCGCTGATCGATCGGTGGACGTAGGGGATTTCCTCCCTGAACCACCTTAAATCTCTGTGTGTTCATCTGGATGCTCTTAACTGATTCTCTCCTTGAGCTTTCATTAACAGGCTCACCCCCTTGCGCGCCGCCGTCTTCCGGAACTCTTTTTTTCTTTGGTGTTTCCTGGGACTCCCCACATCCTACGTCAACAAGCCCTTAAGTGCGCAGGCAACATGCATCACAGTTCAAGTATGGGCAAAAATGATCCAAGTTTGAGCCGAGTCGGTCAAGTTCAAACTCAGTTATCACAAGCTCTCCAAAAATTAAAATTTTTTTTAAAAAATGCTTCAACTATGATATAAAATTAAAATAATCATACCCACAAAATCTCTTAAAAAATATCATAAAAATAACTAACACGCACTTATATATAAATAATTTAATACATTATTTATATTTATAAAAATAAAGATCGAGCCAAGTTGATTTGATCCAATTATCGTTCATGAATTCGCTCGATAAATTTTAACTGAGCTCAATACGAGCTAAATATCAAATTGAACAATGAGCGGGCTCGTAACGCTGTTTCTTCGTTAAATATTAATGCATGAAGCAACGGCTACTAGGCTGTGTAACGGGCTCGAGGACATTCTCGTAAATATATAGAAGCAGCTTCCCTTTTCATCAGCGCGTTTGAAATTTGAAAAAAAAATGAGGGAATCAGTAACTAGGATTTGAACAGGCTGTTAAAAGTTGAGATAAATTATCAGTAGGTATCTATAGTTTAGTTATACTTATTTTTATGTATTTTATATATTTATGTATGTTATCTTCAAATTGTATGTGTGGAAATACACTCAATTTGAGCCGACTTGATTCGAATTTGAGTTAGGATGATTCAAATTGATGTCATCTTGGATTCGAGTAGAGCAAAACAAAACTTTCGAGCTCAAGTTGAAACCAACGCACTCCAATGTTATTATGATATTATATTATATTACTACAGAAAATAATTGTATAGTTTAATAATATTTATAAATAAATTTCTAAAAAATTATGAAATCATTATTTAAAAGATAATATTTATATATTATGACATTTAAATTATATTATATAATAGTAAAATAATACTAAACTAAATTTACCTAAATCTATTTTAATTGTTCATATTTTTCAAATGCATCAAAAACCAGGAAAATATGAATATTTTTTATAAGGAGAAAAATATGAACATTAAATCTTGGGACAGAAACATATGTAATTAACATGTCATACTACCCTATGGACATATTAAATACTGTTGAAGGATTAATATTTAGATTTTGCAATAATTATATGTTGAACATATTATTTTTATTTTAATTTTTGGGCATGCATGAACATAATATTTCTTTTTTTTTATTATTCAAGTGAATAGGATAATACAAGGTGATAATGTTTTTTTTTTTGCTGGTACTCAAGGTGATATTAAGTATGTAAAGACATGAAAATAATATTGACATTAAAAAATAATACAAACATTAAGCTCTTAACTCTTTTATCTTACAATTTAATATCTCAAATATTATAAAATAACATATTTAAATTTTTTAAGATATTCAAAAGGTTGTTTACTAATTATAATTATTTAGAACTGTGCTACAAAGAACAAATATTTACAAATTTTTTTAATATATTTGTAGATACTTGTGGACTAGACACTTTTTTGTTTTTAGAAAATATGAAGATTAAATTGTATGAAAAAAATATAAGATTTATATATATAGTTAAAAGAAGAATTAGACAGTATATAAATAAATGCTAAAATAATACAATGTGAGTTAGTAATTTTAGATAAATGTAACTAATGAAAACAATATTTAATATATACTAGGTAAAATACCATAAGGTTCTTGAGGTTAAAAAATACTTTTAAATAGATTTATAATTTTAAAAAATTAGCATTTAAGTTCTTAAAATTTGAAATGTTTTCTATTTTAATCATTTCATTAAAAATATTATCAAATAAGATTAAAAAATTATTTAATTTAATATTATTTTAACGCTATGTAATATTATTTAATTTGTTGATATGTGTAGAAAATATTTTAAAAAATTATGAAATTATTATATAAAAAATATTTATTATCATAATATTTAAATAATATAATATAATATTAAAATAATACTGAACTAAATGCTCGCTAATAATATCATTTTAGAAGAGTGAGAGGGAGAAAGATGGAGCCAAGACATTTTTAATAAGTATTAAATTAATTATAATATCTAAATTTGATAATTTCTTTTTTTATAATTGGAAAACTAATTGAAATAGTCAAAATGAGCTTAATTGATGCATTTAATGCAGCCTTTGAGGTCAAATTGAAAAACTAAATGAAATTCAGGATCCCAAAAGTTAATTTTTGAATGTCATAAATGTTTTTCATATTATCTATAATTTTAAAGACTTGTGTAATATTTATCCAATATATAATTTTAAATATTATATATACACTGTTCCCTTTATTATTTTTTCAAAATGCAACTAGATAAATAAATAAAAGTGACGTCTTGCAAATAATAATAGTTTTATTAAGCTAATAAAATATAAAATGCACAAATCTTATGTGGGTTAATTTTTTTTTTTAATTTCGGGTTAAATTTAGGGTCAATAAGAAGCTGCGTTCAAACAAGTTGACAGTCAAACTCTAATTTTACGATTTTGAGTCAAGAATAATATGAATACATTGAAATTTATTTAATTTGAAGTCAATTTTTAAATTGGATGAAAGTTAGAAAGTTAAACTTAATGTAAGATATAGGTTGAATGCATTTTGCACTCTCGAATCAAGTAATTTACGCAATTTATATCTTTTAAAATAAAAATTAATGTTTTTCACTCTCATAACAAATTTTTTTTACAAAAGGCACCTTCAATCTTTAATTTGCTAAAATTAATAGTTTCAAGGACGCAAAAGGACTTGTTTGATTGGAGGATAAATTTAAATAAAAAAAAAGAAAATATTTTATTTTATAGAGTTAATGGGAAAGAAATTTATTTTAATATTGAGAGGTGTGTTGGATGTGAAATAAAGTTGATTTTAAGGTTAAAATTTATGTTGGATGTGAAATAAAATTGATTTTTAAAATTAGAATTTATATTGAATGTGAAATAAAATTATTGAAATTTATAATAAATTTAAAATATTATTATTATATTTTTTGATCTATTTTTTGGGCTTTGCCAAATATGCCCAAAGTGTGTGTTTTTTTATTTTTAAAGATATTAAAAAAATAATTTAATGGTGCAATGTATTTTTTTTTAAGGGATGACATGTTGTATTTTGTCATAATTTTTCTGCTTATTTTTAGCATTGGATTCCTGAGTTTTAATAAATTATCAAATAAACTATTTTTTATTATTAAATTTTTTTTAAAAATTATTATTATACTCGTTTTTTTTTCTCTCTCTCCAGAGGGAATCGGGAGGAGAGAGAAAGGTGAATAATATAATAATAATTTAAAAAATTTTTAATAAAAAAAAATTATTTAATAATTTATTAAAATTTATTAATTTTAATATTATAAAGTGTACTTGTGCTTTATTAAGACTTTAACTCATTTATTTAAAATTGTTTCGTGATTGCCACCATAGCCGGCTCTTCATCAAAGAAATAAAATTATCAATGGAGACGAGATCAACGCAGAAGAAGCCTGCACTCCAGTTCCTCTTCCCCACAGCTGTTCCTCTTCCAAACGCGCTTTCTCCCTTTCTTCATTCCACTCCCCTGCCCCTCTCTCCGCTCCATCTCCAGCTTGCTCAATGGCTACCTCCATAACCCTCCTCCTCTTCCTCCTCTCCACCGCCGCCTTCCTCCGCCCTTCCGCTTCCCAGACCTCGCCGGCAGGTTTGCCGCCGGCGAATCAGACAACCTGCAACGGCATCTTTCTCACCTACCAGTTCGAAGGACGGCAGAAGATCCATCCGACCTCCTCCAAGCCTGCGGAACAGCCCTACTCCTTCAGCGGCAATGTTACGGTCCTCAACTCTGGCACCGTCGATCTCAAGGCTTGGACCCTCGCCGTCGGCTTCTCCCACCGCGAGGTGATAGTCTCCGTCTCCAACGCCGTCCTCTCCGACGGCTCCGCTTTACCCTTGTTTACAGACCCCAAAACCCCCGTCTCGTTCTCCGGCTTCCCTAACCCCGATCTCAAAACCCCAATCGCCACCGCGGGCGACCTATCCCAGATCCAGAACTCCATCTCCATCATCGGAACCCAGTTCGGGGTCCCCGATCCCCGCGTCCCCCTCCCTACCAACCTCTACCTTGCAGATCCCGCCTGGACCTGCCCATCCGCTGCCATCGCCCCTTCCAATACCTCCCTCTACACTTGCTGCGTGCCCAATCTCGATCCAAAGACAAACTCCACCTCAAATGACAACTCCACCATCTCAAACGAGTTCCTCGCTCGCCGGCCCGGCGACCTCTCCATCACTTACGACGTCATCCAAGCTTTCCCCTCGAGCTACCTTGCCCTAGTAACAATCGAGAACGAAAGTCCCCTCGGCCGCCTCGACAACTGGCGACTCAACTGGGATTGGATGCGGGGCGAGTTCATATACTCCATTAAAGGCGCTTACACCTCTCTAGTCTCCGCCTCCGACTGCATCTTCGGCGAGCAGGGTCAGTACTACCAGAGCTTCGACTTTACCAAGGTCGTCAACTGCCAGAAGAAGCCCACAATTCTAGATCTACCGCCCTCGAAGTTCAACGACACGGATGTCGGCCGGATCCCGTTCTGCTGCCGTAACGGGACGATTCTCCCGAAGACGATGGACCCGTCGCAGTCCTCTTCAGCTTTCCAGCTCCAGGTCTACAAAATGCCGCCGGACCTGAACCGCACGTTGCTGTTTCCACCCCAAAACTGGAAGATCGCCGGCGGGACATTGAATCCAGACTACAGCTGCGGCGCTCCGATCCGCGTGGCGCCCACCATGATTTCCGACCCCAGCGGCCTCCAATCGAACTCCTCCGCCATTGCCACATGGCAGATCGTCTGCAACATTTCGGAGCCGAAGGACTCGAAGCCCAAATGCTGCGTCTCCTTCTCCGCCTTCTACAACGACTCCGTCGTCCCCTGCAAGACCTGCGCCTGCGGCTGCCCGAATTCGCGCGTCTCCCAAACCTGCAACGCTACGGCCCCTGCCCTCCTTCTTCCTCCCGACGCCCTCCTCGTTCCCTTCGACAACCGGAGCGCGAAGGCAAAGGCCTGGGCCGAGATTAAGCACTTCAACGTCCCAGAACCCATGCCCTGCGGCGACTTCTGCGGTGTCAGCATCAATTGGCACATCAACACTGACTACAACAAGGGGTGGACGGCGAGAGTGACGATGTTTAACTGGGAGGATGTAAGCTTTGCCAACTGGTTCATGGCGGTCGAGATGCCAAAAGCCTACGATGGGTTCGAGGCAGCGTACTCTTTCAACGGGACGAAGATTGGGAACAACACCATCTTCATGCAGGGGCTCGAGGGACTGAATTACTTGATGGGCGAAGTGGATGGAGCTGATCCAGCAAGGGATCCGCGAGTTCCAGGAAAGCAGCAATCAGTTATCTCGTTCACAAAATCAAGCACGCCGGGAATCGATGTGCCGGCTGGCGCCGGTTTTCCTTCCAGGTTGTTCTTCAACGGGGAGGAATGCTCTCTGCCGAATATACTTCCAGCGAATGGGGCTTTCAGGATGGTCGCTGCCGGTGGCGGCGGCATTGTGTCATTGGTGTTGATTCTACTCACAACAGCTCTTTTATTGGTGTGGCAATAGATTGAGCAATGCAGATTCTTTGATTCTTTGGATGGTTGGTGATGGGTTGGGATTGCTCGGAGCTGAGGATGCTGATGGCTTATTGAGGAAAGAGGCGCACAAAAGGTAGGATTTAGTCATTTAGCAAGTTTGCGTTGTTTCTTTTGATCAAGAAAAAGTTGTGATTTTGTGATACATTAACATGTGAGATGATGGAACTAATATAAAATATTTATATTTGTTTCAAAATGCATTATGTTGTATTAAGTTTTAGTTAAAATTTTAATTTTTTTTAACTTAAAGTTTTAAGTGATACTGATCCTATATGTTGTGATTGTAGTTGATACGAAAGAGTAACATTGTAGCTTGGTATCTTCAAAATTGTGTGATTTATCACTATTCATCCTAAAATAAAGACCTCAAATTTAACATTTTGTGCCTGTTGTTAGGTGCAAAGCCTCAAATTCATCCTTTGTAATGCACATCTTATTTTATTTTTGATATGCCATATGTCAATATTTTTGATTTTAAAGTTGAAATCTGCATTTTGTTAGAAACTAAAAGGGGTCAATTTCTATTTCATCGAATTTATTAATTATATACCTCATCTTTTCACAAACTATAAAATTTTTCTTTTGATAATTATACTAATTGTTTGGGAACTTCTTGTCATTTATATTGCTGATTTCTGTAGCCTACAAAGCCAACATTGACTTGCATTATGGCTGATTTTTGTCACCTTCCTTCACCTTATTTCTATATCAATATTACAATATTAATTATTATAATTATCTGTAATTTAGCTTAATCATTCATCCAAAATGAGATTTTCTTATTGAAAATTTCATAAACTGGCAATATTATAAGACGTTGAAAACAAATATTTTCTAGATTTACCATATTAAGCGGTAGCGCATTATTATTATTATTATTATTTTTCTTCCTCTTTTTTTGATAACTGCAATAGTAGTGCATTGTTGACAATAAAATTAGGTTGATTGATCAAGTGATAGTCTTTGGGCACTTTTGTAATCAATAATTGTTCCTTACATAATCATATCTCTAATCATATTTTTCATAATAATCATGTGAATATTGAGTTTATATTTTTTAACCATGTACATGTACGTACTGGTCATTATAATAATTATATGAATGATAAGTCAAGTATATAATGGTGAAGAAAGCCGCAAAATATTAATGATCAAATTGACAATTTAGAACGATCATACAAAAAAGATGATCGTTGCATTGATTTGATTAACCTGTTATAAATGAAATAAAGTTTAGTTGTAGCAACAACTGCTGATGTTTATAATCATCAAAATAAATATGCATAACGCATGGAAGCATACTACTAATCTTTTATTCATAAACAATGCTCTAAAAGTATATTTATATGAATAATAACTATAAAAAAATAAATAAATATATATATA
>JAEMOT010000013.1:0-11372 GCA_019297695.1 Apostasia ramifera | reverse complement strand
TATAAATAAAAGACAAAAAAAATTTAAAGTATAAATTTAATAATAAAATATTTAATATTAAAAGTTAAAAAATAAAAAAGATCTAAAATATTAAATAAATAAAGTAAAAAAAAATATTAAGAAATAATTAATTAATTAAATTTAATAAATAAGAAAAATATATTAAATAAATTAAATAATTAATTAATTAAATTTAATAAATAAGAAAAATATATTAAATAAATTAAATAATTAATTAATTACTTAAAAATAAGGGGGCAAAATTAGAAATTGAGAGGGGAGGAGGTGGGGCCCAAGGTGGTGTCAGGGGAATAGCAGCACGCTTATTAATATTATAAATTTATTATAAATTTTAATATAAAAATAAAATTTATTTTATATTCAATATAAATTTCAACATTAAAGTAAAATTTATTTTATATTTTATACACATTTTAATATTTTTTATTAAATTTATAAATTATTATATTTTTTTATTTAAAAAAGCTCTTCAACTAAACGAGCCAAGTGTAACTTTTTAAAAATAATAAATAATCTTCCTGAGAATGCTAATAATTAATTACAATTTAAAGTTTTAAATGACTGAACTATTAATTAAAAACAAGATCTAGTAAATTAAAGCATGATTAAGCAATTTATTTATTAGTTATTTTGGGTGTATAGCAAATTAGAATGAAAGAGAATCAAACTTTAAGAACCTGTTTGGAATTTACCTTATATAATATATATATATAGTTTTTTACAATCGCGTCGTCCCTTTTGTTTGTTTTCTTGATTAGACCTTCTCGTCCCATTCTGAAATTGCTAATGTGCCCTGCAATTCTCGCGTCTTCCCCTACATCAATAATTCAATGGCGTTCAGCAATTAGGGCAACAGTTTCAGGGCTTTCGGATGGGTACTGAGCTCAAGGACATGGGAGGCTGCAACGGGTCTCCCGGTGCTCCGGAAAAGGACGAGCTGCCCCTGCTGAAGCCTGAGCCTTCCACATGTGAATCACCGTTGACCTGCTGCGCCGCCGCTGAGGGTCTGGCAGAGTTGGAGAAGAAATACGGCGCCTATGTTAGGAAAGATTCGTACGGGACAATGGGACGAGGGGAGCTGCCGATGGTGGAGAAGCTCCTGCTTGCTAGCGCGATGATGACTCTTGTCCCGATCCGACTTCTTTTGGGAATCTTAATCCTGGTGGTGTACTATGTGATCTGTCGGATCTGCACTCTCTTCTCGACGCCGAATGGGGAGGGCGGTCAGGAAGATTACGCGCACATGGCCGGGTGGAGGAGGGAGATCGTTGTGCGATCCGGTAGGTTCCTGGCGAGGGCTTTGCTATTTAACTTCGGGTTTTACTGCATTAGGGAGACTCTGCTGTACTCGCCTGAGGTATATTTTGAAGGATCCTGTTTGCTTCTGTGCTATATAGAGCTTTTCTTTGCGATGGTCGGGTTTACATTCAGCAGATTTCCCATACTACATTATACATTCTACTACTATAAATTTTTAAGGATAAGGAAAGATGGGAACAACTTGGTTGATTCATAATTAATTAATCCTTATCATGATCTTTCCATGTGTCCTAGCATTGATGATAGCTTTGTGGTCTTTCAACAAACTGGCATTGATTAATCTGGTTGTTGAGTAAATCTTACTGGTATGTGAATTTATTCTAAAGGAAGCAAGATATGGGCATTTGAAGGATAGAAGAAGGGCCATTACATGTTCTTTTAGAATCTTCAGAGCACATCCTCACGATTTCTTTCTGACTCTATGCCTATGCCAGCAAAATCATATTTTGGGGAGAATGCTTCATTTACCTTAAAACTAACTTGGCTTTATTTCTTTGATCAATCCAACTGGCGTTTTTCTCGTTGGAACTAATTTATTGCACGATCTTTATGTTGTGTGATCAGTTACTATTAGCTCAAGTTGTGATAAAGAAACTGTAAGATTTTGGCCTTGAAGATCACTGTTTCCTGCCAATTGGATAGGCTGATGCTTCCTTGGATACCGACAATTTAAAAATTCCAAGAGATATAGCAGAAAATTAATTAGTGCAGCAAATGAGGATGCTCCATCTCATGTGTTCATAACACTCATATGTATGGAACATTTTGTAAACTTAAGAATTGATACCAGAATTTGGTGACTGGGTAATTTTATCAATTTTTAAATTTATTGATAAATTAGCTTTTCATATTTATCAAACACTTGGAGGTCCATATGTATAAATATGAGGGATCCAAGTCATGATGTTGAAGAGAGGAATGAGAAGACAAAAAAACAAAAAAAAAATTATGGTATAATCATTAAGTATAATCTTGAATCATTTGCTCTCACGGAGAGCATTTCTTTACATAGATCTAAATCAAGAAGAGAAGATAATCCCAATTAGTTGGGGTTGAGGCTTTATTGTTGTAGATGAATGGAGAAGAGGAGTTGTTTCCAATTTATTTGGGGTTGAAGCTTTGTTGTTGTATTGATTAGTTTGATTAATGAGCTCTTTAAGATGATATTAGGTTCATCTCAAATGCTATAGTATATTAAGATTATGAAATGAAGAACAGCAGGGTTAAATTTTCAATGTGAACAAACTGATATTTAGTTTCTTATAAACCATTAATGAAGCTTATCTTTTTTTGCATCAGAGAGATCATCTTAGAAAATGGAATATGATGATAATGGTATGTAAAATATGTTCCTATCTTTGTATGTTGTACTTGTTAGATTGATTAGTGACAGGAGACATGGACATGTAGCTTTCAAGTTTTTTATGTTGTCATGGTCGACAATTTCGGACAAGGAACAACCAACTTTCCATCTATATTCTTATTGTTTTTTGCGATTAGTTTGATGCTTCAATAATTAATTCTCTTATATGGACTCCCCTTATAGTTTTGGTAATGTTTCAATTTGGCGCAGGATATTCTAGTCTATTATGTTATTAAACAAAAACTTGCATTCCTGGCTTGATTCTGCATGCTTTTGATACAACTTATAAATATATTATTTGACTATTTCTGGCATGGAAAGACCAACTTGGTATTTGTTGCTTCGACTAGATAGTTAAGGCTCAAGTTCGAAGTAGCTAACTGTTTATGCTGTTATGTTTTCCTGTGGTTACTGGGTTATTGACTACTTAGTTGGATAGAAATACTTTCAAGTAACTTGTTCCACATTAAGTTTGTTTTCTTATTGTTTAATCAATACATATGAAGAGGGAAGTTGTCCTTAGGCCTCATCTAGGTGTATCTTTTTTTAGATCAAACAAAATATATTACTATGTGATTTGTGATTACAGTTTATCCTTGAGTTCCACAAATGTATGTCTGAAAGAATGAACTAATAGCTTTCCTTATTTTCTACTCCATCAACTAATTATAGCAGTTACATGTCTTGACATTTTTCAAGGAATAATAGCTTTTTGATCAACCTAGATATATAAGCATGAATGGCCATGATTTTAGTTGTGAATGATTTATTGCCATCCATCTTTTTCTCAGGATGAGCACAGAGATGATTCTGTCAAATCGAAAAGGGCTGGGGTGATAGTATCGAACCATGTTTCATATTTGGATATATTATATCACATGTCATCATCTTTTCCAAGTTTTGTTGCCAAGGTAGGCCAATAAATGAACCTCTTTTTACATTGTGGTTTCCAACTTATGTATGTTTGCCGGACACAAGAGTTTTTTCAATTTGCAAATTTATCTTTACATGTTACCCTTTCTTTTTGCATAAAAAATCTGTTGATGCCATTGCTAAAGAGATCTGTAGCCAAGCTTCCTCTAGTTGGGTTGATCAGGTTAGTTTCTACAATCACGTATGTATTTTTGAATTCTTCCATGAGGCTATAATGCAAAGTTGATATCGTATATCTATTTTTATTATATTGGTCAAATTCATCCTCAAGTATTTTCACAGCAATTCTAGTCTTCCCATCTGATTTGGTTATGGTATTGAATTTGAATATGCTTCTGATTGATTTGCTTATGGTCATGAATTTGTAATTTTTATCTGCAGTAAGTGCCTCGGTTGTGTATATGTTCAGAGGGAGTCAAAAGCTTCAGATTTCAAAGGTGTTGCAGGTACACAGAAATTGAGAATTGTTGACACTTTTTGTTTTCTGTAGTTATTTTTATTTTAAGATGAATTCCACCATATGGTTGTAACCAAGATGTCTTGCCATGGGGAATAGTACTATAATAGGTTCTTGCTTGGTATTCCATACTGGATCTATATGGTGAGATGCATTCTTGAGTATCACGTTAGTTTACTTGTTTTCTATGTTTGATTCATTTGTGCCAATTATGCTCAAGACCTAGAAATGAAATTATGAGTGATAATATTATGATCATGTGGATTTTCATGTTCTTATAAATTTTTTTTTTCCTTTTTTGTTTTCTCTTGTAAATTAAATATTGTTTGACCATCACCAATGGAAGTACATTAGAGAAAAAATATGCTTATGGGTCCTTACTGGAGAGCATATATCACATTCAAGATGGCCTTTTCCATTTTGAAATGACAGTTATCTTTTCTGACTGGGTATTGTAGCACCGAAAGTGTGTAGCTTTTTTTAGTATCTATTGGTTCTAATATCAGAACGCTCTCCATCTGATGAGCATTGTGTTCTGTTTGAATTAAGAAACACATTATGGAAGTTTGGAAATTTGTTGGTGATGAGCATTTGTGTTGGCCTGTTTATAAACATTGCATCGCCACTTGAATTTAGGAAATGTTTAGTAAATTCTTGAGAGAAATAAAGTTGGTTAAAGTTCTATGGAAAGGGACTTGTCTGATTATAGAAGTGAGGGTAGTAGGGTCATTATATTATGTAACTTTTCCCACAATTGGATGCAGATCTTATATTTAGGGAATACACCACTATGGGAACATAGACTAAGAGTACATCATGACTCACTGTTATTCCAAAGCTTTGTCGTTCACTTTTCTACAAATATGTCTTAAAATCATGTCATTTTTATTTCTGGAACTTGTTTTATTCAATTTGTGCAAGGGATTCATGCGTTTTTTTTTTGAGCATCATAACTAGCTTTTGCATTATAATTAGCTGAATCCACTTCATATCTGTTTGTCATCGGAGAATATAACCCTCTTGTGCATGCAGGTGTCGTGACAGAAAGAATCAAAGAGGCACATAAAAATCCGCATGCTCCAATGATGCTGCTTTTTCCAGGTTAAGATTTGTTAAGCTCTTTTCTGTTTGAAATAAATTCTGTGCCCAAATAACATGTTTTTTTCATCTTGGTATAATGTGCGTCCCTTGCAGTGCTTTTAAATTAATTGCAACTTTATCCGTTTAGTACAGTTTACTTGCAAGGACGATGAATTAGAAAATTGCTTGAGTTCACTTAAGAAACTATGCAACATTTCAACTAAATTGCATCTTATATGCTGCTGATTCTCTCCCCCCCCCCCCCCCCCCCCCCCACTCCCCACCCAAAAAAAAAAATGAAAGCATTGCATTGTCATGTTTGTAAAAAACAGTTGCAATCTCTTGGAATAAATATTTCACAAGTCATTTTTCTTTCTTTATTTGATAATGTGTAGATTTCAATTATCGTTTTTATTTTTTATTCACTCCATGATCTCTTGCTAATTTTTCTTCTGTTAACTTTAGAAGGAACAACTACCAACGGTCATTACCTTCTTCCATTTAAGACAGGTGCCTTTCTAGCTGAAGTGCCTGTTCTTCCTGTAATCTTAAGATACCCCTACCAGCGATTTAGTCCAGCATGGGATTCTATATCTGGGGTGAGAAATCTTTGTCCAATGAAGAATTTTCCAGTAATTTACCATTTTGTTTGCATTTTAATTGTTGATCTGATTTAATCCTCTTGAAAGTTTTTCAGTAGAATAAGTTTTGAATAGCACCCTTGTGAACACAAGTGATACAGAGAAAATTCAAATTTTGAAACGACAAAGAACTAGAGCATCTAGAATATAACAAGAAACTTACATATGACGGTCATTATTTGGTTAGTGGCTTATCCTTTTTCAGCGTAGCTTCATGTATGGAAGAATATATTGTGGCATCCTAATATAATGGCTCAATGAAAGGCTTGTGTGATCGCATAGTTTCCTAATCGTTATTGCATTGCAGATCATTTAGTGATTCTAATACTCTTGCCCTCCTGGAATAAAATGACTTTCTAATTTTTTTTTAATTACAAAAATGACTTCTAACTTGATTCTTTTCTTTCTCAACCTATAATTTAGTATCATTAGTTGATATCGAGATCTTTTCTCCCAACATGTTCTGGGCACTCATTTGCATTTGGATGCTCTAGGTCTCTGCTGTCATAATTATTACTTGAATATCTTTATCTAATTTATAATACAAATTCATAAATGCTTGTTGGCCTTCCTTCGTTAATTCTTACTCTTGTGACTACATTGTTTTGGGAAGTATGGTTCATCTACTCTTAGCTTACAGATTTGTTGGCATAAAGTTATGTGACTTATGTGCATGCTTTCGATATTTCTATGTGTATTTGGTCCAAATTCCAATTCTTAATACTCTTATTGCAGGTACGCCATTTATTCTTGCTTCTTTGTCAATTTGTCAACTATTTTGAGGTTGTCCGTTTGCCAGATTATTACCCTTCTGAGCAAGAGAAGGGGGATCCAAAACTTTATGCTAGTAATGTTCGAAAGTTAATGGCTCGTGAGGTATGGAAATATTTTCTTCTTAACTTTCTTTATGTTTCTGCTATGGTCTTTTATCTTTCATGTACTAAGGTGGTTAATAGATTTTGATCTCTAGAGTGTCATTCTTATTTTGTCTATTTGAGATAGCTAAGATGACTATACTATCATCGGGGTTATCCCTCCCTACAGGGAGAATGATCTGCTACTTGAAGACTTTTGAATTGTGTCATTTGATTCCCAGTTATTCAGTCGTTTTCTGCAGCTTCTTTAGTTAAGTTTGCTATACAGCTGAATTGAATTTCAAATTACCCTTCTACATCTTCTCCCTAGCAAGAGGGCAGTAGAGGGACTTGGAGGAAGGGAGGTGGGGGCTCCAGCCCAAGATGAAGGTTAGACAGTGATAAAGAGGGGGAGTGAATGAGAGAAGGGAAGGGAGTACGATAGCATTGAGAAATTCGTATGTACGTTATACATGCATGTGGAACTTGTATGTATAATTGACAAGTGTCATGTATTTCTGTTCGGTCCGATAAGAAGAGAGAGATGCAATGTGTTGTCATGTGGCTGTCCATTAATGAATTCTATGTAGTATGTTGCACACAGCTAACACTTTCTTTCTATTACCGAAGGTTTTATAACGGATGAAAAACTAATTCTTGTACAGGGAGACTTAACACTTTCCGACATTGGACTACCCGAGAAGCGAGTCTACCATGCTGCGTTGAATGGTAATAGTCTACCTTTACATCAGAAAGATGATTGAAAAATGCATTCTAACTACAAGCAGCAACCAGTCTTGGTGGTTTTCCTGCTTGGGTTCATTCAAGATGGACAAAATAATGCATGCCCTTTTTGTAAAAAAAAAAAAAAAAAAAAAAATGTTAATCAGATATCTATATGAGACCAAATGATCCCTTTCTGTACAGCTTGTTGAATAAGCATTATAATAATAATATAAATGCTTGTATAATCTCCTGGCAAACTGAACCAATCTGTTTGGTCCTCCTGCAGGTTTGTTTATTCAAAGCTAAGTTGGGATTTGCGACATGTATATTTCATTCTTATATCATAGAATTATATATTAAACAAAGCCCTTTGGAATATATTCATTCTCATATGGTTATTCTTTTGGTGTATTTCCTGCAAATCATATGGGCATGCCAATCATATTTTTGAATTAGCACATTCTTCATTTCAATATAGAAGCTGATCAATGTTAAATGCCCTTTTTTTTTTGTCAAAAAAAAAATGCTTTGCCAGAATTTTAGCTTCATAGATTGTTTGGTTGTAATATTACGAAATAAAAACAATTATGTAGCTCCACTAACAGATTAATAAAATAATTAATTATAATTTTAATTTTAATTAACTGGATATTTAAGTGAATTAAAACTCAAAACTATAATCATTTAATTTATTAATTAGTTGTGGGGGATGAGTCAGTTTTTCACATATATTAGGAAATAACGTTTTATATTTTTTATAAGGTAGAATGGTACTTGTAATTTTTGAGAAGTTCTATAAAAAAAATTATTTAAGAAGTTGAGAAAATTTGAAAAATAATTTTAAATAATGGATTTAGAGTTATGTGAATGTATATTATATATAAGTCTTGTACATTCAATTATTAGATATATGATATGATATAAACAAAATGAAAATAAATATTTAATTAAATAAATTAAACCTAGTTTAGTCAAGTAAAAAAATCAAATTGAAATTTATCATATTTTTAATCAGTACTAACTAAGATTGACAAAAAATCAATAGTTCAAACAGATCTTTGAGGATATTTTTTTGAAAATTATATATAATGTGAATTAAAAATTAATTATTATGTTAAATGTGTTTAGAAGAATAAATATGTATTCTCGTATATATTTAGTATCGCTCATATTTTGCTAATATAAAATTTACAGTATCACATTTCTTACTCAAGTGTCAGTTAGATGTAAAATTAATTAGTCATTAATATAAGTGTACGATACGAAATAAATTTAATTTTTTATTTTAAAATATATATAATGTGAAATATTATTAAATTATAATATTAAATTTATGTATGATATATGTGACATATTAAATTAAAATTGACTTTGCTATCTTAAAAAAATTTAAAATAAATTTTGAGATTTTTTTTTTAATTTATATATAATATGAAATAAAATTAGATTTGTTTAAATATACATAATTCTGTAATTTAAATTCTATAAAGAGTGTAATGTTTAAGTAATATTTATATTTTTTTTATATATACATATATTTTGTTTTATTATATATATATATATATATGAGATAAAAAAATATAACTAATTTTTAATATTAAATTTATATATGATGTGATATATATAATTAAAATTACTCGCATTATCTTAAATGAACAAATGTATCTCATCCAATCCTTTAAATAGTAATATCAATTATTATAAAAAATAGAGACAACAAATATTAATTAATTTATAGTTAGAATAATTTTTAGCGCCAATTGGTCCATTTTAATTTTTATTTTACAACTAGCCATGCGTTATATTATATATAACACAAATGTTAACTTAAATTCATGTTTCATATTTATCATTCCAACAAATGATAAATTTACAATATGGTGTTTTAATATTTAACGTAATTTTTTAATAAGAATTCAAAATAAATAAAGTAAGCTATTTATGACTTAACTAGTTTCTTCTTTATTTAGAAGTTTTAATAATATGATTAATAATATTTCATTTTTTATTTTTTATTTTTATTTTTAATTTGAACTGTTCATTTTAAGGATTATTTATAATTAGACTTTTTGACATAAATAACTATAATTTTTTATCAGTTACCTATTATTAATCATTAAAGGAGTGAGAAAACAATAATTTTTTAATAATAGCTAATAAAGAGTGCAATGATTAAAAAATAAGAATAAGGGATTTTGACTTTTTGATTGACAAGCACCTGTAAGCTTTTTCTATTTGAAGAATGTATATGGTAATTATCTTTAAATGAGTTAATTAAATGAAGATTTCTAAAAATTAACTCATTAAAATGAGTATATGATTAAAATAATAAAAATAATTAATAAATTTTTATTATATTTTACACAAATTTTGACAAAACAAACTTACTTTATTTCTCAATTTTTTAATCTTTTTTAATAAATTAATTAATTTTATTTCACAATATATATATATTTTTAATATAAATAATAAATTTTAATTTTCACAATACGTATATCTCAAGACAAACATAAAATTATTTTTGACATACTCAAATAAACTCGATGTCAAACAGTAAAGATTAGTGTTGTAAGATTAAAAGATATTTCGATGTAACAAGAGTTTCTATTTGCTTTTTCATATAAAACTCCAATTAAATTTAAGCAATAAATAATTTTATGCTATACATTAATAGAATAAAATTATTTTTTTAGTTAAATTATATTAAGTCTCAGCTTTAAGTTCATATCTTTTTATTTCAATTATAGAAATCCTGATTAGACATATCTAAGATGAGATGCCTTAGTGTATGATTTTCGCATATGATATTATTTTTATTAATAAAACTAAAGAGAGAGTTAAAGTGAAACTCAAGTTTTGGAGGAATATTTTAGAATCTAAAAATTTTCATCTCCATAGATCAAAAATTGAATATATAGAGTACAAATTTAGTCAAAAAAGTACTTCTATTAGTAATATGATAATTAGTGATAAATTATCAAAAAAATGAGTGCTTTAAATACCTTAGATCAATCATACAAATGATGGTCAAAATAGATAATGATATTATTTGCAGGATCCAAGCAGAATAGATAAAATAGAGAAATACTTCTGGTGTATTGTGCGATAGAAAAATTTTATCCAGACTTAAAGATAAATTTTATAAAATTATAGTAAGATCAGTGATGATATATAGTGTTGAATATCGGCTTACAAAGAAAAAAATATAAATAAAATAAATATTATAGAAATGAGAAAACTAAGATAAATGTGTGAGTATACACGAAAAGATATATTGAGAAATGAGTATATTCACAAGAAAATTAGAGTTACACCAATTGAAAATAAACTTAAAAAAAATCGGCTTAGATGGTTTTGACATATAAATCGTAGACCAATTGAAGCTCTAGTTAGAAAAATCGAGTTATTAAATTTTTTCTATATACAAAGAGGAAGAGAGAAATCAAAAAAGATATGACAAGAAACTATAAGGAATAATTTTACTCACTTAGACCTAAATAAGAATTTATTAATTGATAGAGTGTAATAAAAATAAAAAATTTATATAGCTGTTGACGTAGGATGTGGGTATCCCAAGAAACACCAAAGAAAGAGAGTTCCGGGAGACGGCGGCGCGCAAAGGGGTGACGAGCCTGTTAATAGAGGCTCAGGGAGAAGATTTAGTCCGAAGCAACCAGAAAAGCACACAGAGATTTAAGGTGGTTCAGGGAGGAAATCCTCTACATCCACCGGTCGGTCAGCGAGGAAGTTTCACTAATAAGAAAATGATAGCCTTTAAGGCTGTACAATGCTTTGAGAAGAGTCGAAGAAGAAAAAAGAAGAAGGAAAAGAAGAAGAAGAAGAAGAAGCCCGGTGTTCCTCAACCGGAGTCCTGTTACAATCAAAAGAAAGACCCTCTGTGTATCTCTGTCTCCCTTTTGGGGGGACTGTTCAGTGGTTTTTATAGCTATGTGGCGTGTGCAGCTCCACCCTGGTTT
>JAEMOT010000012.1:59231-82736 GCA_019297695.1 Apostasia ramifera | reverse complement strand
TGTACCATTAAGAGTAAAAATATAATTTTAATGATTTACTAACAGAATATTTTTTTTCAAATATATTTTAATTAAGTTTTAGTTAAAATGTGTGTATGTAAGATTTTGTAATATTTTTGAGTGTGCATAGCGTAATTAATTAAGAATAGATGGGTAAGACATAAATAAAACTAAATTATGTGACATGTAGGTAATTATCCCTAAAAATTATCAATATAAATCTGTTATATAATAAGCATAATTTACAAGAACTTTTTAGTATTATAGTAATTTTAAAATAAAAATTTTTCAATAAATTTTTAAAAATCATAAAATAAACAGTAATTATAAATTAACTATAATAACTTTTTAGTAATTAATCCTTACATTAAATAAGACGTATATGATATGCATATCAAATTTGGTTCATAATATTTGACATAAATCTATTAGTCAAAACAATTAAACAATTCAACAAGAAATATATAAATTTTCAATCGACTACCCATCGAAATATTACCATCATCACATAGTTTATCCTAACAACTGTGATTCCACCGATTGATTTTGATCAACGATAAAACTGCAAACAAAATGAACTGAGGTAAGTAGTAGTCTGTTCATGTTCATGTTCGTTTATAAAAACCGAGCTTGAGGTCAAGCTTGTTCGAGCTTAATTCACAAACATAAAAGTATGTATAGACTTAATTTATATAGTTCACGAACGAACTCATTAATATGTTCACGAACTATCTCATAAAACTCGAAGTTCATCTATATAAATAAGCTCTAGTATATTAAAAATATTAATATATTTATAAATAAACTTATTATCGTGATTTTTTCCCTTGTTAATAAATAAAATATATTAAAAGTGCTTAAAAAAACATCATATTAAGTCTTATAATAAACGAACATATTTATGAATTTTATACAACAGTTTACGAACATTAACAAGCCGAACACTAATATATTCAAACTCATTCATTTACTAATCTTTGCTAACATCGACAAACCAAACATGTATAGCTCTTATCTAACAAAATGTCGAGCTGTTCATCGAATAATCAGTTCATTTACAACCCTAATCAATAAAACAAGTGTAGTTAAATCAAACTTATTTGGAGACACTTGATGTGATATTTAAGTTATTCAAATGTCAATATTATCTAAATATTTATATTATCTTTAACTTATTATTTATTTTATTTATTGTTAATATATTAAAAGGTGAAATAGATATAACGTTATTAGCAGGATTCAAGCAGGATGGGTAAAATGGAAAAATGCTTCTGGTGTGTTGTGCGATAGAAAAATTCCATCCAGAATTAAAGGTAAATTTTATAAAACTGTAGTAAAACCAGCGATGATATATGGTGCTGAATGCTGGCCCTCAAAGAGGAAACATATAAATAAAATAAATATTACAGAAATAAGAATATTAAGGTGGATGTGTGGATATACACGAAAGGATAGAATAAAAAATGAGTATATCCGAAAAAAAGTTGGTATTGCACCAATTGAGGATAAACTTAGAGAAAGTCGGCTTAGATGATTTGGACACCTAAATCGTAGGCCGATTGAAGCTCCAGTTAGAAAAATTGAGTTATTAAATTTTGCTCATATACAAAGAGAAAGAGGAAGACCAAAGAAGATATAACAAAAAACTATAAAAAATGATCTTAGTTACTTAAACTTAAATAAAAATTTGATAACTGATAGAGCGCAATGAAAACAAAGAATTCATATAGTCGACCCCATCTAATAGGATTAAGGCTTAGTTGTTGTTGTTGTTGTATTGTTAATATATTAAAAATACTAATGATAAATTAATCAAATATTATCTCTTTCTATTACAATTAAAATGATATTTAAATATCACTTAATTTTGTGTGATATCTAAATATTATTTTACAATAAAATTAAATAATCAATTTTTACAAATAACATGACATAATATCCCATCATCATTAAATCAAACACCCTTTGAATCACTTTCCTACAACATTCATATTAATTTTAACTTAATACATTTTTCCATTCAATTTCTTTCACCACAATATTATCTACTAATTTTAGTGGTTCTCCTTCTCTACAATATAGATATATATAACTTTGTAATACATACATAATAAAAATAAATAAATTTTTGTATTATTCTACATAAATTTTAAATAAAAAATTATTTTATATAACATCTTACATAATTCTCAAAAATAATTATCAAATTTTATTTCATATTTTATATAATTTTTAACATAATAACTTAAGGAGGAGTTTAGTTCAAATTTATTGTCATATTATGTCTTATTTGTAGAGATTAATTATTTAATATGATAATATATTAAAATAACATTATAAAAAACTATATAATCATCACTCTAAAATAACCTCAATATGTCATTCAAAACTAAGACGACATTTAGGCCCTGTTTAACGCGAGGACTAAAATCAAGACCAAAATTATACTAGTTTAAAAAACAACAATAATAATAATAAATAAATTTCTTTAATCATTTCACACAAATTTTAAAAAAAAAATTATTTTACTTCACACACTAAATAATTTTCAATAAAAATATCAATTTTACTTCACATTCTAGACCAAAATATTCAAATCGAGTATTTTAATCTAGGATATGAAATAAAATTAATATTTTTATTAAAAATTATTAAATATGTGAAGTAAAATAATATTTTTTTATATTAAAATTTGTGTAGAATAATTAAAAAAATTTATTTATTATTATTATTGTTATTTTTTAAACTAGTACCATTTTAATCCTGATTTTGGTCCTCACGCTAAATAGAGCCTTAGATTAATATTATTTTAATGTAATATTATTTAAGTGTTTTAAGATCTATAACATAATTTAAAACAGTAGACACTTTTTAGATTAAAATCATGAAGTTATTGATGAAAAACTTCATAATTAAACGTGCTTGTACTGAAGCAGTACTGGGATGGGCGGCACTCATGGAAAATCTTTAAGTCACGCAGCTCCTTAAAGCCAAAGCAGACAACACTTTTTCATTTGAATTGCAAGAGGTTTATACATTATATATACACTACTCCAACATTGCCCCTAATTGTAAAATTTGAAAAACACTATCCTTCTTTCTCTTAAAGTTATCATAGCATGTTAAAATTTGTAAACAACAAACAAAATTGTTAAATGAAACAGTAACAAGTTCTTCAGCCTCAGAATAAATCACATATGCCTCAATACAAACAACCCAAAGCCTATGCCGAGGAATGTAGCAATGGAAATGCCAAAAATGCCAGAAAGAATACCTGGAACAATCAGAGATCTCCAGCCCTTGGCTGTAGCCATGGCGCAGGCAGTCGTCGGGCCGCCAATATTCGCATTTGAAGCGACAAGCAGCAGCTTTTGCTCCATTCTTAACATTCTTCCAAGTACAAGAATCACCAGAAGATGAACGGCAACCTGAATGAAAGCAAATGCAAATACACCAGGTGTTGTGTATATGACATTCCATATGCTGCCATTTGCTCCCACCACAACAAAAAAGACCTATTTTGCACACATTGTCAGGAATCATCCAGAAGCATAATTGGAAGATGTAGGCTATGGCATTATTAAATCTAAATAGTAAAGAATTGAGTTCTGCATGTTCAATCCAACTACTGGGTTATAACTTTTTAAAAAGAAAATTCACTTATTGTTCTTGATCATAATATTCGAACTACTAAAATTGAAAGTCGAAAAAAATAAGAGAATCCAGTAAAAGCATGAAGCTTATGATAAAATAAATGCCAGAAAGCTGTTGAGTTTTGGTTACCTAAAGTTTAAACCTGCAGATAATAACAGAGGAATAATTTTATATTCTTACATGTCGCTTCATATGTAAGCTAAATTGGTTTACAGTGCAGATTTTATTCGGCATAGGTCCTTTGTTTAACGCTATGTCTAGCGTAATAGCAGGATGCTAGGGATTGAACTTGAGATCACTGACTTTGATATTATATTAAATTTACAGTTGCTAGCTAACCTAAAAGCTTAAAGTTCGTAGATAATGACTCGAGACTCATTTTATACTGTTACATGAGTTATCCTATTTGCATAGCTAGATTTCTAAATAATGTTTCATTCCATTTAAAAAATAAAGAAAGATGCAATATGATGCCAGGGCCATCCATGCATCCCACTTGACCTTGGGAGGATAGTTTCAGAAAAACAATAGACATATTTGATTTGTTTTTCAGATCAATAAGACCAAACCTTACTTGAAAGAAAGAAAGAAAGAAAGACAAAGCATAGTTTTCTCTAAAATAAAATCAAAATTTGGTATTCTCCTTATACATGTGATAAAAAAGGAGGTATTTGCTGATAATGGAACCATTAATTCACTATATTCCCGCCGCCATATATTAAATTGAGTATATGTCTTTGCATTTAAATCTTGTAAGGAAAATAAAATTAAGCATAGGAGGAAGACAAAAAAAAATATTATAAGAAACTACAAAAAAAATATCTTATATACTTTGAGCTAAATGAGATGTTATATAATAGAGGATTCATGTAACTGGCCCCACTTATTGAGATAAAGGTTTGGTGGTGCTTGTTATTGTATATAATTTGAAAAGCCCTAGAAAAGTATGATACCATCATAATAGAACAACAAAATTCTGTAATCGACATTGCAAATCTCTGCAAAGTATGCCTAAAGTGAAACAGGATGTAATGAATTTTTCCCTTCTCAAAATTAACCTGGTTATTAAAACCTTCTTTTGGAAGTACTCATAGTAGTCAATAAGAGTGAAGAGATCCCTATGCTTCATCATTCTTCAAGCAAACAAAAAGCATATATGTGGACTCCTGGATTAAAGGAGACACACCTGCATGAATATCAAGGCAATAGGCTCTCCAGCAGTGGCCAGCTTTCCTATTTGTGCCGGAAATATAGTTGCCAAAGCAACAACAATTGCAGTGATGCAAGGAATATTTCCTCCCTGAGTAGAGAACACTTCGGTAATAAAAGTACCAGCTTTGCAAATTGTAAACGATACAGCAACAGCTGCTGCACTTTCCAAGATAGGTAGATTTTTTCCTGGCCTGGATTCAGTATCAACCATAGAATCTGCCAAAACTGAGAAGAAAATCAGATATTTATGCTGTGTATAAATATAGTGAAATAGGTGCTCTTAAGCATAAAAAGGAAAAAGAAAGTAGATGCGCATTCCATATGCTTACACAAGGTGTTGCGTAGAGTGAAATAGGCGCTCTTAAGCATCTTTATCAACCATTTACTACTATAGAGTAAGTAAAGTAATCAAAGCAAGTTCAAGTGTAACATTTATACATATTTATCATCCCTCAGCATTACAACAAGCTAAAAACCCGTTTTGTATATCATAACAACTAATGGTTATGCTCGTTATGTATATTTATGAAGATCTAGGGTAAAATTAAATATGCAAACGTAAGAAAGAAAAAAATACTTATCTCCAATTGTAATACAGATGAATAACAAAAAAGTGATGAAAGGTACTTCGATCAAATTTAATCTATTCACAAAAGACTGCTGACATATGAAACAACCCCTCACCAACAATAGCATTCATTATTTTAGAAAGTATGCAAATAATCTACAATAAAATTGTCCTGATTCTAATAATGCCTAACAAGCTATTAGTAATGCCATAGCATTCATTATTTTAGAAAGTATGCAACTAATTAACAATAAAATTGTCCTGAGCCTAATAATGGCTAATAAGATACTAGTTAAGATTCACTACAACTTTCATGATTACAGCGTTATGCCTAATTTATCTCAGAATATCTTCAAGACATCAGTATGTGGCTAATGTCCTACATCATGCTACATCGCTTATCTTTCTTGTCAAAAAACAAGTATCAACAGTGAAATGCCAACTTTGAACATCATTTATTATGAATAAGATACAAATTTTCATCATTTCTATATGCCATATTTCAGTAGCAAATGATCTTGTAAAAGGAGAATGTACGTCAGGCTAGAACCTTATTTCCATTAGGTATATGAAGACAAATCTCTCCTTAATTGATCTACATTTGAATGGATTCCCTGAAACTAAGTGATGACAATTGATATAGACATGCTTTAAGCGTGTGAATAGTCATTAACATGTTGGAAAAGTACAAAAAAAAACAAAGCAATTTTCTATATGGATATCAGAATGTTAGATAATAAATAAATCACTAGTAACAAAGCATAATATAACAAGATGAGAATGTTAAACTAGAAAAGATAAGAGTATTAAGATGATTATATTACATAGAATATCGGGTAACATTAATCACAAATAAAATTATAGAGAATGAACTTATTTGATATAGATAGAGAAAGAAGAGGCACCATTAAAACCAGTAAAGAACATTTTTGTTTAAGAGAATAAGGAGAAAGGGGAATAGTTTAAAAGCAATTTGGCTGTTATGTAAAATCATATAAAAAGACAGATAATCAATACCACAAGCTGCATCTTATAATTGCCGAAAATAGGATTTATAAAGTTGACACTAAATAATTGGATATGATTAATATGAGATTGATGTCACTACAATGGGCGCATATCAATTTGAGCTCGCATTGCTAGTTCTACTAAGCGAGCAATAACTCTACACATGCATTGACGGTGGCCCTCATCGGGTTTCGGGTTAGAATAGTTATGCGGCTCACCAAGAGTAGATATCTTCCATACACAGCCGTATCTCTTGGCGAAAATTGCATGTAAATGTCATTTACATAGAGTGAGCAGATCTGCAGCAAGTGTACAAATTAATATTATTTTTTGTTTATTTGATACTATCTTCTAATGTTGCACATAATTACGGATTGCTCAATCACTCTGAACATTACAACTCCCACTTTGAATAAAACATTGTATTTACCTAAAGATGTAACTCCCGATAATTTAAATGCCTATCTAGGCCACCAAAGTACGCATCATCGTCGATCCATGTATCTCACTCTTACATGTTTGCAGCAAATTGAATGTATGAAGAAATAACGTAAGCATCGAAAGACTTTCTCTAAAATTTACCTTCAAATTTCTTTTAGTGTATCCTAACTGTGACATAGAAACAAATTACTTCCAACAAATTTAATGATAATTTTTAGCAATTACTGCCTTCAAACATATTTTGCTCTCCCAAATTGTCGTGCAATCTTATCATTATTTTCTCACACCCAATGGAAGGAAAAACAAGATTCCAACTTTGGAGTTCTTCAACTATAGATTTCAGTTTCATCATAGAAAGCAATAATATTATTTACAAAGTGAGGTCATTTTTAATATCTTATATGTTAATACTGGCTATTCTTGAACTACTAAATTATTAGCATTAACACTTAAAAAATAGGTAAACCTATATAATTTTTGGGAGATATGAAGGGAAGAAAGGATGTATATTCATGGGTTGGTTGCTTTCTGTCGGAAGCATAACGCTTTAGTTTCTTATCTAATTTTGGATCTTGATTTATGAGAAAGTCTAGCCAATTTACATTCTATCTTTCATTTTTATCCTCTTTATTTATTAACACGATATATACATTTTTGGAAGAAAAAACATGAAACTAGACAATGTATCAAAGTGAAGTTGCAAAAGTATTTTCCAGATGTGACTACTACGAATTAGTTACTTTGTAAACTCTCTTTGGAGATTCCACGAAGGTAAGAGAATTTCTAAAAGTTTGGCATACATCTACCAATCTTAGCTTCATTGTGATTCATGATCATAAAAAATGTTTAAATCTTAATTTGAAAATTTTAAATTCCCTTTATGACTTCATATTCTTTTGATTATTTTATGGTTTCTTTTAATTTAGTTACTTCGATAAAGGATTGCCATCCAGATGAATCATATACCTGAGATCTAATTATAATTGTTCTCTTCTTCTTAGTATAAGGCCAAAAAGTTTTGTTCTACATCAAAATCTTTGGTGGAATATAGTTTTCTCCTTCACCTCAATGTGATGCTTCAGCAGTGTGGGATTGTTTCCTTTGTACATTAGTTACATTTTGGATCAATCTCCTAGATAACATTTGTTAGTGATTTTGCCCTCTACTTTCTAACTATCATTTCTTATTGGATTTACATAATAACTTCATCACTGAGCTTTGCAATTTTTTTCATATTTCCTGTCTGGTATTTTCATTTTGATTCCTCGACAACATTGGTTAGTGTTTTGTTGCCCTTTACTTTCTATCAATTTTTATTGAATTTACATAATAAATTTATCAGTAAGCTTTGCAAATTTTAACATTCATATTTCATGGCTGGTATTTTCAGAAAAACGACAATCTTTGGATCATGATAATACTCATGGCCCCACTGAGTATTATCAAGGATAGGTTTAAAAACCGACATTTCCATGATGGAGTATGCATGCTAAAGACAGGTTCACATTTATCAACCATATGCAATGCAACCACCTGCTCTTGTCACACTATCAGAGTTATCCAACCAGACATATCTTTGATGATTTTGAATGCCTTTGTATTTTTCTCCACAGAGATCAAATCATCACCGTGCTACTCTTCATTTGAAACTACTTGCTCTTATTCGTCTCTTTGTTTTCTTTGTTGCTAACAACTGAGAGTTTCTTCTAGGAAGTTTTATTTATTAATGTACTTGTTACTAGTGCTGTTGTACTTTTCTTCACTATTCTAGGCCTTGAGTTGTATTACATCGATTTATTTTCAATACCCTTGGAGGAAATTTTCACCAAGATGTTTAATATCATTTTAAAAATTAAAAGGATGTTAAATGAATTGAGAAAGAATATGTTGGTACCTAATTACAAGAATAAAGGCAATATACAAGATTGTGCCAGGTATAGAAGAATTATTAATAAGTCTTACTTTAAAATTTTAGTTGAAAGTGATTGAGCATTGATTACGCCATGATTCTAAGGTATCACGAAACCAATTCAGTTTTATGTGAGGTAGATCTACTATGAAAGTTATTTATTTATTGAGAAGTCTAATATAAAGTTTATAGAGAGAACAAAAGATTTGCATTCTTGTATGAGTGTGTCAAAACAATTAACATGCCTAGCTTTATACATTAGACATATGTTCTACCAGCTATACCAATGTGATGCTCATTTGGAAAATAAACTGAAGATATGCTATATTAATTGAAAATTTCAATAGTCCTGATTAGTAAAATTAAAGGTCTCAACATACATCAACAAAACATCCATATATGTCCATAAGTTCTAATTTGAAGTATCTAAATATCTTAGAAACCAAGGATTGAAGAGAAATTAAGATACCGTTTTTTGAAGAAGCAACTTCTGGAGGAATCTTAGAAGCCAAAGCAAAAAGAGCCGTGAAATATATTGCACACATGATATTATCTGCAGCTATCCCAGCAGTCATGACTGAGGGAGAGACATCAAGAGCTTCTGAAACAGCAACATAATTGACCGCTAGAAGTTCACCAAGTAAGTAAAAATAAATTAGCGCAACTTCTTTTTGTTGCTAAAATATTAAAACTGTCTATCATATATAAGAAGAAAATGACATACAGGTTTTACTTTATGAATAAAAGATGCCCTCAATAAAAATCTCACATATAGTCAATAATAAGTGATGAGTTCCATGACAATGGTCAAAACAACCACAGCCCTCCTCTTCTATCCAAGCTCAGAACCAGTTATGTAAAAGTATACAAAACTTGTCAAAAGCTGGGCAATTAAATGCAAAAACGTCTTTCATCCAAAAAAAGGCAAAAAAAGTCGATAAGACAATTAGGTAAGTATAGTCTGTTGAATATTATATTAGCTAATACATAACATTTTTTTCAACTTCAGGCTATTTTAAGTTCCTGCTATTGTCAAGTATAGCAATTTTTCATGAATTTTCCTTCTGGGAAACTCTACAGAAGTTGTCTAAGTTTAATATTGTGAATCCCAAAATACAACAATGAATCCATGTAATTGACTCAACTAATTTCGGATTAAGTCATTGTTTTTGTTTGTGTGTATCCCAAAATAAAATAAGGCATCATGCTGCCCTATGGAAGGTGTATTCCTGCTCTCCTTTCTCTTCTTCCCAATCTCTTTCTAGATTCTACCTTCTCTCTTTATCTCCTTCCAAGGATACATTAAAATCTAAAGCAGTGAATTAATTCTGAATAAAAACAAAGAAATAGAATGTTCAGGACAAGTATCTTCCATACATCCACCAATATAACTACTCATAAGAGCTGCTGCTATCTTCCAACTATCTTGTCCCAATGATTTCATCGGTACCAGCAGATAAGCTACTACTGTTCCGACTATCGTTGCAACTGCCATCAATAGAACATCACAAATCAAGAAAGAGAACAAGAAAGAAAAAGATTATGATAACAAAGAACTGAAAGGCAAAGGAATCTACAATATTTATATTTATCAAAGTGCTAACTGATATTCCCTCTGAAAAACACTCAAAAAATCAAGCCAATCCAATGCAGTAAAACAATTAATAGGTTGCTTGAATCTGCTTCTCTGATTGTCAGTTACTGCAATGGGGAATAAAAATAATTGTAACATATCCAAATTTCAGCAATTCCTTTTGGGATCCTTATCAATATCAATCTTATATGCAACTAACGTATGGTTTATCCAATTTCTATCTTTCACATCGGCTTTTGATAGGTGACTTGCATAAATAACAAAAACAATTTGATTCCTTTACTCTTAACAATTCAGGTGCTCGTTCATAACCCTCAACAGAATCCATCAATCTTTATGGGTATAATTTGATTTTTGTGTTTGAAGCAATTTACAAAATGTACTATTCAAACCCTTTTCAAATGATAAAATCATATTCATTAGATTGCTTCAATTATTTCTGAACAAATTTAATACATTTTGTTGAAATACCTATAACAAAATATAACTAAACTTGCTGACAGACTTCCACCAAGATGGTCAACAAGGTAGATAGATAGCCAGATTACCGAGATTAACGTGCAAATGAAAATTGATTTTGTATCTTGCGTGGGATTCTCCAAAAAAATTTGAACTTGTACGACAAATAATCTCACTTTTCCTAGAAGTCAATTTTTGTGTTTCTCGTTCCTACTTTGACAGATATCCAAAGTAGTCTTCATGCAAAGAAACAGATGTATTAGGGCATTTTTCGTAGCTAATATCACACCAGATCCTCCTAAGAAGGCCAAGAGCATGACCCCAGTGGACCTTAAAATGCGACTGAGGTCTGCATTGAAGAGCAGGAGAGGAACGACCAAGGGAAGCAAATAGTTCATCACCACTCTGTAAGCTGGAGCATCCGCAGCTAAAATCCCCATGCTGCTTGCAGCCAGCCCTAGCAATGTGCTTACCATTGCCGGGCTGAGCGTTCTCCCCAGATTCGTCTTCTCTGACCTTTCAATCCGGAAATCCAAAGACCACACATCAAAAAGATGGAAATCCTACAACGAAACTCGCAAATGGATCCCGATCAATGTAATTTCTCAGACACAAAGAAAGTGAATCATACAACACGCATTTTGGAATTCATCAATTTCGCAGTTTTCTCCTAAAAATTAGGGGACGGAAGAGAAGACCAGATGCCGAAAGTGGCGGTGGCAAAGAGAGCGGTCCAGGTGCCCCACTGGTCGTCGGGGGAGATGATAGGCGTGGCGAGCCCGCTGGCGCTGGGAATGATTATCGGACGAAGAGCCTTCCGAGCAGAAGAAATGGCGATGATGGGAAAAGGAAGAGGACGCGAAAGAAAGTGGAACTGAAGGGAATCCTTCGAGCTACAGCGGAAGCGGATGCGCTCGGATGCCTGAGCGGGCGTCGCAGTCACTGGCCGCCATTGAGCTCGCAAGGGCGGAGAGAGCTTAGTTGAGGAGATGGGGAAAGTGGAGATAGCCATTGGATCGGAATTTGGCGAAGAGTAACACTCAAATTTGAAGCATTGGATTCATGTTATCTCAATTTTATATTATATTATATTATATATATATATATATTTAAAAATAATTATTTAATTTCATAATATGTATAAATAATATTTTAAAAATATATATCATTATAACTCAAAAAATAATATTTATAATATAATTTAACATTAAGATAATACTAAAAAAAAATACTCTCTAAATGTAATTAAAACTTAACTATTAATTCCTCATTTGATTTAATTTTTTTAACTTAATTCAAATTTTAATTATNAAATTATGATATATTTATAATAAAAATTATAATTCTTATATAATTTTTATAATTAATGTATAATATTAAATAATCTTATTATATAGCTTTAATAATTAATTAATAAATTGACTAATATAATTTACGATTTTACTTTAGTGAAATTTCAAGTAAATTAAGGTATAATTTATCGTATTATCTAATAAATTAAAATGCTCAAGTAATATTTGATCAATTTATACTACCAAAAATAAATTTATTAGTAACATAACATTGTTTTCTTTACAAAAATGAGAGTGAAAATCACAAGAATATGTCTAAAGTTATAAAATATTAGAAATTTAATGCATAAATTGTAATTAAGATAATTTTTATGTATTCTTCACATAAATGTCCCATTAAAGCAATAAATTAATATTATTATTCTGCATGCTTTTATTTTTTGTTTGTGTTAAAATTAAGTTTATATATTATATTATATATAAGTTTTAATATTAAATTAATAAAAATTTAAATTTTACATAAAAAATAATATTAAAATTAATTTTACTTTGTATTTTATAATTTAAAATAAAAAAATTAATTTTATTTCATATCTTAAATATATCTCAAAAGATATAATTTTTAAAATTATTTTACAAATCATAAAATAAAAATATTAAATTTTAATCAAATTAAAATTTGTGAAATAACTTTTGAGCATTATTTTTATTTGAAAATAATTTTATTTAAATTTTTTTTATAAATCTTAAATTAAAATATGAAATCAAAATTGAAATAACCCACTAACAAACTACAATTAGCTCTTTTACTTTTGAAATTCCGTTTTTAGTTTTTACTTTTAGGCCCTATTTAGCGCGATAATCAAAATCAAAACTAAAATAATACTAATTTAAAAAACAACAATAATAATAAATAATTTTTTTGTTATTTTACATAAATTCTAATATAGAAAATATTATTTAATTTCATACACTTAATAATTTTTAATAAAAATATTAACTTTATTTTACATCCTAAATCAAAATATTCAATTCGAATATTTTAGTCTATAATGTAAAATAAAGTTAATATTTTTATTAAAAATTATTAAATGTGTGAAGTAAAATAATATTTTTTTATATTAAAATTTATATAAAATAATTAAAATTTATTTATTATTATTATTATTATTATTATTTAAATTAATATCATTTTGATCCTGATTTTTATTCTCACGCCAAACAGGACCTTAACTTTTTATTTGTGAAGTGCTTGTTAGCATTCTTGATATTAACTTCAATTTAAGCTTACTTTTTTTTCAATTTAAATCTGTAATTTTGAAATTAAATCAGGTAGCCGTTGGGTTCATTGTTATTATCATTTGCGTTAGTTAGAAAACTTGACATTTTTTTATTTGATAATATGTTTTAAGAATATTATAAAAAATACATAATTATTATCCTAAAATAATAATTATTGCTACTTAAGGGAATTTTTTTCGTAGCTTATTTCCTCCATTAAATAGCTTAAAAGTGTCTCTATACAGTTTAAAAATACCTATGCAGATTAAAAGTACTGTTATGTGGCTAAACAGAGTAACTACTAACACATTTCACTTTCCGAGCGAACTGTCGTCAAAAATCTAATGTCAACAGATATTTCTCTTGCAACTAATTCTCACTATAGATAATAAGAAATTGGTGAGGCAAAATAATTGTAGGCACGAGTAGGATTGTGACGGTTATGGCCGAAAAAAACGGAAAGTGATTGCCGGGTGATGTTCTAAGAGAAAGGAATCACTGAAGCAAAGTACAACTCCTGACACGCTTTTAGACCAAATAATGAGTGGTGAGAGAAGCACGGGAATGAATCATCCCACATCGGAAAGAGAGAGATTCTGAACTGTATAAATAAATAACGTGATCTTAAATAGTAGAAGTGCCTTTTGAGATAAAATCGTAATGCTAATGATGAAAACCTCCATAATTAAACATGCTTGATCTAAAATAGCACTGCGATGAATAACCTCCTAGAAAGTGCTCAAATCATATAATTTTTTTAAAACTAAAGCGAACAATACCTCTACACTGAGATCACGAAATATTACAAGTATATGATACATACACTATATTTTGATTGCGTGAAAATATCTAAATTATGACATTAAAGTCTAATTATTTTATAAATTTAATACAAATTTTTAATATTATATATTGACTAAATACATTATATGAAAATTATAACTCATGTAATTCATTTCACAAAGTTGTGACATACATGAAATAAAAATTATAACTTTTATATAATTTTAATAATCAATATATAATATTAAGAATTTTGATATCAAATATATAAAATTTAACTTAAATTTTAGTATAATTACTCAAAAAAAAAAAACATAAATAGAACAGCAAAGCATAGGCTAAACTGTTTATTAAAGAATGAAAAATCAAGAAAGAATATGCTACACATCATCAGTAACAGTTTGAGGTAGAAGAAAGGTAATTCCACAAATATGAGTATGAGGAGCATAAAAATGATAACATGGCCTTAAAATGCCTAAACTAGTTTCAGCTTTAACTCAACTATCATTAATGAAAAATTCAAATAAAAATTTACGAATCTAAGATAACAGATTAAGTATGATGATATAATAGAATCCCTTAAAAACCTAAAAGCAGAAGCTTCAGAAGAGCCATGCGAATGTAAAGCCCATTCTTTGCTTGCCTAAAATATGCAGCCCTTGGGTCAGCATCAACATCTAATGTTATCTGCATAACAACAGAAGAAATTTAGCTTGTCTCAAGAAAATGATGGTGGGGAACCTTATTTTTTTACCTCATCTAATCTCGGGAGAGGATGCATCACGACTGCATGCTTCGGCATCACACTCAACACTCCATTGTCCACAACATACTTCCCGCGAGCCGCTTCATAGAGATCTATCCTCTCACCGAATCTCTCCCGCTGAATTCGGGTCTGATAAATGACATCGCATTTCGATGCCACTTCTAGCAAATCAGTGCACTCTTCCCACTCGACTTCTTTCGATGTGAGATAGTCCTTTATGTCATCCTACAATGGTGCATGCAAATTACAATATAACGTACAGTCCTCTTCATTTCTAAGACATTAAAATGTTTATTTACATATTAAAGTTCTATACTTTAAGTACCTCCCTCACCTCAAATTACAACTAACTATCAACTTGTGTTTTGATTTAAACAATTCTGACTAAATAAATCTTACAAGAAACGACTAGGGATTGTAAGGAGCAATTATTGGGTTCGGCAAGCCGAACCGTTCGGCCAGCCAATAGGGGGCTGCTAACGAGTTCATTGCTAACATGGTGCGCCACTATTGGCCGGCCAAACCCAATAAAATTTTGGACTGTAAGTACCTAACTATGCATGCGTTTATGCTGGGATTGGGGGGTGGCAGATAGGCACCGGGATCTCAAGAATAGAAACATAAACTAACATAAGTTTAAAGACATGTATGTAAGAGAATCTTTACCTTCATCCTTACCACATCTGGAGAAACAAAATAGACCTTAATGTCCTGGTACTTAGCAATCAAATAAGCTAGTGACCGAACAGTTCTTCCGTTGGCAAGATCCCCTACCAAGGCCAACCTTATTCCATCCAATCGTCCTATTTCTCTTCCTATGGTATACACATCTAAAAGAGCCTGGAAATATGCCAATACATAAAAGAATCAGCAATGTTATTGGCTGGATCCCTCAATAAGAAAACTGGATAAATAAATCCAACTCCTCCAGACTCTGAGAGACATCAATTGTAATGAGTTTGATCGTGTTCTTCAAACAGAATCATTTCATTTCTCTGATAAGATGCACAGAAAACGGAATTACACGTAAATTTCCAGCCTTGCAATATGCATGTAACAAAGCGAATGCATGTTCCCATACTTTTTCGTGTTTAATCAATGAAAAAAACCAATAACTAAAGAATCCAGCTCTAACAAATGGATTTCCTTTTTAACAATATCACAAAAAAAGAAGTCTGCACGTAACATGGCAATAAACTTTTCAATAAGTTCTACAAATTAAAGAGAGCAAGATTATTTAAGAGATTTCTCCATTTACAACACACATGTAGATAGCTACTCATGAGGCTCTGGTGTAAATCATATCAATACCAAGAATCTACACAAAAAATAACAAACCTCATTAAGCAAGAAGAGAATCAGAATCTACACACATCTTAGTTGTAGAATTCATTGATCTCAAACAAACCTGAGTTGGATGCTGTCCAGGACCATCACCAGCATTTATAACAGGAATACCAGCAGTGGCAGCAGCTCTTCTTGCAGCCCCACTTTCAAAATGCCTAAGTACAATTATATCACAGTATCCTTCAACAGTTCTTATGGTGTCTGCATGTCAGATTTGTTAGGCCATAAACCACAAGAAGATTCCGTGATGATTTACAGTGAGAAGCTAACAAACCTTCAAGAGTTTCCCCTTTTGCTGCTGAAGAAAATTCTCTCGCATTTTCTGTTGTCAAAACTTCTCCACCCAACCTTTTCATTGCGGATTCAAATGAAAGCCTTGTTCTTGTAGAAGGCTCATAAAACAAAGTGGCCATTAAGAAACCATTTAAAATTCTACTTCCAGATGGTTCCTTCTCTACTGACTCCATTTTCTGAGCCGCTTCAAATATATCATTTAAGATATTCCTATCAAACTGTTGGGCCTCAATAACATCATCGAGCTGGAATCTTTTTTCTATTGGAATAGCCCGTTTATCAACCTCAAGTGAATAACATTGAGTTCTAGATCTAGGTAAGGCATTGCACGAATAATTCATTTGCAAGGGCCTCAAAGACGGAAGAAATGCAACTAGCTTCTTGGTATATATTTCAGATGGGTATGGAAACTGCCTTGGAATGAATAAGTAACCATCAAAATGTTTCGAACTGATAAACAAATTTGTACCTGCTCTTGAAGCTAGCAAATCATTGCACTTAACATGAGCAGATATTAGGGAGACAGCCATGTGGCAAAAGAATACTCAAGTCCACATGTACACTTAAAAGCCTGTGTAAAGGAATGAAATTTTAAGCACAAACTAGAGAAGGCATAAGTCAAATAAGGCCTTATAGTTGCTTTCCTAAGCAATATGCAGCAAGTATTATTTATAAGCAATTTGCTAAAAAGATAAAAGACTATACTATAACCGATTGGATCTGAAAATAAGAAAAATAAGAAATCAGTTAATCAGGATCCGGACAATGTGAAACCTAGCTCTTAACACTCATTATCTTTGAATCATCATATTTCAATATAAACATCATATGTCAATCCCCAAAGAAACAGCCCAAAGATCACACCATATATTCAACATAAATGCTATCTTTGACTTGCTACATTTAAATTATACACAAAAGATAAAAGGGGGAATTACAAATGTCATAATTTTGTTTTACACGTTTAACCCCCAAAATTATATATTTACATATATCATCTTATACTTTAAATGTATACTTACAAATAGAACACCTCTATATTAATGAAAGGTTACATCTTCCTCTACTTAAACAAGATAAAATGTTAGATCTTCCCCTAATTGATAGAGATGATGCAGTTTGTAATTATGTATTTCAAAGTCCAGGAAGATAAGAAAATACATAAATTTGGGAATTAAATGAGAGTTTAGGAGTGAAATATAATTCTCTCCAAGATAAAAAATAATGTTTTATTAAACTGTAGATTTCACACTACTAAACTAGGGTTAACCCTATTTACAAGGGAAAAGAAGGGATTTCAAAGAGAACGCTAGAAGTGCAATGAATAAGACATGTACCATATCAGAAAACTAGCATGTGCAGTGATTTGTCGATAACCGAGAAGAAGATATGACTAAAAAAAGAGAGACGAACTAATGCCAATCTTGGACAGATTTACCTCAAGGTGCCAACTTGGCGACTACAGCAGCAATGAAAGGACCCTCGCCATTGTTTGAACTCCTCACACTCTTACTATCTCTCTTCCCGCATCACTCACTTTTCATCCTAATAAACCTCCCCAGAAGCTATCAACGAGTTATTTAAGCCCTCTTTCTCATCCACAATAAATAAAGAATAGTATTTTTAAGGGTAAATTATATATAGGTTCCTTAGATCTTAAAATTTTAACATGTTAATCTATAAATTCTGAAATGTAGCGCTTAGGTCTTTGAAGTTTTATGGTCTTTGCATGCTGACCCACATGTCGTAGCAATTAGGTCCCAAAGAGGCAAACTATTGTCATTTAATCCCCTGTATCTTGCATATTTGATTCAAATTAAATGTAACATTATAGGTGACAGAAAGACCACACAGTAATAAATTATCCGTCTCAGAAACTAAGTGCTAAGATTCAAATCCATAGACCAATTTGAAAAAGTTTAAAGATCTTAGAGACCTTTGTTGACTTCGTGTCGTTCGTGAAAACGAATCACATGACTAATTAAGGATTGTGTCTAGGTGATATTGAAGATACTATTCTATCAAATAACCTAACCAATTAAGGAAGCTATGAGACAGTTTGCAATGCAAAAGGAGATTCAACTACAATTAATTTTAAATATTCTACTTTGCGTATTCACAAGATTTCATGGAGTTATATGAAGATTATTCATGATCCACATAAATTCATAAACTTAGGCAAGAAAGATTCAAAACTAGCAAGTTTGTTTGAAAATATTAACCGTCATGCTTACTGTGCTAGAATTAATTGAAGTATGGAGATCAATTTTAAATCTGTGATACTGATAACTAAATCTGAGATCTCAATCTGGATGGCTATTTAGATGCAAATGTGCTTGAAAACAATAAGATGAGTTTCCATTTCAAATCTGATTTCAAAGTGCTGAGAACCATAAGCATATTGAAATTAAAGCAAGAAAATGACATTGAAATATTTGAGCCTAGTGATATAGAACATTAAACTTAAATGTTGGCTTCATCCCAAAATCCGCAATTCAGTAATGATAGGAAGCAATTAGCAACAGAATATGGAAGAAAGGATAAAACTCATATTCAATGTCATACCAACAAGTAGGAAACAACAGTAATGTCCCAAATAAACCAAAAGAACAAAAAGGAAATAAAAACAGAAAGCACATGTGAAATTTAGAGCACAAGAATCCTATTTCAAAGTAACCTCAAGCACCAATAGGAAACTTGCAGCCCCTCTAGGCTCTCGGTATCAAATCAGCACTATCTACGCAGATCCGCTCTAAACTAAAGATCTCTTCTCCTCCAAACTCACATAGTGAAAATCACAATCATCAACAACAGTTCCGCTTCAAACATGGAAGAAGTTTTATAGAGGTGCGCGGGCAGCAACTACTGGAAGATTTCAACGATCGTGGAGAGTTGTGTCGACATTGCTCGCCACATGGCTGCACAGGCGGACCGGAGGTGTGAAGTCCGCAAAAACATTAATGGTTGTTGGCATTAATGACTCAACGAAACAACGAGGAGATTGGTTAGCCATGGGCATCCATGGCTCAACGAAACCACAAAGCAGGAGGATATTCTGTAAGGCTCGATTCCTTTCATGGATTTTAGATGGAAAGGAAAATTGCATTTTGGTTCCCATGCCCTAGATCTTTTATAACTTAGCCCAATTTTAAACTCAAAGTGAACACAAATCAATCATTGAACTCAATTTTAAGATGTAGTCCTAGGTCAGCCGAGAGATCATCTAAATTAACATTCAGTCTTTGTTTTTTTGTTTTTTGAGCAACTCAAAATATCTTGACGATCACTTCGTTAAGGTGATACTTGTTCATTGAAATTGATTTTTGCTTGAAAATTTTTTCCATGACCTACAATGAGCATATAAATTGAAAAAAAACTTGAATTTCGATAAAAAATAATAAATGTATTTTATAAAATGCAATAAACATAAAATATTTCAAATAAATACCAATATACAAGATGATAAATAAAATTTATCTTTAAAATAAATAACTGATTACCTAAATATTAATAGTTTCGAACGAAGAACTCAAAATAAAAGTGTCATGAGATGCTAGCTACGTTTAGTTCAATCTGGGTATAAGTGTATCCCAGAAAAATTAAATAAGAAGTTAGGATCAGAATAAAACAATAATCTCAAACAACTTAGGATCAACTAATAATGCTAAAACAATTGGGAGTCACTGGGGCTCGAACTTGAGGCTTTAACTCTCAAGTTTGTGCCTCATTCGTCATATCATGCTAAATTCTATTGCAAGTTATGGCCCAGTGATTTAATATTCACACAACTAGCAGCTAATTTACAAGCATTTCAATTCAGTGACATTCATGATTCTCTCACCTTAAAAATGATGCTCGGATATGTTACCCACATCAACTTAGTGATATTAAGGTAACCATTCAATATCAGGAGATCTTGAAAGAGAATAATATATGAATTCAGTCAAAAAAAGTTTGGAAACTTCACATAATCCTTAAATTTAAGAAAGAGAGAAGAAAAGGCATGGAACAAATGGAGATTCAAGGTCAAACCAAAGCGGCGCCAGGATCGGAAGATGAAGGTCGCAGGCAAAAGAGCCGCCGTATCCTCGAAAGCCCAACCAGAGAAGAATGCCGGCGGAGATATTAGGTGCCAGCTGCTCCAAAAAATCTCCACCGCCTGATCAGAGATCGCCGGAGGTGGTCGGCGCCGCGCGTGGGAACAAAGATGGCGTGGGCTAGCGGAGGCGAAGGCCGGGCAACGGCCGATTTCGGCCGTTCTGGCCGTTCGGCGAGAGCCGCGAGTCGCGAGGATGCGGGCTGCGGAGTCACGGAGCCGGAGCGGGCAGCCGGTACGGGGATAGGGTTTGGATTATCATATATTATTATATAATTAACACTTTTACTCTGAAGTCCCAAACTTTAAAACATTTTTAGGAGTGCAGTTGCAACCCTAATTTACATATAGGTCCATCTGTGTCTTTAACTATTAATCATTTAACACTAAAATATCCCCTAATATCCGGTAACATACACATTCATAAATATAATTAAAATATAAATATAAATTAAAATTAAAATAGTATTATAAATATTTTACCTTGATATAAATACACTTTTTAAATTTTTTATCTTTCACATATATACATATATATATAAAATTAAAATAATTTTATATATGTGCAATTAAATCAAAATATAAATTAGGAATATATGATATAAAAAAGTTTGATAGTTTTCTACCCGAAGACTAACTATCTAATTATTAATTAAAATACTTTTTAATGAAAATATAGTGCAAACTCAATGCAACCATCCTCTATATTAAAGACTTTTTACTTCACTCGAGGGAATAACTGAATACCTTTTCTCTTTATTCAAAGGACCCTCTCACACGTAGTGTGACGGATCACTAAATACCTCTTCTAATCACTCAATTAGAAGTTCTCTTCACTAATTAAGTGAAGAAAATAATAAAACCCAAGATAATACGAGAATATATAATTAATACAAACAAATTAAGGTCTTTTTTTCCTAGAATTGCACTTTTAAGAACTCAAAAAGAGTGGATCATAAAATAAGCACCTTGATAATTTAATCTTCACTAACCACATTCTAATCCTCCCTTAAATAATTTTTAATAACGCACTTATAACGAAAATTATTTCTCATCAAAAGGAATTTAAATAATAACTTAAAAGATCATCAATATATTCTAAGATCTTTTAATCATTTATATAGCAAAGGTTTCGAACTACTAATAAAAACTAGTTCAGAACTGTCTTTAATCAATCAATTAAATAGCTGTTGAAAACTCAATAGCCATATTTCAAACATAGTTAATTGATCAAAGGACTGATCAGCCAAGCAGCACTCTACCTTTGATTGATTAAGTGATTAATCAACTTTGATCGATCAAAATAATAACTTTTTGAAAACCTTATTTTAATTGGATTAGTATAGTCCAATAAATCATAAGTTTCTCGATAATTTATTCAATCAAAATAACAACTTTTCGAAAAACTTATTTTAATTGGATTACTATAGTCCAATCAATCATAATTTTCTCAATAATTTAACCGATCATGAGATCGATCAACAGTTATATCCACTAATTCTTATACATGTTGGTCTAATTAATTTTTAATTAATCTAAATTTGATCCAACCAAGGATAATTTTACTAAGATAAGAATAATAAATAATAAACATATTTTTTAATATATCTTTTTTTAATCTTTAAGGCTTGCTCATCAATTTTGATCATTCAAATATTTTATAAGTTAAGAATGATTCTACTCCCAAACTTTTTTACTCCATCCATAGTATAGAGTATCAAATTCGTAATAAAACTCAAAACTTATATGTATTAAAGTCAAAATATTATTAGTCATTAATTAAATTAAATATAATGATAAACACTAAAATATATTATTAAATAATAATTACAATTAAGAAATTAACATCCTTTACAATATAATAATATCAAGCAAAACTTTAACTATTTATTTATTGAGACCACCGCTCTACTATTTGTATTTTTTTTTTGATCTTGTATACGGCTCTATTTGGCAACTGACTAAAAAAATAGCTTATTTTAGTTATGGTCAAAATCTTAAATTTATTTTAATTTTTTTTTTTAATTATTTTATATCTCATCTTACACAAATTTTAATATTAAATAATCACTTTATTTCACATTCAACACAATTTTTAATATAACTAACTCACTTTATTTCACATCATACATATTTTTCTAAAATTTTTCACAAAATTTTTTTAAATTATTTTTTTTTCTCCAAGCAAATAATTTTCATGCTAAATTTGGTGCTCTTAATCTTTTTCTCAGCATTTCTTTCGTATTTGTATTTATAGAAATAATAATAATGTGTTTCTTTACTTTCTTTTGTATATTATCAAGATTAAAATTCTATGTTTATGCTTTGACTTAAAATGACTAAATTTTTAAAAATAATTTTGAATTAATAATCAAAATAATTATAAATCAAATAAGGGTTTTTTTTTTTTATAGAAAATCAAATAAGATTTGACTTGTAGGAGTTTCAACATAATTGCCAGCCGTTGATTCATTGTTAGAAAGAAAATAACATGCAAATTGGAGAAAGTTTTCTCATCCAAAAATTAATTAAAACATCATTTATTAGCAATTATTGAGTTATTATAAAATAATATTCAGTGCCTAATTATCGAACGCTAATGTGTATAATACGAATGAGCTCAAGCACATGTAGTGCCCGGTGATTGGACGCCGAATGTTGTTTTGGGAGGTCAAAAAGATGTTGAGCACAATCTAAGGTCCTGTTTCATTTGAGTTTTTTTTGAATAAAAGAAAAAAATATTTTATTTATTAATTTTAATAAAAATAAATTATTTTAATATTAAAAAATATGTAAAATAT